>CM046544.1:1935000-2430000 GCA_024713555.1 Spirodela polyrhiza | reverse complement strand
CAGATGCCGAAGAACCCTAATGGGATCATGCGGCAGCCATTCAGGGTTGACTCCTCACCTGCTGCTACTGCTGCTGAAGAAGAAGGGCGATGAATGACGGCCTAAGGCTGCAGCCAGGTCCGCCGGTCGCCGCCGGGAGCCGGAGAATCGGAGCTCGAACAGGTCAACAGTGGTCGCCTCACAAATGGGTGCTCCAGCAGCTTAGCCGCCGACGGCCGGTCCTCGGGGTTGACTTGGGTGCACTGCCGAATGAAGTCACGGGCGTCTCTGGATAACGAGTCGGGGATGTGCGGCTGGCTGCCTTGACCGATCAGATATATCGCTTGAATCTGCAAAGTTTCACAAAGCAAGCTCCCTTTCATTACCAGGGACCAACATGATATTTTTTGCAACATCTCACATAACCTATTTCCGAAAGAAGAAACCAGATCTGATGCAGTCGCGAGTCAGAAAAAAAATTATATATATATATATAGAAAAATTCATGCCTATTCTTCCAGCACATTAATTCCTAATCAATAACTGGCTGATTTTTTCAGCCTTTTTCTCGTTGACTGATTTCCAGCTCATTCCCTGCATTGACTCTGTGATCCGCATCAGCACATGGGACTGTGACTGTGCCTGCCTCACCCCCAGGAATCGTGGATGGGTGAGGTAGAACGTTCCTGGTTCTAGTTGACTTGTCCAGGAGACAGGATGGCATAACTTAAATACTCAAACTCGGCCGTTAATGCATCGGAAGGTCAAACAAACATATTTCTTACCCAATCAAGATCTGGGAAAGGATGATGCCGAGTCAACATTTCCAAAACAGTGCATCCGAGGCTCCATATATCAGCTGAAGGCCCATAGGTTCCCTTAGGATTAGCCACCTAAAATTCCATAAACAAGATTAGTCAATAACAAGAAAAAAAAAAGAAAAATTCCTCATATACGTTGCATCTCAGGGTTAAAGAAAATGTTCATTAGAAATTAGAGAACAAAATTATTGAGAAAGATTGCCGCCATTTCCATCGCCAAAGGATACCATGCATAAACGTTATCAAGATCATCCCCATTAAAAGATGGAAGGACATCCGCTTCCAGTAAACACGAAGTTAAGAGAACATTAAACAGTAATGTGCACAGATTATATGCTTCAGAACGAAAAGGGACGAATTCAAAATGAAAAGATGCTGACCTCCGGCGCCATCCAGAAGACTGTTCCTTTGCTGGATCTGAGATTGGTAGATTTGGTTGTCTGAAATGATGAGAAATGATGTGATACTCCATTTTCCAAAGTCAACTTTCACAGATTTTAAAGCAGAAAAATGGCGTGATCGTGAAACTAACCTGTTTTGCCAATCCAAAATCTGCAAGTTTAACCGATCCATTTGTAGCAACAAGTATGTTCGCACATTTTATATCTCTGAAGAAAGGAAAAAAAATATTACTTCCACGAAATAAAAGCAGTGCATAATATCAGGAGACATACAACATTCCAGTCTCCAGTTCAGCCTTTTGAGTTGTGGAAAGTCGAAATAAAGTAAATACTAAAAACGGTCAATTTCATCACTCATATGCAAACAAGGTTTTCTGTGACTCATCATGAGGGATTGTGTAACATAACATTTGCACACATGAATACAGTGTATACGGATACTTCATACATGGGCATAATCATATGATTATTAGCAGATTTTCTTGAGGAAGAAGAGGGGAGGGGGGGGGGAAGTTGACAGATTTCCTCTTGTGTTCCTGATAACTGCACTTGGAAGCTCACCTCCGTGCCCAAAAACAAAAAAAAAGGTTGTTTTTTTTTTCCTTTTTCTTTCTTTTCATGTTTTGGTTAATGGGGGGAGGATGATCAAATAATTTTAAGCCCGCAAAGCACTATCCTCAAAATGAAAGATCGAGAATGTTGTCAACCTTCTTTTTGAAGCCATACCGCTCTAATGATTCGTTTTAAAGTGGATGGTACCAAAATATTCTGCTTTAGGCAATGACCTCTCTCAGTGATCTCGATTATCCAAATGACTAGGCTCATTCGCTCTCTACTGTAAGGATTAAGATGATTATTGACTATGCTACTTTTTCTTCTCATTGCATCTGAGCGCAGCAAATATAACAACAGGAAGGCACAAAGGATATCCACAACAAATATAACCAGACGACAATCACAAAAAGTTCAAGTACGTAGAAACATAAAGGAACATATCAGAGTCAGCTAGCCATTCCAGAAATAATAATAGCGTTCGCCTCTCTTTTGAGAAACCTCACACAAAGCCAAGTCATGTAAACGGTATTGCCTCAATGCGCAAATACCCACTTGGAAGACATCACACTGCCTAACGTACGAGGGAAGCTTCAAGGAAATGATGCATCAATGTCAAAGATAGAACCTAATTAGGATATGAGCAACATCCAAGCTGCCAAGATAATGTGCTACTTCGTTTCTGTCAACTTCTTTTTTCCTTGATTTCTCTATAGAAAGATAGCACGTACCTTACATTTTAGTCCCTGACCAAAGTTTTCAAAGTTTGAAACAATGATTGGTAAAATGATAATTTGAAATGCATATTGACAGCCATTCACGTTATTCATTCTAGGAATTCCATAGTTCAAACGGCCCTCAGCATATCAAAATCTCACTTACACAGCCATTGGCCAATTATAAAAGAGATCGTCAACATGCTCCAACACAGTTATTTAAAGCCAAAAGTGACAAACTGATAAAAATGTGAGGAGTGGTCTCACCTGTGAATTATCTCTCGATCATGCAGGTATCTCAGACCATGTAAAATCTGTCTCGTGTATGCTGATACCTGGGGATCTCGCAATTGATATTTTTGATAAAGAGATGACAGAGAACCCAAAGTGACATACTCTAGGAAAATGTACAACGTTGCTTCTTCCTGAAATTTTACACACGACCCACACAATATTAGATGAAACATGTGAAGATATTTACGATACAACGTAAAATTTCTGAGTGCGCTTCCCCCAAAGTATATACCTAAGCAAGTAATGACAGTAGATGCATGCTCTAAGAAAAGAACAGGAGGCAGTAACCAGCAGATGCAGCCTCCAATATTCTTTTTCTACTTTTTCTCTTCTTTCATCTTTTTTGGCCCATCCTAAGCTACTGGGGGAAAGATCTTAAATGGCCCATCCAGGCTCAAGCCTGTTGATCAAATTGAGGTGATCAATGATCCCCAAGTCCTGATAAAACAGGCTGGTACATACAGGGAGTTGGCTGACTTCGAAAACCAGGACCTGGACTGGGTTCAATACAATGATGGGCTTCATACTAGCATGCACAAACTTCAGATCTCAACAAAACGACTGTTGTCAAGCAGTGAATTAACAGGAAACGCAACATATGGTATGTTCCTTTCAACTGGGGCATTTGACTTTGGGGTTTGGAGGAGTGCTGATTTTCAAGAACAAGAATATTATGATATGCTGGGAATTTAATGTGGTAATCATTCACGCCTTAAACGTATTCTGATGCCTGAAAGTTAGATAGCCTGGCCTCTTCAATGGAACAAATATCGTAGGGAAAAGATCTCAAAAACGATCCTTAATGTAGGTATCCAGATAAAGATGCAGCATTGATCATTCAGGAAAAAATGTTATTTTCTGAGGTAGGGTAGTGTCAAGTATTAGCTAGATTTGAAAAGGAAAAAGATTTACATGTGGAGTCTTCGGATGCTTTTGAAAGAATCTTTGCACAAAATCTATTTGATCTAGGGAACTAAAGGAAACGACTACACCAAAATCATCTCATCCTCTCAGAAACAAAGAGAAACATTTTTGCCCATCACAAAAAAGGCCTTGTCCACCCTCATTCTATAACAGACGAGTGTAACCATCCTCCCAGACAACAACTCCATGTTCCACATCTCACGTGGTTCCTCGCTTTCAATAGCCCAAAGAGTCATATACGGGATAAGCCACTTAGGTATTCGACCAGCTTTTGGGCCCTCAACTCTGACTAGATATGCCCATAGAGGTTCCACTTCAATTGAAAGAATTCATTGAAGACCTATTCTATGATATTGCAACGGTCAAATTAAAGTGAAAATGACCGCCCAGGAAAAAAACCATACATATGACACAAAGACAGCACCCACAGAGGGAACTAATCCATTGGATTCTCAACTTATACCCTAAGAATCAGAATCTTCAATTTCAGCAGGAATCTACCCAAATATAAGAAGCATCTCACCTCCATCTACTAAGATGTAATAAACCTGCCTAATCGTTGACCAAGATCTCTCTCTATTTTCATTTTGACAAGTTTGCCTATGTCATAGCTAATGGTTTTCTGCAGGAAACCTGAGTAGAATCTTGAGCTGAACGGTCTCTTCATCCCAAGATTTCTTCCGAATTTCCAAGAATCAAATATGTTTTCTGAGGATTGGATAGATGCCCCCGGGCATCCTACATAGCAGCTGAAACTTTTCTTCCACGGATCCTGTCCTAGAGAGCCTATCCTCCAAGAAAGGGGTCTTCCAACTCTTTCAAAAAAAATGTTGTGTAGAGGAAAAAGAAAAATATATGCATAAACAGGTCACACGATGACGATTTAGCCTATATTAGATGCACCACACTTTGATGTACTTCTCTCTATTTGATGCCACGATATTGAAATCATGATTATTCCCGCAACTGAAAAATTTATCCACATGATGTATGCCACCTTCTGTGCTGGACGAAAGAAACGATGTAGGATGAAGAAGAAATGACATAGTCCATCAATAGGAAAGATTAGATACCCGATGGAACATTCTCAATGGCCCATCAGATTACATTGTCACTTGGATCTATTGTCCTTCGATAATAACAGTACTTTTTTATTATCGCAGCAGTGTTAAAAAAAAAGAGTATGATTGTAGACATTAAATTAATAAACGAACTCCAACGGTGTTTTATACAACGCCTCAGTCCTCTATTTATCAGAGGGAAATTAGTTAAAATAGGTTATTGCACGGTGCAATAGCTAGTGTTGGCCAGAAGAAAAATTAAACTTTTTCTACAGTCAACTTATCCTCTCCAATAAGGAAGATAATTCTTCACAACACCTGTGCGATGATCACATGTTGAGTGACGATGCAGGAGCAACTCAAGCGGCCTACCTCCTGGCAACACTGAAATTTCACCTTATTTCTACATGTGCCTTGGAAGTATTCTTTTCTCAGAAATCTACATCATTGCTTTATTTTGTCAGGAGATGTTGGCATCTTGTGCTCACACCACCCATTAAGGTTCCCCAAAGGATGTTCACAGCTCTGGCTTTGGTGGCTCCCCCTCTAAAACCTCAGGGGACTCATTGTCCCATCTGTTTTCCTGCCTAGAATGTCCCTCCATGCTCCGTCCCGTTATGAAACTTTATACCGAAGACAACAAATCATGAATGGTGCTGATGCAATTAATAGAAGTAATAATGTAGATTTTTTTTTCTCATAATCATGTATCATATGCAATAGAGATTCAAGAACAAAGGATTCACACAGCCCAGAAGTTACAGAACATACCTTCGCTGTCCCTAGATATTGGACAATATTCTCATGCTCAAATTGGCTCAGAAGCTCAATTTCCTGCGAAGACAAAAAAGGATAGAAAACTCACAACTCACAAAGAAACATAAGCAAAAACTTCTACAGTGGAACCTATCCTGAGGACAAGGAAGGTATAAAAGTAGTGAACAGATCAAAGGTGTGTGCACAACGACTAATAGAAAGTCAAAGCCATATCAAAAACACAAAACGTCCTCTCACCTTTTCAAGTTGCTGAATACATTGCTGAGCATTGGGCCCTTCGTCAAGCAAAGAAACTTCTTTGACAGCAAAGAAAGAACCATCCCTGCAGTTAAAAAATTGGCGTTTTAGTTGAGGAAAACCTTAGAAGAATGTGTAACTAGCCTAGTGGTTCACATGTACAGTAAGAATAAAGCAAAATGGCACGAGTTGTTGGCAAAAGCGAGATATTTCATCCACGAGAAAGCTGAAAGCAACATCAGATGTCAGCAAATCTGAGAACAAGATTTCGCTGATCTCTTCCTTCTAAAACAGTGCTTAAGCAAATTCTTTGTTGTAGAATTCTTTGAATGCTACAATTATGCTGCAGGGTCACAATTTTCTTTCCGTGTTTCTTTTTCAGAAAAATATGGGATGCAAAATCATTTTGGTTAGCAAGTGAATAGATAGGTCCAAATCGGACATGTCATGTACCACCGGAACGTACACCAAACTGCAACAAACATGCTGGTAATACATAAGTTGATAAATATGCTATGTAATAAAGAAAAAAAGTAGGTAGCCATCTAGACCCAGGCATATATTAGTCAACTGATACTTTGGTAGATTCATGTCATTCCCAATTAGATCAAACTACCAAAACCCCATAGTCCTATTCATTTTAGCATAGTTTGACAAATCCATTTTAATCTAAGTCCACAATATTTAAGATTTACGAGTTTCAGGATTTAATTCATGACTAGTTCCAAGAATCATGATTGAACTGGAAATTCTAATTGAATCTTGGACCCAGTAAACCGAACCGTTTCTCTCTGCTGCAATCTAGAATGAAATGCAGAGGCACAAACCAGTAACATCAACTAGACTGTAAGAAATTTATTGAGAATGAATAGGGACGTTGCCAAAAGGAGGAGAAATGACCGACATCATCAACCAAGGTTTTTCTATTTAAGTTGAAGTTGCATCAAGAACAAAAGTAATCATAAACCATGGATATATTGACGACTAGCTACTTCACAGCCCGTTTTCAGTTGTTCAGCTAAAAGCAGCTTATTTAAAGCAAACAGGTAAACCAGAGGGGCTAGAGTGAATGTAATAATCATTTTATGAGAAAAAAGAAAAAGAAAAAGAAAAATCACTTACTCACTGAAGGCCTCATACACTGATCCGAATGAACCACTCCCTAGTAACTTCCCCTTTGTCCAGGAACCAGGATCAATGTGAAGCTTTAATTTAATATTGGGTGAGATACCATCCGTAGTAGTACTGCATGAATCTTCATCATTGGATGTCCAAAATGAGCATGAGGATGGGATGTCCATGCATGTCACTCCCTCCCTCGCCGCTTTATCATCTTCCAAGTCAGCTACGTTCACTTCCAATGAGTCTCCATTCCCCTCTTCCTCTGTTTCCTTCTCTTCCTCGGACTCCGAAGAACTTTCCTCAGCGAGATAAGTGATGGCATTGACATCATGGCCATCATCTGGAGCCAGCGACCTGAGTAAGTTCCAGGTCGTGCCCAACTTGTTGACGATCGGGAGTGACATGGGAGGAGGTGGAGTAAGGGATGAAGGGCGCGTGCCTTTAATCCCTCCCCGTCCACCAGGACCACCTTTACTACAAAACTCTTCCACACTGTCGGTAACTGCATTTCGAAAACGGGACACAGCCGGAATTGCATTACGACCGGTGGCCTCCAGTATCCCTTGCTCCGGTGGAGGCGGATGCTCTGCTGGCGAAGGATTCGAACTGTTGTCCACGGCAGCAACGCTGGCATTGATTCTACTGTTGTCGGTACTACAATTGTTGTTTTCATCCCGGGTGAAGTGGGAGGAGCAAGCCATATTGGCCGCCAACCAGTCGGCGGGGGTGATGGCGAAGTCCTCCGCGCTACTGACACCGAGGCTGTGGCAGAGCATGGCGAACTGCCCATCTACCTCCCCGCTGATGCGAAAACTAGTCTCGCTCGAGTAGGAAAGATGAGACACTGGTGAGGCCAGCGGTGCCGCCGGCGGGATTTCAATGGAGCGGGTCCGTCGCCCCTCAAAACCGCCCACAGTTGGCCCTCTAACAGCAAACTCGTCGGAGCACCCTTCCCCGTTGCTGAAATCACCATGCCTGATAGCTTTGCTTCGACCTAGCTTCGGCTTCGATCGCCGCGGATTTCTCTGCTGCTCCTGCGCCATGTTTTCCAACTGCTCCATCGCCCTGCGGTCCGATCCCACAGAGGAAGCGCGCCCATCCCCCTCCCCCTTCTGCTTCCTCCTTTGTTGGAACACCCCCAACAGATTCATCGCCGAGAAGAACAAGAAAAAAATCGACGGAGGAGGCTCAGACGCCTCCACATGAACGAACTGGTCGCAGATCGGCGAACAACCGGAAGAATCAACTCCACCAAAGGCTTCCCGCGCCGGCGGCGACCCCCCGAAAGCCGCGATCAGAAGAATTCGACGAAATCAGCTTCTCAAAGTTTCACAGCTAGCAAGTACCTAGCAGCCCTGCGTCATCAGAAGGTGGCGCCGCCTTCGATTCCGAGCTTCGACTCCGCCGCCGCTACCACCGCCGCCGCCGTTCCCCTTCTCCGCCTCGCTTCTCTGCCAGTACGGAAGAGCACGGAATCCGCCAGCAGGCAAAAAAGGACCTACTTCGGCTCCATAATTTTCTTACCGCCGTTTCCACTGCGCTTCCTCCGGCCACCTGTGCCAGGCCCCACCAAGTCCGACGTGGAAATAATCACCCATAATTCCAGATAAGCCTCAATCTGCGTTTATTATGGAGATATACTCTCACCGACGCCCCCTCACAAGTAACGAGCCCGCCCGAGCCCGAGGCTCCGACGGGCCTGGCCCGGCCCGGCGCCCGTGTTTATTGCCGCCGGCTGGGTGGGTTCGTCGGGCCTGGCTCGGTTTAAAAAAAAAATCATAGGCCCAGGCCCCCGAGACATTTCAACACCACGGGTCCTTAAAACGTATAAACGTAAATAATATTTTAGAAGCTAATTTTCTGAGGTTATAAAAAACTGAGGGATTTTTACAAAAAATTATTGAAGATAGGGTGCTGTATAGAAACGTCTTAAACGCGATCTACCGGCTTGGTGGAGGAGACCGAAGAGCAAATGGCGCCAAGTCAACGGCGGCTTTATGGCAGAGAACCAGACTCCGTACATGACTCCAGAGCGTTCTAGAGAGAGGAGAGAGAGAGGGGAGAGAGAGAGAGAGAGAGAGAGAGAGGGAGAGAGGGAGAGAGGGAGGGAAGGCGTTCACCCAGAAAACCATTTTCTAATTATGCAGATATTTTATTAAATTAATTATAAATGGAGCCCTGGGACGCAACCTCCGTTGACCGCTGGAGCACGATAGCTTAGAAAGTCCTGGCGGGGGAGAAAGAAGCTTCCGTCGCGGCCGTCCACGAGGGGACAGGAGACGACGCGCAAATAGAACGAAGCATCGTCCTTAGATTGGATATTCCCAGAACTCAGTCCGTATCAATTTTTACCCAATGCTGCACGCGGATGAGAGAATCAGACATGAATACTCATGTGACGCATATGATTGGGTCTCTCAGATGGCACGTTCCGTAGATTCGCATCTCCACGTATCTGGCATGGATTGTCTTGGATTTATCCCAGTACGCACGAAGACCGTGGCCAGCGCTACGCACGAGGTGTCACCAATTTTCTTCCTTGACTCTTCCCCTCTCTCCGCCCGCTTGCTCTCTCACGCTAACCTTACAATCGCTTTATTGAAGTAAGCAAAAGCCAAAAGTTAAGTGCATGTACGATAATACCCTCAATGATTCGCCATAATACCCAGATCCACCCCGCACGTGCGCGACAGCGCGGATGGCCGGGAACGACCGACGTCAGCTACCCTTCCTCCGGGCGGACCAGATTCAACAGGCTTAATTAATTCCGGGAATCCAACCAATGAAGCATTTAAATATTCAGAAAATACGATTTAATTAATTGTTTCACATATTTCGAATTTTATATGCAATTTTTAGAAGAAAAAAATATTCCTATTTTCCACCCTTTTATTTGAGTAATTCCATATTATCTAAAAATATTGGAAATTGTTCACCTCGCTGCGTCCCTCACAATAGTTTAGTTTATTTGACGTTTAAATTATTTAATAAAGATTTTATTTTCCGCCAGAAGGCTTTTGGTGCGGGTCACATGCGTCCTGGGACCACCGTAACAAACTGCATCGCCTCTCTCACGATCTCGCGAACGTGGCGTATGGTTGAAGTCTCTCTCTATCCTCTCTCTCTCTCTCTCTCTCTCTCTCTCTCTCTCTCTCTCTCTCTCTCTCTCTCTCTCTCTCTCCTCTCTCTCTCTTACTCTCTCTCTCTCCTCTCTCTCTCTTACTCTCTCTCTCTCCTCTCTCTCTCTTACTCTCTCTCTCTCTCTCTCCTCTCGCTCGCTCTCTCTCGCGTCACGTGAGGTGGCCACGACCCACATAGAACCTGATCCCCTCCATTTCTGCTTAAATTGGTAGTTGGGCCCTCATCTTTAGCGCTCCTTCCTCCGCTTTTTCTTTTCTTTCCCCCATTTCTCGTGCAGGTGAGCGTCGTCCCAGCCGGTGGCCCTAGGAGCGCCGGTCCAGTGGAGGAGGAGCTGTGGCGTCGCTGCCGCCTCTGATCGCCGGCCAGGGCTCGAGATCACCGTCGGCGGCGCCTCCTAGCGCGGCTTCTCCCTCAGCCTCCTGCGCTGCCAGAGGACGGATCGCGGTCGGGGAGGCGGACGCCCGTTAGTTCTTATCTCGCGTCGGATCGTCCAGGTGCGTTGATTCGCGCTCGCCATTCTGTGGCATTCGATCGTCATTTTTTTTCTCCTGATTGGGAGGGTCTCTAGGGTTACTGGATAAAATTGTCGCGGCAAAAGTGGAAGGTTTGGACTCGATTTCAACGTGAATTGCCGCGCCTTGGTCCTCGCCCTGTCACTTGTTCCTTGCGAATTCGCTTTTGCATTTGGTTTTTTTGCCGTGTCAATCTCTCGAAGACACCGACACGTTCCTAGAAGGTTGAAACTGAGGGAGCTTCTCAGGTCATGTGACTCGTTCTTTTAAATTAATTCGTTAGTTGGCTGGTTTTTGTATTCTATGCATAACTATTGACGTGGAACGTGAAACATAGTGGGTAATTCAAATTTTGCGATCGATGTGAGTCTCTCCCTTTCAATCCATTGTCAACTCCCGATAAAAGTGACGACGCTCTCTCTCTCTCTCTCTCTCTCTCTCTCTCTCTCTCTCTCTCTCTCTCTCTCTCTCTCTCTCTCTTCCTTACAATATAGAGAAGACTCTTTTGGGTATCTTGCCATCCTATACTTCTTCCAGACATCGGAAACGCCTAGTGGTTATAGCGTGAGCCTGTCCTTGTTTATGTTTTTTGGGTATCCATGGGTGTTACTCTATTCGCTCATAATTGGAACGCGCTGCCTTTGCTATGCATTATCGAGAGAGCTCACAGAGGCTGGTGTTTTCAGTAGTGGAACTTTTTGCTACCGCCCATTCCTTCTGCTGTATCTGAGTGCATATACTGCCTCGAAATTTTCACGTCATTCCGAATGATAAGCTGAAGAAAGGGAATGAAAACATAGGGTACCGTTGAATTTTTTATTACGTTCGTTTTTTTTATGCAGTGGTTGTTTTCCTCGTAGGTGAATTAGGATGCTTGAAATTCGACTTTGAACGTTTTTTTATTCCAATCGCGTTTTCGGGTGTTTAAACGACATGGTTCTTTGTTTTGATCTGCGCTATCCTGCAGACGATACCTCCGAGTTTTCGTTTCACAGAGATTGAGTAGGTCAATCGTATATAACTACGTGTTCAACTCGATGTTACTCCTCCATTTTTGGCCTGAAGCAGGACTTAGCAGTGACGCTTCGCCTTTGAACATGGTCCTTGGTCATCTGGCATTAGCTTCACAGATTTGTGATGATGTTCAGTTTGTACAAAGTAATTTTGATGAAGAGCCCTGGGGTTAAGCTAGTTAAATAGGCTATGAGGTTGTGCAATTCTTATTTCCTTAGTATGAGGTTTTGAATACTTTTTCTAGGGATACACAAATGCCACAATATTTCCTCGCCATGCTTCGATTATTGACTTTGAATTTGTATTTTTTAAAATAAAGTGACTTGTTGCCATTACTTGTCACTGAGATGTTTAGCCCAGGCAATCTGACCTTTTAGTTATTATTTCACTCGTCAAATATTTCATTGGATATGTATAACCAGCATAGTCAAGCTCAGAGCCACCAGTACAATACTGCGCTGTGGAGTGAGTTGACGACTGGAGATTATGTCTTTATAGATCATGGGCTTCTGCATGATCTATGTTATGACATCCGGTTCATATCGTTCTTATATTTCTAGATCATAGGCTTCTGCCCTGAATTTTAGGAGCCTGCCAGATTTATTTTGGAACATTGAGAATGAATATATCAAGAAAGGCATCTGAAAGAGGGGATAGGCTGAAGCCTTGAGATTGTTTCGCCGGGCTATTCGCTTGTTATGCCCCTACACAATGCCATTCATTGGACCCAGTAGATAGTTGAATGGAGCGTGGAAGCTCATGGAATGAGCACGGTTAACGAGAACGATGATGGGCGACCTTACCACTGGTGCCAGGTCTTTCACATCTGCTTGCCATGTTGTTGCTGAGTTATTGCTGAGTTATTCTTCTTATTCTTCTTCAACTCTCTCTCTCTCTCTCTCTCTCTCTCTCTCTCTCCCCCTCTCTCTCTCTCTCTCCCCCTACCCCCTTTGGTGGGTGGGTGGGTGGGTGGATGGATCCCCTCTTTGGTGGAGAACTTTCTGGGCATCCTTTCCTGATTTCTGTTCCATTTTACCAGTCTGCTGCTTTCGTAGGAATTTCCTACCATTTATCTCATAGATATCATGTCCTCTTTTTCTTACAGACGTTGCTGAGAATGGCGAGAAGTGCCAGGGCCCCGCGCAGACTCTCATCTCGGCAGTTCCGGCCGGCGCCCTACCGTGTGCCGCCTCGCGGCCGAGGGTTTCTGGAGAAGGAGGGCCACCCGAAGAAGCCGTCCAAGGCGCTGGAGGAGGACTGGGAGGACGCCACCTGCTCGGTGTGCATGGAGTTCCCGCACAACGCGGTGCTCCTCCTCTGCTCGTCCCACGACAAGGGCTGCCGCCCCTACATGTGCGGCACCAGCTTCCTCTACTCCAACTGCCTCGACCAGTACAAGAAGGCCTACACCAAGGTGCTCTCCCCCCATGAAGCCCACGGGCACGCGCCGGCCGCCGCGTGGGCGCCGCTGCCGGAGAAGCCCGAGGCGGCGGAGCTGTCGTGCCCGCTGTGCCGCGGCCAGGTGAAAGGGTGGACGGTGGTGGAGCCGGCCAGGGCGTACCTCAACGCGAAGAGGAGGAGCTGCATGCAGGACGGGTGCGCCTTCGTGGGGAACTACAGGGAGCTCCAGAAGCACATGAAGGCGGCCCACCCCTCCGCGAAGCCCCGCGAGGTGGACCCGGTGCTCGAGCAGAGGTGGAGGCGGCTCGAGCGCGAGCGGGAGCACGAGGACGTGATCAGCGTCATCAGGTCCTCCACCCCCGGCGCGGTGGTGTGGGGCGACTACGTGATCGAGGGCGGCCACGGCGGCGGCTCCGCCAGTGACGACGAAGGGGAGGGTGCCGCCGACGGGGCGGACGGCGGCGGCGGCGGCGGCGGCAGGGGCTTCGACCCCAGCATTCTCTACGTGCTGAGCCTCTTCCGGGCCTTTGAGAACTCCAACGCCAGCCTGGCCTCGCGGCTGAGGAGGGTCGAGAGGGGCTCCCGGGCGCTGGAGAGGGGGATCGGGCGAGGAGTCGTCCGTCGCTACCCTCTCCTGCCCGGTGGTCCCAATGGTGCAGGCGGCGCTGGCGCTGGCGGCGGAGGAGCCTCGGAGGGCGATGAGGAGGAGGATGAAGAAGAAGAGGAGGAGGAGGAGGAGGAAGAGGAAGAAGAAGAAGAAGAAGAAGAAGAAGAAGAGGGGCTGCTGGTCGGCAGGCACGGACGAGCCGTGGGACGGGTCGAGAGGAGGAGGCGCCGCCGCCGCCGGAGCCGGAGCCGGAGCCGCGCGGGCGGCCTGGGGGCCGTCGACATGGACGGATGAGACGAGGATCTGCAGAGAAGGTGGGGGGGGGAGGAGGAGGAGGAAGAAGAAGATGGATCGGCGCAACGTGCTAACCCAGATTTGGAATTCGCAGAGGTCTGCGTTCCAGCTAGTTGTCATTTATCGATTCGATTTCGCCTGGTAGGTAGCGTAGCACACACACACACAGAGCCTGTGTACCTGTGTATTATCTATCTATCTATCTATCCCGTATTGTACTTCCTTTCTTGTGCAAATCCCCGTTGTAGAGTCCTGCTCTCTCTGGCACCTCCCGCCGCCTCGGGCGGCCTTCGTGGCGGAAGAGAAATGTCCAGGTAATCGTATCGCTCTCTCTCTCTCTCTCTCTCTCTCTCTCTCTCTCTCTCTCTCTCTCTCTCTCTCTCTCTCTACCCTCTATCTGGTCAGATGGAGTCTGTTCTTCGCTAGGAAGATGGACTTTTACCAGGAAGATGCCCATCGGAAGGGGAAAACAAGCTGAGGGGGTGATTCCCGTTGACTTTTTTTTTTTTTACCGGTGGGGGTGGGGAGGGGGGGGCCTTTTGTTGGTGTGTTTTTTTTTTCTTTCCTTATTTGGATCTCTTGGGGCGTGGACCGGTAGACAGAGCTCAGCTTCTGCCGCGCTTGGAACCTCCCCTACCTCCTCAGCTGCGCTCTAGAGATTTCTTCTATTGCTTCCGCCACTCTGCCCTTGGGCTGCCTCTTCCCTCTTCCTCTCACAAGGTCGGAGAGAGAGAGAGAGAGAGGGGTGTTGACTTCCAGCGTTGACTTCCGGCGTGATATTTTAATTGTACGGTAATTTCGCCAAAGAGGGTAATTGCAGTCCCCTGGTCCACGCCTTATTTACTGATTTATTTATTTGTTTGTTCTGCTGACGTGATAAAACATCACGAGGCCGCAGAAGGCTGGAGCTGGGTTTTGGATGAGGAAACTGAGCGTGGCGTTGACACCGGCTGGAGAGTCAGACGACCTCTTTATGGATTGGATTATCAGGAGCCAATTGGGGTTGAACAGATAGACTCGGGTTGCGTTCCCCGCAAGTCGCCGCACGCGCAGGGAAATCGAAAAAAGTCAACCCTTCGTCGTAAATGAACACATGGCAGTCGGATAAACACGGTACGACCAAAATTCTGGGCGTCTCGAGCCCAGATCAGATTCCAAGAAAATAACTCCGGGTCCGAATCTTACGACGCACATTCAGGCTAGAGAGAGAACGAGAGAGAGAACGAGAGAGAGAACGAGAGAGAGAGAGAGAGAGAGAGAGAGAGAGACCCCAAATACAAGAAATCTGCAACAATGGATAGATCACAGAACACAATCCAGGGATGGAGCAAGACGGCATTCCCAAGCCGATTCAAGGGGGGTTTTTTTTTTTTTTTTTTTTGATTGAATGCTGTTTCAGGAAATCCGGTGAGCACTTGAAGTGCAATCAGCTGAAGATAATAATAACTCACCTGAAGATCGACTGAAGCGCCGCCATGGCATCTTGGCAGGTCCTCAAAGACTTGCAGACACCCCCATAAACCGTGCACAGGCCGAGCAACGCCACCAGCAAGCAGCTCGGCGGATCATATGAACTGCCATTAGAATGGGAGGATCTGCAGCAGCACTCCAATCCCTGGTCGAGAGAAACCAGGTCAGCGCTTCCGGTTCCTCCTTATTAATGTGGGCACGCCGTAGCACACCGGGGACGCCCCGATCAGCTGCGGCAGCTTGCAGGCGTCCCGCGCCCGGCCCATGAACGACGCGATCCTGCTATTCTTGGAAAGATCTCCGCAGAGATCTCGCTCCGCTGCCCGGCGTCTCTGATCCCTGGAAGGCCTTCCCCGAGCTCTAAGAGGCTTGGCGCCGTCTGGCGGAGCTCCGTCGGACGGGGAATGGTCAGCGGCGGCTGATTCCTCTTGCAGCCACGAGCTCAGCATCGCCTTGCCAAATCTGTCAATGTCCTTGTCTGAGACCTCCCAGAGGTTGGCGATGACCGCCGGCGCGCCGGCCAAGAGGTAGGAGAGGGGGGCGCCGTGTGGAGCGTAGTGCCCCCGGAGAAGGAGAGACCCGCTGCTGCAGCCCATCAGGAGGGTAGCAGCGCAGTGATCGAGTCTCTGGATTAAATTCCCGGGAATATATTGTGTTCCTGAAGCAACAAAAAAATTAAAATTAAAACTAAAATTAAAATTCATACGAAAACTTTGAAATCATGGCTGGGAAAAGTTTCAGGAAGAACTGAGGGAAGAATTGCAGGCGTATGTATACCACTTCCATGGCCGAAGTAAAGGAACAGGTCGTGGCTCTGCAAGGCCTCGACGAGTTCTTCAGATGTGGGCGCCTGTCCAGCCTTTCCCTGTTCGTCAGATCAAAGCCATTGATTCTATCTATAATAAGCAATGAAACCCATAGAAACAGTGCTTGACGATTTTTTTTTGTACGATATTTACAGAAAATCTGCGTGATCTTCTGCATTCTTTTTGTGAGGCGAAAATCATTGAAAGGGGTGGGTGGGTGTGGCTTGAATCATCATCTATTTCCGCAAATAATTGAGGAATGAAAATGAAGCATGAGGGCGCTAGTTGCTTTCCTTTTTTCGGAAAGCGAGCAAAGTGTAGCTTGAATCAACATCTCTAGCTGTTTTGAATGAATCCCGGCAGAAGGATTGAATCTTATGAACACTCTGTTAAAAGCACACATTTTATTATTTTTGTCCAAATTCCGGAATATGTTCAAGGATTTATGGCTCAATTCACACGGGACAACAAGTTCAGTCATAGTATATACGAACAAAAAATCCATAATAAATTCTATATTCTCCTTGATGAACCGTAAATTTATTTGAACGAAACATGCAAGCACCTTTTTTTTATGCAAGCACTTTCATCACAAGGCTTAAATCATTCAGATATATAATGCCTGCAAATAATTATGGCCCTTCATACTGGCACGTCAAATTGTATCATATGATCATTACTCCCAATGAACAAGAAAAATTGTATCATTTATCGCCAGACAACTTTTGAAGATGGTTTCAGATCTAGTTATATTATAAGAACTAGTCACTTTATCCAACGGAAATACTCTTCTGATCGGCTGCTACTTTCTCCAAGGGGGAAAGAAAAAATTTGGCAGACAGATTGGATGAATAAAAAAAAAATAATTGACAATTTCTGGGCTTCCAGGTTAAAATTATCTAATGTGCCTCAACCTAATAAAAGCTGATTCACGCAGGCATTTGCTAGCTCATTCTGTGATCTGTAACAATTACGAATATAGAGAAAAAGGAAAAATACATTTTATAGCCAAGAGATAAAAATTGCCATTTATGTTCCCATGAAGATCTATGCAAAAACAACAACATAAAACCACCATAGCATGAGCGAGATGCTCACCTCGTTCCTATCGAGTGAAAGTCAGAGCTAACATGACAAGTCAAGATTTACCTGCCACTTTTGACTTCTAAACCACTCCTCGAACTCCATCTGTGTGCTACTGAGATCTCCACTGGGATTCAGTAAGTAGTATGCATCCAACGGGTCTACTGAGGGAATGGGAGCACCTAATATCTTGGATTCTTCATTTTGAAAATTTCTGGCGAGTGTTACAGAAATGCTACTTATAGAAGGCATGCGATAAACCTCCTCCTTTCGTAATATTGGTAAATTCTCCCAAGGCAGCATCTGCATTCGAAGAGAAATAATGCCAGGGAGAAGTATCAGCAATTTATATTACTTTAAAAAATCACAAAATAGAGTTGCCTTTCTGAGAACTGATATGTGCAAACAATTTGTGCCATCATTTATCGCATTTTTAAGCCCCACAGGCACTTAACCTCACAGGAACAGAAGAGTGTTGGAAAGGGATCAATATCTAACCCTACACTATTATTATAACGAAAGTTCATTAATATGTTCATTCTTGTCCAAGCCTAGGATAATTCCCAACAGCTTATGAATTCATGCTGCCTAAGTTGGCACGCTTAAGAGAATTAAAGATCCAGGAAATAGTTCATGATTTGGCGTAAATAAATGCCCAGCTTCTGTTTCAACAAAACGACCACCGAATTCATATTCAGCCTAAATAATGGCATCAACAAATAAGCATCGAATTATAAAATAATCTACGCAGAAAAGATGATCAGACCACCAAGTAACAATACTAGGATATCTACCTGCAGATCAGAGTCTAGCACTAGAACAATGGGTTCTCTGTCAACAGGCTCCTGCACAGTAGTACTAACAGCTTCAAGTATTAATCCGCGAGTTGATTCTGGCAAGGTTTCGGCACCTCCATCAACTGCAGAAGAAAAAACCCTAAAACTTTCTTGTCGACAACATCTTCCCCTGCCTAGGTAGCCCCTGTATTGGACCATTTGAGATATGCATGTTTCTATATCACACAAGGACTGAGATCCGCCAATAATAGCCTGGAGGGCACTCATGTTTGCATCTAATTTGCATTCAGACTTCAGACAGCGGCTCAACTTCGAGAGAATTGCATCCAGGTTTTTGGCATCTGCACGTTCACCTAAAAGCAGGCATCTCCAAGAACCCAGCCACGAGTCTTCCATTTTCCTACCACATGGATCATAAAAACAGAAAAAATTTAAATGGCATATACCAGTTAAAATAAAAGTACGAAAAATGCAGAACAAGGAATTGGCTACACATAAATTATTCGATTTTATTTTGATGCCAATGATCCAGGTGGTCTGTATGACCACAATATAGCTATCTCCTATCTCTTATATGTTGAAGACAGTCAATAAATAATTCTCTTCACTTTCTCTCACTATCACTTCAATATAAAACACCATATTCGAGCAATTCATCCATCCATGGCCCACTGACACTCTGCAAATCACTAATCTAGTTTTATGAGAAAAGGGAGAGTTGAAGAGGAGGGGGGGGACACAAGGAAATGACGAAACCAGAAAAGCAGATTAAGAACAAGGCAAGAACACCTCTTTGGGAAGTCCAAACAGGCAATTAAATAGCAAAACAGCCACGATTCCAAAAAAACATGAAATTTTTATGAGGGTTCTAAATCATGCAAGATTGAGAAAATATTTAAATGCTACGAGAAATAAAACTACCTCAAGAATATGCTTAAATGATTGTTCAGCCTGGATCTCTCTGACCACCACATGAACCTAGTCTTCTGTGTGTCCATGGCATCACATGACGTTTGTGACAGGGATATGTAGTTCTCTTCCAGTATCACTTTATATTGTGGCGCAACATGATCCACTAATGTGTGCCCCCAAGGACATTCCCATTTTGTGATAGACTCCTTGTTTGCAGATGTAGTTCGAGTGCCACTTCCATCATCATGAATTTCTGATAGGAAAAACACCGATTTCCATTCACATATTACTTCAAAGAAAGAATTTCAACTTTAAGTGTCGCCTCTAAAACAGCCAAAATTACCTTCGGGGACAAAATCGACAGGCAATAGCATAACAATCGGCAGCCCTTTCGGATCTAACCGTGATAGTAGCATCCAAGCAGGAAAGAAAGATGGAAGCAACAAAGTTTCACCAAGAAGGTTGACATAATCTCCTCCAAGCAAACTGATACAGACAACAGTAAAACTAGGCAGACTGTTGAAGAAAGTGTTCACAAATCTCTCCAGATCAGAGAGCCTCTCCAGAGTAACTCTGCAAAAAAACCACGAAAGGACTCAAAATCAATAATTACTACTATTAAAGCCATCCCTTCATACGCTTAATAAAAATAAATTGAACCTGACGTGCGCTGATGACGAAATCGTATCTGTTAACCCACCATCTTTGACATTCTGGTAGGAAAGAACAAAAAAATACGTTACAGAATTCCTTCACAAAACCTCTCCCATTGACCTATTTCATCATGTGTGGACAGGCAAGTATATATCAAATATTTACCATTGTGTGCCATGTCATACAAATCCTTGTAAGGACCTAACTAGCTGTTTTTGAAGTGGTGCTATTCGAGTCAATAAATGCATGAAAACGAAAAATAAGTATCAATGCATGCCGTCTGCATGTGTTTCCGCAATTTCATTGCCCACGAGTTTGTAAACATTTCCCAATATCAGACTAAGTTTCTGACAATATTAGAGGAAAAAATAGACAGATCCTTGTACCTTATTCTTGACGTCCACGTCCTTCACATTAGAAACATACATATGTTGGAGATTTGTACCGATGGAGGCTTGATGAAAGAATGCAGCCAAATGGCTTTCTGTAAGCGACTCAAAGGAAAATGGCAAAGAAAAATGTCCAGTGGACATTGACAGAGAAATTATGGCAGCAATTAACCTGCAAATCTGCACCATGACAAAAAAAAAGATGAATCGGGCTCAGCTCTGGGACCAAAAAGTAAATTCGAAGAAAAAAGGATGCTAAATCTGAATGAATATGCTTTGATGGTGGACATTTAGCCTCTAATCACAATAACGTTGAGAAAAAAGAGAACAAATTTCATAAGAGAAAGATTAGAGGGACCTGCAACCTTTTGAAAAAGTATAGGGATTTCCTGCGTGAGAATAAATGCTGTAAACAGCCAAGATAATACACTTGATATTTGAGGTTTAGACAGAGAGCAACATTTTCTTCTGAAACAAACACAGGGAAAATGCAAAAGTATTGAAGAAGATCAGCCGAAAGAGATGATAAAAAATTGAGTTCTGAGGTATTTGATGATAAATATTTCATATATCTAAACATCACCTGGATCCTTCAGAGAAACAATCCTTTACACAAAACAGACTCATGTCATAAAGTAATACAGCACGCTGAATGGGGAAAATGTCATACGAATTCTCCATTCCAAGAACCTCCAGAAAGTGAACATCACATGCTCCAGTTTGACCAAGGGGACCACTGTCAAAGAGCAAGGACATACTCTGCCAAAAAAATTCATGTACTTCATGACTCCCGCTGTGAATTCTCATACATTTTCCTGTTCAAGAAAAAAAATTAAACGAAAGAAAATTCGAAGTAAAAATTCCGCATAAGCATCATCTTAGCTCATAAAACTGAGAAGAATGCCCCCACAGTACCTATTTTGGAGAGTAATCTCAATGAAAGACGTCTCCGGTGACACTCCCATTTAATAGACATTATATCGTTCATGAAATCAGTTTTCATCACATTCACAAGAAAGGAAACCCAGCAATTTTTATTGCTCTTTAAAGCGGCTTTACTACATCCATTGAGTGACTGAAGCTTTTCATAATGTTCCAAGTACGCAGAATCCTTTTGACAGCCACTAGGACGAGCAGACTCACGAGTACAATTTCCATGTTCAGGAATATTTTGGTATTTTTCACCTCCAAAATTCCGTTTCTGGCAATGGACCCGAATTTCGCAAGTACTCAAATTCGACTCCCCTTCTGAAACCTTTTTCCTTGATGAACGTCTTGGCACAAACTTTGGATCCCTCTTCCCTCCAACATGCATAAGATGATTATCAGCATTTACCGTGGATACAGAAAATGTCTTGTTATCAGTCACATTCTGCCCATCAGAGTCATCCATTTCTGGCGCACACTCACTATCCATGGTTGAACCCTTTTCTCTCTTTGATACTGAAGCTTTATCAGCGACACCTGTTTCATGGGTTACCTTACTGATAAAACCTTTTCCAAATGACGAACGAGTAGTGTCTGTTCTCACACGGCCGCCAAAAGAACTCAGCCCAACAATATTTAGCCTTTCAAGAGCTGATTTATACTGACCAAGAGCATTTGTTAAGCTCTCTATACACTTTACTCTGGAAGTGCTCTCAAATTTGCTTCTGTATAAATCTCCTAGTTGTAGGTCAACTAAACCTTCCAAGACAACCTCACAACGTTTACATGAAATTTCTGCCGTGTTCTCCACTAAAATCCTTCTTGATATGCCAAGTTCATTCTCCGCCAAATCCAAAAGCTGCTTCTTACGGTAAACTTGTCCTAAAGACCATGAAATTAAACAATTATGTTACCTTCACATTCGAAACTTTTTGATGTTTATCCTCTTGCTCAAATCAAGTAGAAAAAACGGCAAAAATAAAAAAATAAGCAAATGAAAATTTTAAAGAATACCTAGATGTGATGAAAATATAATGCCAAAGACTGGGAAACCAAGCGAGCAAGAGATGGTTTTTCCCAAACGCAAAAGAACTTCAGCCTCAGTCCCATTTCCAATAGACTCATAAATGATTCCCACCTAAAGCATACCAGAAATGAAATTTCAGATAAATATCACTTGAAAGACGGACTCACCATGCTTGATATTCTACATACAGACAAAACAAAGAGGATAACCTGCAGAACGCTTTGAAGGTAGCACCTTAGTACACTCCATGGACTAATTGTACAGTCCTCTGAGCTCAGTGGTTTAGTAAAGTTTGGCCAATCTTCAGTAAGTATCGACCCAATTGCCTCAGTGAAGAGATGTTCATTGTTCCAAATTGTCTCCACTTTCCCAGGCTGCTGCCCTACTGAAATAAATTTTCTTTGCAATATCCTTTTACGTAACCTAAGAGCCTCTCGTGCATGTGAAAGAGCCTAGAAAATCAAAAACGAGAAAAGTTAGATTAAAACCCATGGAAGGCATGTCCATTTGCCACGGTAAACTGTGGGAAAGAACATATAATTAGGATCTGGTTCTTAGTTGGACCGTATCCTAGTTTGTCGATTTGCTAGTTTTTAGGTAGTTTCCTCGTTTTGTGGTCATTGTATTTGTATTTAATAGTCATCTATGATGTGAATACGAGTCAAATTTTTCTCTGCATATCTTTCTAGGTTCGGACCACTATTCACGATAAAAACATTTGACGGAGAGGACAAGGAAAATGTCTTGATATTTTATTGAAAAACAGGCAATCAAAAAAACCACAGAAGGGTATAATTATAATCGGCCAACAACTTTACATGAAATGAATCGAAATCAAGTTTTATTAACAGTGGAAAATTAACTTAGTTTGCTGCATAACAGAAACAAAGCATAATAAAAGCTACATTTTAAATGTTCAGATCTTCAGTGATTCCATAAAATCCAGCATAATGTTGAAAACTTTAACGAAACGTGATGTCCAGTGAGGCAGTTCCGTTCAACTTTTGAGTGCATAACACAGTGGGAAAAAAACGAAGCAGTTTCCGGCATTACACAGGCACATCACATCCAAGACACCATAATAAGACCCACTAGAACTATGGAGATTAGACAGTTGCTGCAAAGCTGGATAAACTTCAGCTCTCCTGGGAAAGAAAATAAAAGGTTAGAAAATTATTTGCTTCATATTAGAAGATACTAATTGCCTTTTTTTCAAAGTCTATTCAAGATTAGACAGTTATCACTCTCATCAGGTATGTACGTTGTTATTTTAACTTCCTTGAAACTCTGAAATTACAATTCCTGGACTGGGTACTGTGAAAGTAAATATATAACTGAAAATCACCTCAAACATGCGTCCTTCCAGGAGTAATCTTTCAGACAAATCAAATAAGAGATACCCAGCAGCAAACGCTGAACGACTGGTCACAGGGCCCTACACAAACCAAATTACTGAAATCAAGAGATGATCACCCCCACAAATTATCAAATAAGTTTCCAGAGGAACCTCCAAAGTACTTACACTTGAAATCAATGAAGAGGCAGTTCTTTTCACTTCTTCAACTGTGATGTGAGAACGAAGAGTATTTTCAGATATTAAAATGGCATTAGAAAGAAAAAATCCCTGAAGGAAACCTACTAATGCCGAATGTGAACTTTTCATGCAACTCATCCAGAAGCTTATTGAGTTTGCACAAACGCCAAACTCTTCAGACATATTCCCAATGAAAGTTTCATCCAGTGGGGAAGAACAACATTCATGACTCAGTCTTCTGTTACTCCAGAGCATATCCACACAACCGTCTATAGGTACATTATTCCGTTTGCAAAGTAGAGCAATCAGTCTGCACATTTCCAACTGAAAACGCAAGTGTCCCTGGAATAATATAAAATATAAATGCAGATCATTAGGTGGTCATCCTCTCGCAGAACACAAGCTCGGATATTTTTCAAGAATGAAGTAGATAACGTCATACAAAACAGTTACTCTTTGAATAGAAGCACACCTTTAGGGCTGACAAATCTGCTATGCTACACAATAGTTGAATTGTCTTTTCATATTCTAAATCAAGGTGAATGTCCTTAGAAATGCTTGACCACCAGCTTAATCCACTGCTAATGTCATTCAAGATAACCTGCACCCAAAAATAAGAAAAAGACGGGAAATAAGGCACTCCTCAAAGGGACTCATATTCTTGAGATAGGGAGAGGTAGAATGTCACCTCTACTTTTTCATTAGCTTCCTGAGCACAATGTGCGTGCAAAAAATATGTGAGGGCCAACTGATAGTTTAATAGGGAATTTCCTCTGGAAGCATCACTGCAGGTTACCTCCTGTACAAGAAAGTGTCGAGCATCAAGAAAAGTGGCACTGATAACAAAAGTCGAGAATAGATGGTCTATAAAGAAAATGAAAATTTATTAAAAGAATATAAGAATAAAACTAACAAGCAAGGAAATCGCTTCAGACAAGCACTGCAATGAGTTGTTTAAGCCATCAACTCCACAAGTTCTAAGAGCTCTTCCCTTCTTAACAAGAATTTTTGATCTGTGCAGAACATATTCATCTGTGACATATACTTCCGTAAGGAGCATATCCATCAACCTCAATGGCATCATTTGGCATAAATTAGGATACTTGGAATTAAATTCTTCATACGCTAATAGCTCCTGCATAAACCCACATCATCATTATCAGGGAAAACTGTTTTCAGGAGGCAATCGGTTGCAGTCTCGTCCAAATAAAGCACAAGAGCTATACCTGCTCCAAAATAATGCCAAACATTCTCTTTGACAATGTTGCGCATTTGCTTGAGACCAAAAGGTACAGAACAGGAACAGAATCCACCACATCAACATCCTTGAAGTCTTTACAGACTATCTAGAGCCTTAGAAGTATTAGGCAAAGAGAATAATACAAAAATATGAGCAAAGAGTAGAAAGTATTCTATATACTTACCTTAACCCATTGCTTCACTAAGGAAAAAGGACAAATGGAGATTTCCAACGACTCCTCCACAGTAGACCAACTCAATAGGCAATCGACTGCAATATTATGCAGATTTACGCTCCCACATTGATGAACAACATCAAGTGCAACAGCACTCTTTGAAAAAGCATCCACAGCGGCATCTTTTATCATGTTTTTGGATAAATTATCACTCTCCTTGGCCACTGCATCGTCTTGGAGTAATTGGCAAAGTAGTTTGACATGAGTCCACGATGTTGTACAGCACAGCTGCAAAGTAATTGATGCCTGACAAGACAAGTTGCATATAAAATAATGAAGAACTACAGTAAAAGAGAAACACAATTATAGATCTGCAAAATGCACTCAAAGGTAAAAAAAGATGATAGGAGCAAAACAGGGCACTAAATAGAAAAAATATTTCAGAGACAGGACTAAATACTACACAGAAAGTCCAAGATAACATCGGTCCCCAGAATACCGTAAGCAGTGACTGATAATAACATCAAAATAGCAGGAACAATGATAAACTCAGTGCATTGATTAACTGAAGAAACAGTAACATACCCAAGATTTTATACCTTGCTCTCTATCTATGATTCATTAGGAGCAAAAGAATTCAATATGAAATTGAAATAATTGACACAATACCCACAAACCAAATTGACATTATGTAAACTCTAAACAGAATCTTCCCATTGAAAAGAACATGTCACATAAATCCATGTGAATCATTCATATGCAACAAAATCTTGGTGAAAACGTGAGCACAATCAGGGTGAAGACAACCATGAATTTACATCAGAATAAGATCAAGTCTAAATCCAAGTGATGAAACAAGGCATAATTTGACAGTACAAAGTGCAGTTTACATTTGATTAACATTTCACACAACTTTACCAAGATGATGGAACTTAAGAGTACATATAGCAGATTATCATAGTTAGGCCTTAAATGTCGGGTATCTCAATAGCACTTTCCATCATTGGAAGTTTAGACAGAATAACTGACTCTTTGGCCACATTTTCTGACCGGGAAGTGCCAGTCATCCGCACGTTCATGAAATTTACCCCAAAACCTCAGTTTGAGTGTCCAGATTCTAGTTAAAGTTAGTTTGATTCCTATACTTCCATACCCCACCAGTTATACTGACTTGATGGTTGGTGAATGACTGCACAGCATGGTAAGAAATTATTGTTAGGATGTGTCTCGTTTTTGTTATTAAGTCTGTTGTAATAATTGAGATGTATGTCTAGAACTTTCTGAGGGTCCAGTATAAATACCTGACCTCATGTCTTTTATAAAGTGAGTCTTTTACCACAAATAAGAAAATCTCTCCATACCTCCTCCCGTTATTCCGCCGCACAGGAAGCTGGATTCAAGCTTTCTACATGGTATCAGAGCGAATCCAGGTGAGATCGCTCCTTTTCTTCCTTATGCAGTAACTGTTTCTTTTACAATTATGGTTCTCGTACCGTCTTCCCTCTCAATTGAGATCTGTTGACGGAACTCTGGATCATGTGAATCCAACTATCTTTTTGAATTTTCATTCAAAGATTACGGTTCTTGAACCGTCCTTCTCTCAGTTGGGGTCTGTTGACAGAATATTAAATCTGGTGAATTCAACCATTTTCTTGATATGTCAAACAAGGGAGATATTCTTTCATCCTCTGTGGGAGATACTTCTTCCACAAAGGATTTTAATCTCAGGCTGGGTAATCCATGACTACTAGTGGAACTCCCTGCAATGCCAATGGAGTTCAAATTGACTGGATATAATTTCATCCAGTGGTCAGAATATATTTGAAAAGTTCTGACAAGGAGAGGAATGCTACATCATCTGGTAGAAGAAAAACCAGATCCCCAGTCCCGTGATTATCGTAGATGGAGAGAGGAGGATACATTGATAAAGACATGGGTCAGGGGAACAATGATTCCCCAAATCAATCGAGATTTCTTCTTCTTGACACTAGTCAAAGATTCGCGGGATATAGTTCACACGAAATTCTCACAAAAGGACAATGAGGCACATATAAATGAACTGGGGATGAAATCTATGTCTATAATGCAAGGAAGCAAATCTGTAACGGAATTTGCTGGGGAATTGAAAAGTTTATGCCAAAAACTTGATTATTATCTCAATCTTGATACAGAAAAACTTAATGAGATTGTTGCTTTACCAAATTTCGTACAAAGAATAGTTTTCAAATTTCTTGCAAGGCTTGACTCTGTCTTTGATCATATCAGATACCAAATTTTGAGACAAGAGAGGAAAGTTGACTTACATGAGGCCATTTCAATTATATTGAATGAGGAGAGCCATTGGAAATCGATGTTATCACTACCTGAAAGTGATAATGCTGCGTTCATGATCAAGTTAGACAGCCTCATCTTGGTCAAGAGAAAAATCAGAAATCTGATTTTCGAGATAATTTGTATATATCATAGGAAACCTCATCACACCAGAGATAGGTGCTATAAACTTGCAAATGTTGGAGACTTGCAAATTGACCACAGACCTCTAGAAGCAAATGTTGGAAAATACTTTATGCCTACTGATTTCTTGTATTTGTTCCGCTGTGTTTCTGTATTTTACCTTTATGTCCTTTGGTTGCTGAAATCTGGTCTAGTTCAGTCTGTCCAGTTCATTTTTCGGACCTAGAGATCAGTATAAATACTGAACCCTGTGTAATTCTTGATACTAATCAATTCTAAGGTTTGATACATGTTTCTTCCACCCATATGTCCCGTCAGAGTGAGAGTTACAAGAAGAGAGCTCACAGGCTGCAGAAATTGAGGAGAGAAGGAACATGTGCACTATGTCATGGTATCAGTGCCAAGTTCGTATGTGATTCAGATGTAGTCCTTGAGAATCTCATATTGCTCTACAATTTTTATTTTTTGCTCTCATTTATTGTGAGTTCAGTATTGCACAACTTAGGAGTCGTTTTCTTGAAAATATTAGAAGGTAACTCAACTACAATGTCATCTAAGGTTGTGAAAGTAGAACAAATATGGAGATCTACCAATATTCCCACAGTCTGATCATTTAGCTGGGAGGAATTATGTCAGTTGGTCACAACACGTCAAGGTTATCTTGAAAGGGAGAGGTATAGCCAATCATTTTAGCAAGAATGGCCTTGGAGTAGAAGATCTAGTGTTTGAATCTTGAGATCAAAAGGATTCAAGAATCATGGTATGGCTACGGACAATTATGGCATCAAAAATCAAGCATACATATCTCTATATGTCTACAATTAAAGAGATATTGGAGAATCTGCACCAATTTTACTCAATGGCAAGAGATGCAGCACAAATCTATGAGTTAAAATTAAGGATGATGACATTAAGGCAGAATAGGAAGTCTGCTACAGAATATACACAAGAGATAAGATCTCTCTGACAAGAACTTGATCAGTACAGAATTTAAAAGATGAAAGATCTTGAGGATGTTGCTCTGTATAAGGAAGAGGTAGAGTGTGACAAAACATATATGCATCTTGTAAGGTTAAACTCTAAGTATGATCAAGTAAGAATTCAAATTATAGGTAGAGAGACTATCACCATTGAATGAGGTTATCTCATTAATTAGAGGAGAAGAGAGTCGACAAAGTCTTATGTTGGGCTCTCAGACTATAGAAGGGTCTGCATTTGTGGCAAGAGGGAGGAAGCAAATTCTCAAACATGAGAAGCAATCTAATGGAGATTTCAAGGACACGTTGTGGTGCATCTATTGTAGGAAACCAAGACATATAGTTGATAGATGTTATAAATTACATGCCAGACCTCAGTATCAGAAAGTATAAAAAAAGGGAAGTGATCAAACTCATGTGACCACTTGTCAATAGGGAGAGTTAAGTGCACCAAAGTCAGGACAATCATCAACAAAAGAGTCCGAAACTTCAAGAACCATAGGTCTCATGCTCATTGACTTATTCAAATAAGTTTTCAATCTTTTCTGGTTTAAGTACCACAAGAAATTGTAAACCTTTATAGTGGATAGTTGATTCAGGAGCTACATAACATGTCTTATGCATCTCATTTATTCTCCAACTATTAACCATGTCCCAACAATAAGAACATTGCCATAGTCATTAGAACACTAGTTAAAGTAATAGGAATAAGGACCATTAACCTCTCACTTGACATCACTCTCAAGAATGTACTCCAACCTAATTTCAATTAGTAAACTTACCCAAGACTTATGAAATGTTGCATTTGATTCTAAAACTAATCTATTTTTTGACAAGCTATTAGGGAGGACGATTAGATGTGCTAGAGAATAGAGTGGACTCTACTACCTTGAGCCTTCTAGCCAATCAAATGTAATAGTAGAAGGAAGTCACCCATCCAAGAATCTGATACGAACCCAATTATTACATACCTAAGAAGGAAGTATAAGAACAAAAGTTTACGAGGAAGACAACAAACAGCCCAAATACAACACTTAGAAGAAGCATTGACAGCTCAGATCAAACCAAGGGACCTATATAAGAAAGAAGAGTCCAATTGAAAGGGGTACAAAGAGCCACGCAAAGGAGAGGATGGGGATCCTCTTGAATCAATCCCTATTGTCTCATTATTTCTATTTTCCCATGTTCCCACCCTCACTCTTGCATCTCTATTCCCCATTTCCATGGAGATCATTGATTTTTACAAGAACCAAGTCTTCCAAATACTATTCTCTGTTCAATCCTCTCAAGAATCAATTCGGAACTGATTCTACTCAAAACAGCCTCTCAAATCTGCACTTGATCATCCTAATCAAAGTATTCTAGATAGGATCGTACCAAAATCCTAACAAGATTAGTGCCGAGACCATATGGCTCTAACATAAACGATCGGGGCATCCATCTTTGGTCGTGTTAAAGGCCTTGTTTCCATCTTTGTTTCACAACTTGCATGTATCAAATTTCAAGTGTGAAGTTTGTAAACTTGTGAAACACCATAGATCCTCCTTTAGTGAAAATACCATGAAATGTGTCAGTCCTTTTTACCGCATTCATAGCAATGTATGGGGACCTACACCTACACCCAACACAAGTGGGGCTAGATGGTTCGTTGCCTTCATTGATGAATGTACTCAAATGACCTGAGTCTATCTACTAAAAAATAAATCAAAAGTCAATCTTGCTCTTATGCAATTCTTTACCTTGATATAAACCCAATTTGATACTACAATTAAAAGGTTTTGATCAGATAAGAGATTACTTTAAGTCTACATTAACTGATTTCTTTGAAAAAGAAGGGCTTGTACATGAGTCCTCTTGTGTTGATACACCTCAATAGAATAGAGTGGCTGAAAGAAAGAATGGGCACCTATTAGGGATAACAAGAGCCTTTCTTATTTAGAGTAATGCACCAAAATTTTTTTGGGGGGAAGGAATCTTGATGTCAGCCCAACTCATAAATTATCTACCTAGCAAGTCATTAAATTCAAAAACCCATATAGACACGTTATCCTTCTACCCTCACATATCATTAAAAACTAATCTTGTTACAAGAGTATTTATATGTGTGGCCTATGTACATGTTCATGAGCAATTTAGGGATAAGCTAGATCCTTGTTCCCTAAAATGTGTCTTTTTAGGATATTCTCAAACTAAAAAGGGGTACTGTTGCTACCATCCCACTAGTAGAAAATTCTATGTTTCAAGAGATGTAACTTTTGATGAGAATGAAACTTTCTATGATGAATTTAATGACAATCATAGAGAACATAGTAGTAAAGAAGAAAAACCTCAATTTCTATTTCCTATACCCTAGTTCATTCTTAGTATCAAGTCAGAACTTGAGGTACAACCAGATCACGAGTCTATAAAAGATGAAGGTCATAGAAATAAAAGGTTTGGTCTAGTGTACTCAAAGAGAAAGGAAAAAATTCTAGAAATCGAGCACGTCCAAGAAACCTCTGGAGAGATATCAAATATTGACCTAGTTGATAATGACAATCTACCCATAGCTCTTAGAAAAGGTGTTCGAACATGTGCAAACAAACCGTTATATCCTATGGCCTTATTTTTATCCTATGATACATGCATCTACCACTCCAAATACAATTGATGAGGCATTATCCAGCAGAAATTGAAAACAAGCTATGAATGAGGAAATGGAGGCACTGAAGAGAAATGAAATAAGAGAATTGGTGACACGCCCAATTGGGAAAAAGGCTGTAGGATTCAAATGGATCTATATTATAAAATATAGAGATGATGGCTCAATTGAAAGGTACAAGGCACGACTAATAGCAAAAAGGTACACCCAAACCTATGGAGTGAACTACCTTGAGACATTTGTAAATGTGACAAAAATGAACACTATCAAAATATTATTATCACTTGATGTGAACCTTGGCTAGAATCTACAACAATATAATGTCAAGAATGTTTTCTTGCATAGAGAACTTGAAGAAGAAATTTACATGGAAACTCCTCCAAGATATGAGGAAGTCTTTGGCAAAGATGAAGCGTGCAAGTTGAAAAAGGCTTTGTATGGGCTGAAACAATCTCCACAGGCATGGTTTGAATGTTTTACAGCAGTCATACTTAAAATAGAATATAAACAAAGCCAAGGTGATCAAACATTATTTGTAAAACACTCACCTTCAAGGAGAGTTACTGCTCTAATTGTCCATGTAGACAATATTATTGTGACGGGAGATGATGTTGCAGAATAATAATGTCCCAATCACAATCTTGCAAAAGAGTTTGATATAAAAACTATTGGGAGCCTCTCAAGAATTCTCTTGGAATTGAAATGGCACACTCTAAAGATAGTATCTTTATTTCCTAGCAAAAATACACTCTTGACCTGTTGCAGGAAACTGGGAAAGCAACATGTAATCCAGCTACTTCTCCAATTGATCCAAATTTGAAGCTTGGTTCAAATGAAGAAAACATTCCTGTAGAGAAAGGCATGTACCAACAACTGGTCTAATGAGGCTACTATCTACGGATTAAGATAATTGGACTAATGAGGCTACTATCTGTTCACAAATCTGCAATAAATATTGATCACAACCAAGTTTAACATGACAGAACCAAACATATAGGGATCAATTGACACTTCATCAAAGAAAAATTAGAGGGTTGATCTGTACATTGTATATACCATCTGCCAATCAAATAGCAAATATCTTCACCAAAGGACTGCCAACAAAAGCCTTCAGTTAGCTCACGTCTAAGTTAGGAATGAATGACATTCATTCCCCAGCTTGAGGGGGAGTGTTGGAAAATACTTCATGCCTATTGATTTCTTGTATCTGTTCCGTTGTGTTTCTGTACTTTACCTTTATGTCCTTTGATTGCTGTAAACCAGTCTAATTTAGTCTCTCCAATTCGTTTTTAGGACTTAGAGGTCAGTATAAATACTGAACCCCATGTAATTCTTGACACTAATCAATTATAGGATTTGACACCCATTTTCTTCCACCCATACGTCCCATCAGAGTGAGAGTTACAAGAAGAGAGCTCACAGGCTGCAAAGATTGAGGAGAGAAGAAACTTGTGCACTCTGTCAGCAAAACACATTTGGTAGTGGAGCTACTTGCAAATCAGATTTCTGATCAGCCACCAAATCATCAAAAGCACAACGTTTTCACTCTCTCCGGATGGATGAGATATAACAACTTCGAGTTGAGCTAGAAAACGTGAAGTCAACAGTGACACAACAATCATTTCTTCAACCTGTAAGTTTCATTATTCTCTTCTTCTAAAGATGTCTAATAATTAGGTAGTGGACCCAAGAGCAACGGGTGATATGACAAATTATTTGCAACCTTTTATCAAATATAACCCTTGTCCTAGTGATCGCCTAGTATCTACCGCAGACAGATCTTTTTTATCCGTCGCTGGCATAGGAGACATTAAACATGAGCCCTTTTGAACCCACTAACGTTCTTCATGTTTCAAAACTATTACAAACCTTATCTCTGTCAAGAAACTTGTGACAAACTCACCTTCTATAACCTGTTTTGATGAGGATAATTGTGTGATATTTGATAAGGTACAATATCAGAGGATTGGAGTCACTAGAGAACAAGGACTCTTTCTTCTAGAAGGACTGGGCGAAACATACTAAGTGGAAGCGGATCAACATCTAGAACGTTTAGAAGGTCTCCTGAAAATCTTAACAGAAATAGGCCAGCAAACATTACAGTTCACATCAACTGACAATTTAATCTCTCCATATCATTTTCCTTCTTCCGCATCAATCCAACAGGACCAAAGTTGCCAAAACTTTTTTGTCAGATCCCCTTCATTCTCAACCGGAGCTGCTTTTACCGGTGAACACCTAATCTCTGTACACCCAAGATCCATTAACCGCAGGTAGCAGTCTAATGCAGATAGATGGGCAAGTGTCTGTGCAGCTCATGATAATTATACCCACAGAGTAGTATCTGTCAATTTAGAGGACAACAAGAGACAAAGAACTATAAGAATCAGAAGGTACAGATCCAGTTATCACTGTACTCCTCGGCCAAAAGGCAATTATCAACCCTGCTTATTGTTGATTGCCCATGGGCTACCAACCTTGCTTAATGTATGACAACCCAATGAAACCTTCCGTGTCCAATAGCCAAACCAGTTTAAGTCAGAACAAAAAAAATTTAAAACGACTTCCTTTTATTGGAGTGCACAGCTTCATAAACTCAATTTATGATGTTTTTCAACTAGTTCTCAAATCCAGAGTAGACTATTGCAGAAAAAACTTACATGTAAAAAATCATTCTCGATTGGGACAAGACAAAAACAATTGAAGTCAATTCGATATTCATTTATTTCTGCACGAACGAAGAACAATAACTGGATTCAAATCCAGACAAACGATTTAAATAAAAACTCACAAGTAACAAAACCTGCTTCTAGAAAATTGAAAACAAAATTTTAAGAACAGGTAAATATCAAAACTTCAAATTCAACAGAATAAAAAGCTGTATATTCAGTTACCTTCTCAACTTGGCCAGCATTGTATAATGAAGCACCAATGTTATAGAATGAAGACGCCAAATATTTTAGTTCCTGTGCTTTGATCCACTCGCATGAAATCACATGATTGATGAAGCTTACAATCCTCTGCAAAATAGATGTTGCACTTTCATCAAAGGGAACTGCCAGCTATCTTCCTTAACAGGTGAACCATGAGAAAATTACTCAAATTTACAGAAAAATTGACCTGGCTGTCCTTGCTTGTTACAAAGCAGATTTTTAGAGATGCAACAACTACACGGAACAGCACCAGACGACTCTCAAGCAGTCTTTCCATATCAGATTTCTCACTGCATTAACGGACCAACTAAATTACAACAGCCATGGGGTATTGTTGTTACTGCACCGTCAAAACAAATTGCTAATACGAAAATGGTCAAGGCTGCTTCTCTATGAACGTAGAGGAATAAAATTGGGCATTAAATGAAAAGGTTGATTTCTTACCTAAATTCACTGAGGAACAAAACACAAAACTGATAAAATGCCTTGTGAACATAATTTATATCAGCTGAATGCAAAATCACTCCCTCAGATATCATATCTTTCCAAGCTGTGTTAGCATACTCCTCCAATTGCTTGCACAAAAATCCTAAGGCATCCAAGTATGAAAAGAAGGAAACTTCTCCATGGACACAGCCGCACGAAATGGAAATCTTATGTTCCAGATCTAGCGATGAAACTTTTCTCAGGCATCTAACCAAAGTATCTGAGAATTCTTCTCCACTACTATGAGAGTTATGATCCAAAATACACAGTGAATCGCCAAATATTTTCAGGTACTCAGTATCATAAAGCAATTCAACAGGTGAATCATTGGAAGCTAGAGAAATGGCCTCTCCACGTCGAATTTGAATAGTTCTTCCTATGCAGGCCAATCCAATGGCATAAAAGCCCAAAATAGAGGCAACAGAAGGTGAAACCTATAATTAAGAAGTTCGGTTAGCCGTCAACAAAACAGACATTAGCAGAGCAGCGATATGTTACTGCAAAGTATTTCCAAATAACATAAAAGATACCTCCTGAAGACAGATCCTCCATTTACCAAGAAGTTGATAAGCAGTTCTTCGAATAGAAGCACTTGCTGTTTGGCATGTGTCAATAGCGTAGTGGACAAATTCAAGAAATTGATTTACACAGTATACCACATTATCCTGCAAAAATAATATCGAGTAATGATGACGTGTACATAAACTGCTACACATATGAAGTGGTAAATAGATATGAGCACCAATGTCAAAGCTGCTCAGAGCATCAAACCAGAATAATTCCCGTTTTCAAAAAGGCAGAAATCAGGCTAAACTCTTGACAGAGAATAACACGAATGAAAAATAAAAGGAAATAAAATACATTAAATTTCACCCAACAAGCCTTTCTGAGAGAAGCAATGAGAAAAGATAAAATGGCCGGACAACTTTGAAGCCGGCTCAATAAAAAGTAAAACCTGACTTCTAAACGAGATGGGTAAATGATTCTAGAATAAATAAGCGGTAAATAAAAAATAGGTATAACGGTTCCTTCCACTGTGTTCAAATAACAAAATGTAACAGAACCTATCCACCAATGATGACTCCATATCCATCTACGATCACAGTGAAGTTTGATAGAGCATCTGATGCACTGTTTCCTTCCTAAAGTGTGAGGAAAGAGAGAATATTGTTTCAGAATTAGCCAAAGAAATTTTTCCCACCATTCTCATATCAGGCATGGCATCTTGGTCATTCCATGTAGAATGGTCACGGTGCGTTTTGCATCAAACTCAAATATATGCACAGAAGAATTCCTATTTTGAAAAGTTTCAACTCATACGAGATAGCTCTGAATCTCAACAAAAGTTTAGGAAAATTCACAGAAAGACCGACGACAATGCTCATTTTACATTCATGTTGATGAATTATCCCTGAGTTGGCAGATGCCTTGGATCACCACGGCAGCATGCATCCGATTATTATCTGCCTCTGATGTGGGGGTAAAGTCTAGTTGGCGAGTTTATGTCCCATCTTACATGTAAGACTAAGCTCAACTTAAGAAATTATGTTCTTGAAACTCTGGGTCCCTTCATCCTATAAGTCTAGATGGTGCAAAGACACCCTCAAAGAAAATCCGAATCTCAGACCGAATCAGTTATTACTTCGATTATTTCTACTACCATAAACGCACCCTCCCATTTATGTTGTTCACGTTAAAAGACCAAAGGCGAAGTTACACGTAAAGGGCTTGTTAAGAATAGCCCCGTACGAAATACTATAAAATAAACCGTGGTTATAAATAAGGGCCCATTCTACCAGCTATCAATTAATTTTGTGTTGGATTGCCCAAATAACTTTATCAATTAAAATACCACCATTTATGTCATCCACATTGCAAAGCTCAAATTTTAACTTGGAAGTGAGATGGCATGTTTAACAATAGTCATCACGTTCCAAAGACAGGCATACCCCACTCATTTTTTCATTAGATAGTTCAGTAATGTTAACATTTTTCGCATTTGAAGTTAGTCCTACAATTAGATAAAAAAAAATGTCGATGCCCACTTTACTTACTCTTTTTGAAGACTCCATTGTATATGCCTTTCTAAGTCTATAGCATTTTCTACATGATAGGATAAGGCCCGTCTCTTAGAAAAATTACGTAATCCCACTTGAAATTTGTAAAAAGAAAATCGTATCATATATGAACTGCAAGTACAGCAACCAAAAATAAGGCTGCCATAAAGATAACTTATTACTATATTTATGTTTGACTACTCATCATTCCTACTTCAGACTCGTGTCTCAACTTTACCAGATCAATTCACAACAAAATTCGCAACAAACTCTTAAGTTGTCCACCATGCTAAAAAGATGGAAGGACTGATGACCACTCTAGAATTTCCATAAATTAGCCATGACATTCAATTCTCACGTCTTCTTTAAGGTGATTCGCTTAGATCTAACAGAAAACAAACTTTGGCGTTGTTTCCCTAAGAATTAATCCTAGAATCCTTCACTGAAGGAATATTCAACAAAATATCAAGTACAGTGGAAACCTGATGGCCCAAGTGTCAGAATCCAAAACATTAACGTGAAACTAAACTATTTTCTCTTGGAACATCAATTGTACACCACACAGACATACACGGAGATAAAAAGTCTTTCAAAAGGGCAATCATGCAAAGCTGATAAATGAAAACCCATGATCTAACTTCTTGGAGGAACCTGGATTATACTCCAACGAATAAGTGCTGACTAAATGACTTGCATGTCAAGAGATGGCATGCCGAACAACACATAATCAAAATACTGTATTCAGGACATGTGATGGAATGTTAACCTACTAAGAAATGGATAAAAGGACATGGAAGTACCTTGCATTTGCATGATATGGAATCCAGTAAGCATTTCAACATGTCAAGCATGAGTGCGAATCTGCTTTCCCACTGAACAGAAATAGAAGAGCAAACTTGACGAGCAATCTGGCATTTGTATAATTTCCACATTACTAGGTGATATTGACCTCAGTATTTGATTAATAGCCAAAGAAAACCCATTCGACAAAATATAAGTTTAGAAATGAGAAGTAATAAAAAGTAATACCTTAGGGAATTGATCCTTTGAAAAAGAAATCAGCCACTCTCTCGACATTTCCACACAGAAATTATGAACAAGAGCAGCATCAAAAGACACACATTCACCAGCCAAGAACAGTGAGCATTTGCCTAATGCACTCACCAGAGACAAATGGTACTTCTCAAAATCCTTAGAATCCAGAAACCTATGTACACGTGAACATTTACAAGCATCAAAAGATATGCAATCCCAAGCCCAGAAAAATTATCATTTGCATATAGCATTCACCAGAGATGATTGTTAATTATCAAAATCTTCAGATTCTAGAAACATGGGTGAAAGTACGAATTTTTCGTAAGTGTTAGAGAAGAGCGCACCGCATTGTGTATGTATGAACATTGACTGAAATATACTTTTTTCAGATATGACTATTAAAGATATCACCTTCCAATTTATATACCTGAGCCAAGGCTGGACCTCGCCGGCCATCAACAAAACCCGACGGTACAAACTGTCAGTCTTCCTTTTGCTTTTGTATGTGCATCTTATGAGACACACAACAACTTCAATGACCAAGATAGCAAGCTCCACATCACCGGCGCCCTTCGCCGTAGAGTCCGGCAGAAGGCTGCCACCAGTAGCACCCTTCACCTTTCTCCCCTTATGAGACTTCTCAGGAGCAGCAGAAGATACAACTGACACAAGGCTATCTAGAAGGGAAACGCCCTCCTCCTCCGCCTCCGAATACCTCCCCCAGGTCTCCAAGCAACAAAGAAGACTACATCTCTGGAGGTGCACCGAGAATGGCTTGCCCGCGAGGCAGGGCGAAACGCACCACAGGCAGTCAAGCACGATTCGGTACACGCCAAAGAGCTCCTCCGCCCAATTCTCCTCCTCCCTGGGGCATTTCCTCAGGACGGAGGGGAGGACCTTCAATGCGCGGGAGAGAAATGGAAGGAACTGTTTGGCCAGCGGACGGAGTACCGCGGCCTCAGCCCCGTCCTTCCCGCCGACCTTCTTGTCGGATGACGCAACCGAATTTTTCTTCTTCGTCTTCGCGGCGGCACCGGTCGCAGGCGCGGCACCTCCCCGGCTTGCCCCGGTGGCGGCGGGGTAATGGGAACCGAGCGGAATAAGATCTCCAAACGGAACGAGAAAGGAAGCTACACGCCGGTAGAGGCCGCCATCTCCATTGCCCACCCCCTCTTCCAGCATCGACAGGATCACCGAGGACTCCTCCACCGCGGCCGCGGAGGAGCCTCCCATGGCGGTGGCGGGCAGAGACGGAGACCCGCCAGAGGCAGGGGAACCGAGGAAGAAGAGCAGTAGAGGCTAGGGGGAATTTCTGCGTGGGGATGTATTTTGCATAAACCCCCTCATAAAATTTAATTTTTTATTTAATAGCCCATTATTTTTTATAATATTCTATAGCCCATCATGTCAACCTGAGGAGACTAGGAAGCGAGAAGTCCATTTACATCATTGAGGATATTTTAGTAAATATAATCTAAACTTGGGTACAATGAAAATATGTCGATGTCGAGCGCCGCGAGCGCGCGCATTCGAACACACCTTTCGCGCCCGTTTAAGGGAACCATGGGGCGCTAAATGGGCTGGGCCCTGGGCCGGGGACAGTACCCGTTTGAAGCCCAATAAATAGGCTGTCCCTCCTGCTTTAAGAGGCCACATTTTTCAATTGGCTGCCCTCTTTTAGTCACCAGAATGATGGTTTTTTCTGGGAAGTAATCACAAAAATGGGTGATTTTTTGAAAAATGATATATTCAGTTAATGATGTTTTATCCATTAGCCACAATAATAGTTGATGACCTAGAACTCTAAAGAGGTCACACCCTAAATTGTGCCTCAATGAACAAATTCTGAAATCATCTAATCTATAAGGAATGATAGAGGTGATGGTTGATACAAAATAATAAAAAATAGGGGTTTTTGTGAATCTGGAAGTAATGATAGATAGATGAAGAATTATATTTTTGGCTCCAAAGAGATTGATCAATTGGTCATGTTCCAAACCCTGTGAGAGGGTTGATTGGATGAATATATGTCTTCCTAACAATGTCAAAAAATAATAGGCCTACTAAAATTCTAAGCAATAAGGTATGATAAAAAATGTACTCATAAATAGGATTTAAAATATTAATAAATAAATAATACATATTACTATTTTATACTAAAATATAAAAAATGTCTTAGGCCTTATGGGCTAATTAAAACATAACATTCTGGATTTCATAGTTTACCTTTTAGAGCTCTACCTTTGAAATATGTTATGTTCCTTGCAAAATTACTTAACATCATACATTGACATTTTTTTACAATGAATTTTAAAATTATTATTATATAACTTACATATTTCAGAAATTACTTTATTTTTTGAAAAATTGTGTACATTTTCCCCTTGAAAATATATTTTTATATATTCAAAAAATAAAAATTATTATTCTAAATAAATAAAATATTAATATTTGAGACTACTAAATTTGGTAGAGAGAGAGAGAGAGAGAGAGCAAGCACCCATAATATGTTGATTGCTTGATGCTAGATAGAAGTGGTACCATGACTATCCATGTGTCTATGCTCTTGTGCACCAAATGAGTCTCCATGGCCAACCTTTCACCATCAATAGTTTTATTCATCTTCATCATGGCAAGGCAATAGCTCTAGTGAAACCTCTTGCTATGCCCCAAAATTATTGGACTCCTCATCCTTTTGCATAGAATTGTTACAATTCCATAGAAAAAACAAAGAAGAACCAATCTACAAGGAAAACTCCAATTTATTCTCTCTATCTCTCTCCCTTCTTTTCTTTTTGAGAAATAGTAAGATGATAGAGTAAATAAATATCTTTTTTTTAGTAAAAAAAAGTTCTCATCTTTAGCTATAATACTTCTCATTGAAAAGAAGTCAAAAAGAGTTTTTAAATCCCCTAAAACATAAAATTTGAGACTAAAATGTTTTAAAATACATTAGGCCCTATAAAAATAAGATATGTTGGGAAACTATATTCAGCCACCTAGAAATTCTATTTGACTCATGTAATTTATTTCATACTCATCAATTAAAGTTTCTGGGCAAATTATGGTCTAAATTTTCTTTGTGTATGTTCTAAAATGGTATAACCAAACTATGGGCTTAATAGATATATATATATATATATATATATATATATATTGAGAGAGAGAGAGAGAGATGAGATAAGATTAATTAGAAATGAATGCTTCTCAATTATATCTAGGCTATATAAAGCGTCTTTCTGCACTTTTGGTTTCTCTTAAAAAAGAGAGAAATTTGATTACTTATTTATTGTTCTTATTATAGGCTCACTAATTTTTTCTTTTTTGAGTTAAATGTATATTTTATCATATCACTTATCACAAAATACATGGATAATTAAAAGTTACATGTTGATTGTTCTATATATTAGGTTTTAGGCTAGTGAGGATCAAGAATGGAGGGTTGAATTGATCCTTTTTTTCTCTTTTTGTTGAAATACTTCACTTCGTGAATTCTTTCTCATTTTCTTATTGAATAAATATTTATTAAGTTATGATCATGTACACATTTTTTTATAGTGGTTTGGCACTGACTTACACTCACTCTCCAATGATACTCTTTGTCTTTGGGTTCCACTATCATATCATATAAATCACACCAATTGATTTCATAGGCTCAACTCCCTAAAGATTTCATCTAAAAATTTCATTCTAGATTCAGAGCTTTAGGGGGCCATACACCATTGTTTCCACATGGTAGCTCTCCAATTGATTAGATAACCCACAAATATAAAACTTGATAACTATATGCATATTTAAAAGATATGCTTTAAGTGCTCTAGATTATTGTAACAATAGAAGATGAATACTTTGCAGATTGATTCTTTACTTTATTATCATTATTACTAACTATTACATAAGTTTAAAGTCATGTCGTTAAACACAAGTTGAAGTAGAAAATATCTTGACTAATTTCCTTGAGAATAATCCTTATTCAATTAATGTGTCACAAGTTGATCAATCTTTTATATCTCTTCTTTTTTAATATACTATATAAAGATCACAAGAATAGAAGAAGAGTATGTGAAAGAATAAATATAGTCCTTGATGATTTATTCTTCTCATTTGAGATCTATGATATTTAAAAATAAATAATGTAAAAATTATTCATAAATTTTTTTAGATCTATAATAATTATATTTGCATAAAATATAATTAAATTCAAAGCTTACGTGAATCTAATGTAGTATATCTTTTTACTACTTCAAATATTCTATAAGAAAACTAACATGTGAATCATTTAGGACTTAACTTTCATATACGATAGTGGTCAATTTATTAAAACCTGATTGAAATCTGATAAATTATGTTGTGAATCTCACAATACATATCTTACAAAAGTAGTAATTTCTCATATAAATTGAATTTAAATTTAATCAAATAAGATATGAAATATAAGTATACCTCATGAATTTCAATCTCAACATTTCAAATTATAACTTTTCTCTCGAGATTGATCAAATATGATTTTCAACATATATTTAATATAAATTTGAAAAATCTTTTTTGATGAATTCAACACTCGATTAATAATTTGATTGATTTGATATTTAAATCATCAAATGGTTATAAAGTAAAATTATGGGTATGTAAGTATTTGAATGAGATTTCATACTCATATTTTACTTTACCTAAACTTGTTGATTTACTTGGTGAAATTATTACTCTTTTGATTATCATAATTTTACAGATAATAATATTTTCACATAATAACATATACTATAATGTATTTATCGAATCTTATAATTTAGTTACTTAAATTCATATCACAAGATGTTCTATCATTTATTAATTTACCAATTACATGCTTAATATCATGACATTTATACTTCATATGTAAGATAACACATATTATATCATAGTAGATATACATATTTATTTATAATGTATTTAACATTTAGACATGAATATATATTGTTGAAACATAATTCATTGAGAATAAATATTCTTAATTGACTTTAAGTGATTTTTTCATCATTAAAATATATCTTCATGACTCAAACACTATTGACTCAAGTTTCTTTTTCCATTGATTGGTAAAGTTTTTATTAATTATACAATTAATTGAAATATACTATTTTTTCACTATAAGGTGTGAAATTAATTATAACAACATAATTAGACTTTGACATAAGTGAAATGCATACTTTAGATTTTTTATCATTGATAATTTGAAATTTCATAATATTTTATCATTAAATCATAAGTATCACATCAAAATGTATTGAAAATAATGCACAAAAATGACAAGAATCTTAGTGAAAGAGACATTCTAAGGGGCTATTTAGAAAAAGCTTAAAATATTTAACTCGATTGGGGTTATGAGAAGTTCGAGATGTCTATGATGCAACCATAGAGGAATTTTCTTCTCTATCTAGAAATGGTACAATTTGGTACAGTCAAAAGACTTTTTATAAAAAAACAGACGCATTTTGAGATATTTATATATATATTGTGGATATTAGAAAAGAGGGGTACGTTTGTCAAGAATGAATGAATGAAACATGACCAAGTTTATTTATTATATTACACCAGGCTTGAGTGTAGGTCGAAGGGACACACAGATCATTCGACACGCATGTCGGTCGAAGGGACAGCGGCAGAAAGGAGGGGTATCCAAACCGGCGGCGCCGCCCTCCGCCGTCGCCTGTGCTCGACTGTCATTCCGATAACGAAGTTGACGTCGGCCGAAGTTTCGTAAGCCACCATCTTCCTGAAACCTCATCATCTACGAGTGGCGACGAGGAAAAGCCGTGGGTGCCTGGTGTTGACGGCTACCCACCCTCTCGCTTTGGGTGGACCAGTCCCTGACTGTGCAGTACGACGCCGACATCTAGGTCATCTTGTTCAAGGGTCCTCTCTCTCTCTCTCTCTCTCTCTACCTTGTTCTTACTAACTCATAAAGAGAGTTAAGTCACTCTCACTTCACTTAAGCTCTCTCTCTCTCTCTCTCTCTCTCTCCTCCTCCCGCAAAAGGGTTGACCATCGTACAGTAATAAGATATGCTTAGTAGTATTGGCCCCTTCTCTCTCATGTGGCTCCATCTTGCTCTAATGTGAGCTCAATGTTCTGGAAGGGAAGAAGGTCGCGTCTTTTCATAGTCGTTGCACAGTGAAGAGAGCTTCGGTGAAACGCTCCTTCGTCGAAGCCAGCGCCAGAAACCAAGGCCATGGCGCCTACGCATAAACCTGGAGACGACGAGCATGGTCAACCTGGATAGATCGGGGTGCTGGCTAGAAGCAGGGCTGAAGAACGGATCTCTCTCTCTACAGAGTAGTTACAGTATATACAGATAGACCACCGGCACCAGCGCCGGGAGAGTAGCAAGGAAGAGAAAAAATGGCGGGATGGGGAGAGTCGACAGTCCGCCAATGGAAGGGAGGGACTGGTTTCAGAACTGGAGCAGGGCGTTCTTTACGTCGTAGCCCATCTTCTCGAGGTTGGGCACCACGGCGAACTGCAGCATTGGTGGCGGGCCGCAGGCCAGCGCCAGCACGTCGGCCGCCGCCGCGGGCACCCGCTGCCGGAGGATCTCCTCGGTGACGAACCCGACGCTGTAGCTCCAGCCGGGATCCTTAGTCTCGCCCACCACGTACCACACCTTCACCTGCTCGCTCCGCTCCTTCGCCCAGCCATCCAGCTCCTCCCGGAGCAGGATATCGTCCTCGGTCCTGTTGGCGTACACCAGATGGATCTCCGTCTGGTCCTCCGGGTCCCTGAGCACCGCCTGCATCACCTGGTAGATGGGCGTGATGCCGGTGCCGCCGGCGATCATGGCGAGCTTCGTTGCGCGTTTCCGCTCGCCGTTGACGGAGAAGTTGCCGCCGCCGGTGTACTCGATGTGGCCGAGAGGGCCCTTCACGTCGACAGCGGCGCCGAGGGGGAGGGAATCGAGGTGCTGCGACATGAGCCCGCCCCTGGGGAACTTGGGGTGGACGTCCTTGAAGTAGACCTTCACGACCAGCTCGAAGTGGCCGATCTCCTCGTCGGTGCTCGTGGGAGTGTACGCTCGCATGCAGGGTTTGCCGTCGACGAGGGCGGAGAGGAAGATGTGCTTGCCGACGGGGAGGCCCAGCACCTGGTCCGCCGCCGGCAGGGCGAAGCGGAAACGGCGGACGTCGTGGGAGAGCGAGGTCTTGGAGACGAGCCTGCACTGGATCTTCTCCCTGGGGACCAGAGCGACGGCCCTACGCGGCGACGGCGCCGCCTCTGCGATCGAGGAGAGGAGGGCGAGGTTGTTGGCGCCGTGGTTGGAGGCGTCGGAGAGGTAGCCCGTGGTGATGAGCTCGCCGACGCGGTAGGTCTCCAGCATGGACTTGGCCTTCTCGGAGTGAATGGCGTCGAAGTCCTCGGTGCAGTCGGTGCCGGCGTTGATGAGGATGCTGTCGGCGCCGCCGGGGTGGTCCTTGAGGAAGCTCGTGCAGTCGTAGACGTGCCCGTGGACGACAATCCACGCCGAGTCCCTGGTGCTGTGCCGACGGACCTCCGACATGGAGTAGTGCTTGGCGGCGGTGTTCATGAAGGGGCTCGAGATACTCTTCTTCAAGGACTGCCCCTCGGTGATCTCCAGGTGCTTCTCCCGTGCCATCCACCCTCCCGTCTGGTTCCCCGGCTTCGTCGGGTGCTCGAACACCAGCCCGATCTCTCCCCTGTGCGGCCGGCACACGTTCACCTTCACCCGGAACCAGCAGTTGTTCATCATTCCCTGCCCACAGCGATAGAGATCCAAACAGTAAGTTTCATGGCAGCAGCGCCGGAGGAGGAGGAGGAGGAGGAGGAGCAGGAGGAGAGGGGGCACTCACGAGGACGTTCCAGATGAGCTTCTCCGGCTGGGTGTTGAGGGCCTGGTCCCAGGCCCGGACGGCGATCTCCTTCGCGCCGAGCAGGTCGAGGACCTCGAGATCGACGGACCAGAAGCACCAGCACCAGTATTTGCCATACTTGTTGGGCCGCTCCGGCAGGTCGAGCTCGCACTGCAACCACGTCTCGCCGCCGTCCAGCGTGACCTCCACCCGCGTCACCTTCTTGCCCCCTCCTGCTCGAGCAAGACGAAGACGGACAGACATTAGCGAAGGCTGCTGGCACAGAAAAGGACAGCTGCTTCGTCCCCATCCCAGCGCCGGCCTCCCTTCTCCATGGTGAGAAACACTACACGTCGATCCCCCAGCAAGTGCCCGGGCACGACAAACCTGCCATAATGCTAAAGGGACATCTGGCTGAAGGAACTCCAACTTGCATGCCCGGAGGAACCCCAAAATGGAACCTAACTAGAGCGAGAGCGAGAGAGAGAGAGAGAGAGAGAGAGAGAGAGAGAGAGAGAGAGAGAGAGAGAGAGAGAGAGAGAGAGAGAGAGAGGGAGAGCGAGGAGGGCTCACCGGCGTAGGCGTATCCCTTCATGGTATAAAACCTCTGGGAGGTGACGGAGTTGATGGGGAGGATCTCGTCGTGGGCGGGGGTGGTGATGACGGAGTTGATGTTGAGCTCATTAATCATGTACTCTTGTCTGTACCACCAACCTGTTGCGTTGGCAGGAGCGGGAGAGGTTATGGTCGAGCAGAGCAGATTTCATGGCGTAGAGAGAGAACAGGGTCGGCGCCGACGTCCTTACCGTCGGCCTTGGCGAGCTCGGCGTCCACGAAGGAAGGAAGCACCTTGTTGTCGTGGTAATGGTAGTAGCTGTCGCACTCCGCCGTCGTGACCAGGATCCTCCTGAGCCATTTCACCATCCTGCCGCCGATGTACCCAGGAATGATCATCCTCACCGGGAAGCCGTGGTCGGGGGAGAGGAGCTCGCCGTTGTGCATGTAGGCGAGGATGATGTCGTTGGCAGGGTCCAGCGCCACCTCGAGAGGGAGGCTGGTGCCGTACTTGGAGCCGCCGCCGCCGGGGAGGTCCTCGTCGCCTTCGAAACAGACGTTCATCTTCGGCGGTGCGCCGCCGCCGGCGGCTTCGCCGGTGGGGGGCCGCCGCATGGCGCCGCAGCGGCGGAGGATGTCGCAGAGGCGGGCACCGCGCCACACACCGGTGGACACGCCGGCTGCGCCCCAATTGAACCCGATGCTCTGCTTCACCATGTTCTGCTCCTTGCGCCGGTTGCCGCAGCAAGCGAGCGTGACGGGCAGCTCCCTGGCGGAGAACTCGCCGGCGATCTCGTCCATGGTGAGGCGGCGGGGCCGCCGGACGAGGCCGCCCACCTCGACGGACCAGTCCTCCCACTTCCCCCTGGGGACGGCACCATGGTTGCGCACGTAGTGGAGGGGGACGGGGGTGATGAAGCCGTGGTGCATGAGTCGCCTCAGCGGCGGCTCTGAGTTGAACGGGTGCTTCCCCGTCAGCCGGATCAGGCTGGAGTTGCGCTCCACCCATGCGTCGGCGGTGGCCTCGTCCCTCGCATCCAGCGCCGACGGCTCAATCTCTCCTGCCCCCGACGAGGCCTTCAATGCCGCGATGTACTCCTCGTAGTCGGAGTCCTCATCGTCGGAGTCCTCCGGGTGGTGGTGGTGGCGGCGGCGGAAGGAGGCGGCGCCGCCGTTTGGGAAAGAATCGCCGGCCCCGGAGACGAAGGGGGAGGCCACCTTGCCGCCGCCCTTCTCGAGGTGGCCGAACCGCCGGTTGTCGACAGAGGTCACCATTAAAGCAGACACACCTCCCGACAGATGGATGAACAGAGGGGGCGAGTCTTCGTCGGTGAGGTGTAAAGGATAGCTGCAGATTTATAAACCAGGTGGAAGGAAGGCCGGGTGAGAGGAGACGAACCTCGGCCATAAACTACTAGCCGGGGACGACGTGTTCCTCTCACGGCCTGTGCCGGGCATCGCCGGCGGGCCCGCCGGCACGTCCTGTTCCCTCGGATTTCCAACACGAACAGCTCCCAGCGGTAGGGAAAGGCGAGGGGTCACCCCACCCCGCCGCCGCCCCCTCTCAAGTTGCAGGGGGTGGGCTGGGGATGACGACGAATGACGGAAATTCCCGCTGCCCCATTTGACCCTTCCCCCCACCCACCGCGGCGTTCGACGGCGGCGGCCTTGGGTTTACCGGTCATGCGGCGGGGCACCGCTTGGCCTGGGCGGCCGTCGCGGCCCGCCCCTCCGTTAGGCCAAGGGGCGCGCCGACGGGAGCTTCCTGTGGGGGAAGCGGCGAGCGGGGCTCACAGCTTCTGCAGGGGTTGTCTCGTACCAGGAGGGTGCGTTGTTGGAGGACGGCTCTATGGATCGACGGAGGGCCAAGAGTCGGTCGTCTGAGGCTCGTCCCCGCCCTTTGGCGCGCCCGCCGGCCTGGCTCCCCAGCTCTATCTCGCGCCGCGGTTTCCAGCGTCGGGTCCTAGTTTGGCTCCTGCCGAGCTAGAGAGAGATAGAGAGAGAGAGATAGAGAGAGAAATAGAGAGAGAGAGAGAGAGAGAGAGAGAATATCTCCAGGGACAACGCTGGGAATCTTCAAGAGGATGCCGAAGACCATTTCTCCCCACGAAAGCAAGCGCATCATCCATACATATTATTCCTGGAATTATGGGGCCATAAGTGGACAAAACTTTTGTTAATCTGGAACAAGAGTTGACTAGGACTTATGCGTTGAAGTATATACATTCCTGCATGAAAAACGGCGCGGCATACACCGGCTTGACGATTTATTTCGAGGGCATAAAGGTCTCGTCAGTGCTGAAACCTTTGCTCGTCTTCGAATTTTTTATGAATAATTTACCGCAATTTTCTATGTTCCTCAATAAATGCCCCCTACGTCACATATAGCTACTATTCTGGGAAGAACAAGATGTGAAATGATATGCATTTTTTGGTCGATGTCACAAGGATTGGTCAAACTGTTTAACCAAAGATGCGTCTAACGTGGGACTATCAAAGCCCTGCAAGCAAGCTTGGTGATTCCCAAGTTTATAAAGACGGATTCGCAGGCATTATTCATCGCCAAATTACCTCTTAATTAATTCATCTTTGGCTAGTTCCACGTTGACCGATTACTTGATAAATGAAAGTGGCGACATGGCAGTACGGGGCATAACTAGAATAGGAAATAATAAAAAAAACTAACTAACATTTCCTATTTCATCCATTTTTTATATTTGACCCAAAAAATTATTGCTTTTAAGACCAATATCACAATTAGTTTATGGGAGGCTAAAAGTGTAATTTTTGCGAGCGGTCAGCACAAAGGAGACAAGTGGTGGGAGCTGGCCTAAGGAGACAAGTGGGCGGTCGTGGGGCCCACATGGAGATCTCAGCTACTGTTGCGGGAGCGTTGACAGAAAGGAACGGGTAGAGAGAGAGAGAGAGAGAGAAACGGTCATGCATCGGTTACCAGAGGAGCTCAGCTACTTAAGCGCCCGTGCGCTAGCTCCAAGTCTCTCCGGTAACGTCGGGCTACAGTTTCTTCTTAAATTTGCAAGCCCTCTTGATGGAAAAGATCAAGTTTATCGCATTCACAAGTCTCATGTGCCGACATCCCCTCATATTTCAAGAAAAATATATAAAAGACAGGTAAAAGGGCGATCTCACGATGAGGGTGCCCTACATTGAGAAAGAAGAACGGGCCCATTTGCGAAAGTTTCCTCCTTTTTAATGGTATATGATTAAATATGTTTGGAAATGCTTCGATGTCGCGCTGTTTTGGTCAACATGGTATTTCTGGAAAAAAAATTATTCTTCGGAATTTGCGAATTTGTCCCGCGTTCTTGAAGACGCGCCAGGTGGCGAATGGTCTCGGTTCTGCATGCATGCTGCAGCAGAGGACGTGGGGATGGAGATGAAGATGAAGAGGGAGCCACCGGGCCTCCGCGCGAGAGGCGGAGTGATCGTCACCGTGTACGAGGAGCTGCCGCCGGCCAGGCCGGCGGCGGCGGCGCCGTGCCGCTGGCGTCCACCGGAGCGGGGCCGCAGCCGCACCCGGCTCCCGAAGCCTGCCCCGCCGCGCGGCGGCGACCGGAGAGCGGCGCTCCTCGCTTACTCCCGGCAGCTGCGGAAGACGAACGGAGAACAGGATCAGATGGCCCAGGAGAAGGGCAGTTCGAGAACGCAGGTGATCTTGCCGATTGACAAAGCTTTGAACGGCTTCATTCCTTAAGCACTTCCCATTTGCCAGCAACAGATACGGGGAAGGGGGTCGGCGTCCCGATGGAGGCTGCCGTCGTGGATCAGGAGACTCCTCGGCCAGCGTCGGCGGTCGGGGAACGGGCGGTCCCAGCCGGAGGAAGACGAAGAGGAGGAGGAATTGCTCCCGCGAAGTCAACATCCTTACTACTGCTGGGTGAGTTTGCTGTCCTCGCTCCGTCTTGGCCAGGCCATGGCTGCTCTCCGCAGCGCCTGGGCTTCCTCTGTCCAGTCTCATTCCCCGCTGTTCCATTGGCAGATCCCTGCCTCTTCTCCTGGGGGATGCCGGAAGACATTGAAAACACTGCTGGACCGGTTCCCCCGCATCTGGAGGAGCTGTGGGGAACCAGAGCGCCGGAGGAAGAACCACCATGGAGATCTGTCAATGGAGAACAGGAAGTAGAACCGATACGATTAAAAAGCTTCAGTGATCGATGGCACAGAAATCGCTGGAAGCATCAGGAGATGAGAGCCCCGTTTCTATCCATCTTCGCCCGCTTTAGTATCTGTTCTAGATCCAAGTTCCTCTGGCCACCCTTCTTCTGAGTCTCTGATGGCCGAATCTGGAAAAAAATGAGCCTCTAGCCATGGTTGGCTTGCGACAAGCATTCTCCTTTCTCCCCTACAATGAGCAAAATGAGATGTATTGCTCCCAATCGTATAGAGGTCTGGTTGTAGGGGGCTCTGTTGAGCTGGGGGGTTGGTTAGAAGGCCCTTGACCTCTTTAGAAGCAGAGAAACAGTCTGCTGAAGCACTGGGGCAACGTTCGACCAGACAAAAATTATTTCTGCGCTTGTTTGCAAGGCTCATAAAAGGAAAAACCAGTCAGAATTAGGTTGGGCATGGAGGCTCATTTGGCCTTCGGCTTCCTTAACCAGGAACTTTCTAGGAGATAAACTTGGAATACCTGCCTATTAGAGGGCAGATTACAAGAAAGCCTAGGACTTTATATGCTTCCGATGGGATAAATTTCGAAATAGAGGCATACATTAGATAAGTGATGAAGTTTGGAGATTTTAATCGTAACTAAAGGAAATTAAGCATAATTATTCATAAGAAAATAAATATAAAATTCAGTAAACACAAAGAGTAATCATCCTTTGAAACAAATCATTTTAGAAATAGCCAATAGCTAAAGTGAATGCAAGAAAAAGAAGCAGCCGTAATAAGAAGAAACAATATAGAGTGGTATGTTCTCATCAGGTCTAGGTTTGTCCCTAGTTTGCTGGTACGACGAACTAAGAGGGGAACAGGTGAATTGATGCTTAATATATACATGTAAATTATGTTTAAATTTTTTATATTACTATTATATTAAAATTTAATTTTATTTATATATTAAGATAGGAGATACTTAAGGCATAATTTTATAGTGATTTTGTCAAACCTCTTCGGCGTATGTCTTTTTTTTAACTTAAATCTCGGTTCCACTATTTTAGTCCCTAGAATATACCTAATTTTCTTAGCAGCCACTCATACAATCAAGACTTCATGAGTCAATGTTAACCCACTAGACCTAGATTCTGGTTGTTTTCAGTTAACCCTATTACAAACACATCAAACGTGCCTTAACATAAAAAAATTTACAACTAACATTCAAAAAGGACAAAAACAATGTAGATGATTTTGACTAACACCTTCAATAGATGTTAGACAATTTTTGCTCTAATGAATGGGTAAGTCAATGTAGGTGAGAGAAAGGAGGAGCCACTTGACTATTCTCTTGAATGGTGAAGATCGTATCATTTCATTACTTTGCATATAAACTAAGAAAAGGTGATGGAAAGGGATCATGATGAGCGCTGTCTACTTATAATTCTGGATTTGATTTCCTACCCTACTTTGGGACAAAATGCCCCTTTTATATTTGGGCTTAATGGGCTGGACTGCCCCTCTTAACAATTGTGTTCTGTTTGGACTATTTGGGCCATAATGAATCTTTTCTATTTGAGCCACATTGGTGTTTGAACCTTTGGCTTCTTTTCTTATTGAGTTTGAACTCATTTGGTGCTAATGGGCTGCAGTTGAAAATGCTGCATCAGTCATGCTTGGAAACAACACAAATAAAGGATATTCACATATTTTGTAAAAATCATATGAAATCAAAGCCTCACTATTTTTTATCATATTCTTGATGTGTTTATTATTTTTCACCTATTAACTATTAAATGTTGTCTTTTCAAAAATAGTAAATAGATCTTAATATGAGTAAGAAATTTTCAGTTGGAACCTTATTTAAACAAAAGGTAAAATAAAAGAAAAATATTGATCTTATATTAATGCTATGTGATGTAGCCCAAGAAATTCTATCAAAAGAAAAAGAAAAGGTTTTTGACCCAGGTGGCTGATACATCTTCAAGAAAAGGTCTTGTAGAAGATTAACGAGAATGCCTGCTTGATATTATAGAGATATCATGCATATTCAATGTAATTATTTTCCATGAGTATTGTGTACAAGTAGTTGAAGACTCAAGGATGAACTCTTTTGAACAAGAGGAGACTGATGTAGCTAGCATAACATTGATATCAAGTGGAGTAAAAGACTTGTAGTTCAAAGATTTTCTATTTTTTGAACTTTTCTTATTTAGGCCCTTTTAGAAATTTCCTTATTTAGGCTCTTTTAGAAATTTTTTTATTTAGCCCCTTTTAGAATTTCCTTATTTAGATCATTTGTAGAACTTTTCTTATTTAGACTCTTTCTATCTTTATACTACCTTCTATACTTAGTCTTTTCTATTTAATGTCACTTTCCACAGTTAACACTTTCTATTTTAGGTCATCTTCCATATTTAGTTATTAATATTTTGGGTTACCCTCCATATTAACTATTTCTATATCTATGCCTTTCTATTTTTAGACCACCCTCTATTTTAGATCACTCTCTACTTTTAGATTTTTCTTATTTTATCCAACCTTCTTTGTTTGGCCATTTCTATTTCTTATTTCCTTCTACTTTAGGTCTCTTGTTGTTTCTATTTTTGTTTCTTTCTTATTTTCAAGTTTCATTTGAAATTAAATGTTGGCACCTTTTTTCATTTTCTACAACCTATATGAAAGCACCTCATGTAGCCAAGACGCAATCAGAATTTTTTATCAATCCATTTTTGAATTCCTTCCTCTCTAGAAGTTCTTATATTTTACTGGCGGATTCTAGTACCCTCTATAAAATACTAAGAGGATTTATCTGATCTTGTGGACTCAAGATCACCCCTTATGGACTAAGGGTCAAGGTTCCTTTATTTTGTTGACTCAAGATATATGATCTTCAACAGAAATCAAGTCTTTTGTGGATTCAAAGACAAAGTTTCAGCTATCTTCGACTAGAGTTGTACCAAATTGTCTTAATCGTCATCAACTTGATATTTTCGCTAGGTCACTATTCTCAAAACACTTATTTAGTCAATAACCCCTTTATCAATTTTCTTGATATAACTTTTTTTATTGTGAGAAGTGAGGCAATAACCCCTAAGTACTCTATCCACTTAACTAGAAATAATGTTCTTAAAAGTCTTGTCATAAGATTAGATCAAGGTGAAAAAAATGATTTTTTGGGGAACCTTGGATGATGCTATAATTAGTCATTTCTAAGCTATCAGATCTCTACCCCCTTCCATTGGAACTCAACTTCCCCTTCATTCACCAAGTATTTGGCTCTTTGCTAATATAGTTGGCTTTTTGTCTTGGTGATGAATCTAAGACATGATGGAATTGTTCAACACAACTTTGGTATTTCCCATGCTAGATTCAACATGGCCTCAAGATTGGATTTTAACTCCAATGGGTTTGGAATCATTCAAGGATATGAGAACAATAGAAAAAATAAAAAGTACCACTTTGTGGAGGAAGTAGGGGCATGAATGAGGAGGAGTAGGAGAATAAAATGTTAAAAGTCAACCCATGACTTCATCAATTCAACCCTACCGGCATCTCTAGGAGCATTGCATCCCAGCTTGTGATGGTAGTCTACATGGGCATCAATGGGTCATTTCTTTTCATGCGTGGCTAGTGCCGTCAGCATCTTCATTCTAAGAAATTAAGTAAAAAATATAAAAAAAGATAGCTGAAAATTTTGTGCTCGTGGAAAAGATAGCAGAAAATATATCCATAAGCCAATTGGAGTCGATCTAAATTTTAATAATATTAATTATGATCAAGAAAATATGAAAAATGGGGCAGGAATTCCTGGTATTTATTTATGGAAAAATTAAAAAAAGGGGAATGGTCAAACCATGGAGAACCTCTACATGTTCATCGGAAGCTCAGTCAGGTTGGGAGTGGGAAGGGGCCCCCACGTGGGACCCAGACGGCGGTTTGGGACCCACTCCGCCGCCGGCTCTGTTTCCAGGTGGGTCGGAGGGAAGCGGGATGGCCTGCATACGTGTGGCTCAAAAATCTTGCGCGCCAGAGAGAGGAGAGGGAGAGGGAGAGTCGGGAGAAGATCAGGTTGCGCGCGGAGGGGCAGGAGAGTGCGGGAAGCCGGCACCTTGGCTGCTCTTCTCGGAGGAGACCTCGCCTCTCCTCCTGCCTGTCGGCGGGTTTTAGCTGGCAGTAGGAAGGAATGGCGGGGGCGGTTGTCTTCAGGTTTGGTGGCAACCACAGGGGCTCGTTCGAGCCCGCCCGCCGTCGGCAGAGGGGTGCCGTTTCCCCTACTCCCCATCCTGAAATCACAAATGGTAGTTTCTTCGGTGCCAATTCATCTGCCGCCGTCTTCCCGAGCTTCGCCAATTGCTCTCGTCGCAGTTCTTTAGCCAGAGGAAGAGGCCAGTTTAGTGTGTTCTGCAGGGCCGCCGGGGCGCAGCCCAAGGGAGCGTCCGACGAGGCTAAGATCTCCATAGGTGTTGGACAAGACCGTCTGAAGAAGGTACACCTTTCTGAACTGCTACTGAAATGGAAAATCTGCTTTTATCTGCTGTTGAACGCTTAGATCGATTTGTATGGGTAGCCAAAGTCTATCGGCCTATATTCGTCATGGGCTCAGGAGAAATTGGAACAGAAGGACAGCCGGAAGGAGTGATGAAACGTGTAAAATAACTATCGATATGCATCTGATGAACGCATCGTCGTCCAGGATTGGCTTACGCTAGAGTGAACTTGCTATCCGTCGATTATGTCGTTTGAGAAAAATTGGTGGCCAAGGGAAAGGAAAGAAGAATTTTTTTTTTTGTGTGAATAATCTTTGTTTTTAGTGTAGGCCTTTCTCCATGCATGGTTCTTGGCATCTCCTTATCCTCTTCCCAATAGTTATATGCATTTTCGTCTGCGTCCTAAAGGAGGAGCAAACAGGACTTGTCATTGCTGTGGTTTTTTTTTTTGCAGAAAGCATCACATTTTTACTGAGGAACTTAATTGTCTTGCTTTTGTTTAAGAATCCGTCCTGTCAAAAATCTTAATTCAATTGTTCTGACTGTTTTCTGTTTTTTTAACTTGTGTTTTTCTTTACCTGGTAAAGTATTGTTTCATTATTTACGGCCGCATTCGTAATTATTTATGTTGTACACTGTACTATTTTTTTCTTTGATTTTTGCCTAGCGTCTAGTTTAAATGGTACAGTAAAGCTGAAAGTATTACAGAATCTCCTAGTTCACATGCTTACTGGTCCTGTGAACATCATCCTTGTGTCTGAACATTAGTGAAGTCGGTTTAGCGTTTTCACTGCTTAGGATCAAGTCCCAGCAACAGATGTAAACATCTACTAGTTTTTTAATTAATTTATGAATTGTATAAGAGGTTGGAGGCTGTTTGGATCTGTTTTCTCAAACAGTGATAATTAAATGAACCGTATGGTGGCACATATGGTCATACTACTTGAGGTGAACGTTTTTGCAGTATGCAGCTCATTAATGGGTATTCGAGTATAGAAACAAAAATCCAGCAGATAACTTGCTAATCATATCTGATACATTTCCAAGATTTCAATGAGCATCAGTCGATAATCACAGGTGAGAATTTATAGGCAAAACAAGCCAGACATGTGAAATGTTTATGAAATAAATGTGAATAGATTCATTTCAAAAGACTGGACCACGTCTGGATTCTGTGCTTCTACAATTCAATTGTCTAAAATGTTGGGATAGTTATAAATGCCAATTATTACCTCAGAGAAAAGCAAGTTGTGGCAAATTGTAATGGAGTTAGATATTTATGCATAGTATAACTAAGCCTTAAAAGCAGATATCTAATTCAACATGGGTCTACCACAAATGGAGGGAAAAGTTTGTTGGCGAAACCATTCTCCAGTATAAAAATTATCACCTAAAGAAAACTTATAGGTGATAAAATCAATAAATAATAATTGCTTTCTTCCACCTTGACATGTTTTTTTTCATCAAGTCGTAGTCAGTTAGCCATTTTCTTTAGTCTGTGTTCGAATGGTTTGCTCATTATACTCAACTCCAAGTCCTCACCTTTTTAGGATCATGAGGGATATATTCTGTGGTCAGAGATACGGTTGTAATTTCTTTAAATGCATGTAAAGATGCAGGCCTTTAGAATTTTACTGATTAGAACGATTTTAATAAAAGAAGGGATTTGACCAATTTAATGGGTCAAGACTAGCATGGGGGAAGACAGAGGCTGAGAAAGGACATTTTGGTCCCATAAGTGGTGAGAGTAGGTAATGGTGCTAACAAACGACGACATTTTGGTGCCTCATGTTGAGAGAGGATGTGGGTGCATGAGACAGGAGATAAGCTGGAAGCAGGGACAAATATATGTGCAAAACGAGAAGACCATCATGATAAAATAAGATTGCAGCAGGAATATTGTATGATTGGTACACAGCTTGTTTTTGCCTGCTACCTTTCCTAGATATGATGGCTTCTTTCTTTTGATCAAAGATCAATTACTGATCTTGCAAGATGACAGATTGACGTTTCAGCCAGGATATCTTAAACGAGGAGATATATTCTTACTGAAGATGCTGGGCATGATAATGTCTTGAAGGTTGTCATGAGAATGAATAATAAGCGAGAAAATACTCAATATGGGAAAAGGGTTGTCAGTGATTTGTACAGAGAACGAGCTATTCGAAATTTCTCATCTGATGTCGATAGGTGAAGGTGGCTGTAACTGTTGTGTAGGCCAGAAACGCTCACAGATTTTTTCTACTTTTTTATCTTATGAGGATGATATGCAGGTCTATTTAAATGGGTACTGATTTTCAGCTTTTTTTAAAGTTTTAAAATGGCAATATAACATGCCATATGAGTCATAGAAACTTGGTACACTGCAGTACGAGGAAAGCTCCAGAATTTAAAGGTTGTTAATAGAAATTGGGTTTTGACAATGCTTGGTTTTTAATAAGATTAGATCCGTTGTGATTTTTTTGAATTAATGAACATGAAGTTCCTTCATGTTTCAACTTTGTTTGTGGCTGTGACGAAATAAAGTTCATGATATTATTTTCATGTTTGATGTGTAATGCTCAACGTACAAATGGCTGCGATACTATACATGTTCAGAGAAAATTCTGATCTTACTATTCTTTTGTCTCCACGGAATTGGTAGAGTTAGCATGTTTTTCATTGTCTCACATTTTGACTACGTGCTTTATGCTTCTAAGCAGGTTCCAATATCACGCATAAGAAACTTCTGCATTATAGCCCATATTGACCATGGGAAATCAACATTGGCAGATAAGTTGCTGCAGTTGACTGGAACAGTACAAATGAGGGAGATGAAAGAACAATTTCTTGATAATATGGACTTGGAGAGAGAGAGAGGAATAACCATTAAATTACAGGTATGAAAGGTTGGCTCTTGTCTTTCATTTGAAAAGTTGGTTTCGTTGTTATTCACCATTCTTTGAACATCTTTTGGCCTGCATTTGAATGGAAAGACATGTTGGTGAAAAATAGCTAAGGATTTTCTTCTGATCTTCTTGTGTATAAATATTGTCTAGCTTGAATCTTGTGCTCTGACTTGACTGAGAAACGAGTTCGCTCCTGTTTGGCATGCTAAAATTGGGTTATTGTGTACAAAAACGTGTAATTTTTAAGTGCCACTGGAGACGTTGTGTTTCATGGGAATGGTACGGAAGGACCTTTTGGCTACAAGCTTCATGAAGATTTTTTGCGAGCTGAAGGACATAACTTAATGTGTCATCCATGATGTCTCTGCAATACTTCAGATTTAATGTTTTTCTTGACTTGTAAAGATGGCAGATGCAAACCCTATAGGTGATTTTCTCAATCCGCTGAACTTATAAGATTATTGTTAGTATTTGTTGTTTCACCAAATGTGTAGTTTTTTTTAGAGTGCATTGGTGTCATGGGAATGTTTCACGAAGCTGAATTTTTAAGGAATACCTTCAAACGATCAATATTTTTGATTGTGGAACCCTATTGTGTTAATATGTTAGCTAGGATGCAAATGTTGCAATGGATGATAACATGGTTTCTTTTAATTTTTGAGCAGATGCAGACTCATTCTACAAGTTGGTTTTGAGTATTCTTTTCTCTAGAGAGAACTTTAGAGATGTGACGACTATTTGAACGAGTTCATTATGAAGAGGCTGCTGCCAAATATTAATTATGAGTTATTATTTTTCTTTTTTCCTTGTAATGCTGTTGACCCTTCGTTTATCTGCTGTCGATGATGCTTTATACTTGTAGTTGATTTTGCTTAAGTGGCTCTTTCTGTGTTATGTAGAGTCTTCTGAGCTGTTTCTTTGATGTTGTGTTTCCGGATTATCACATTTGATTTTACTATTCTTCCAAACTCTATTATTACTCAAAAATGACATGGATGCAACAAAGAATTGATTGCTAGTAGTGCAAAAATCCTCAAATCTAGGCAAAAATCAGCATGTCTCCAATCTGTCAAGGGTGGAAGTTTCAGCATCTGGTAACTCACTGGCTTCATCCTGGGATAAATCATTTTAGGAGGTGAAAATGACCTCATCGGTGGGATGCCCAAAAGTCATGTATGCGCATTTATTGTAGCAAATATGACAAAACCTTTATGTGTTGTTTTCATAATGGCATTGTTTGTCTTAATATTGTTTCTAGTTTCATTATAATTAAATGATTCATCATCGGATAGCATCTCAAGTTACAATTTTGGAAATTTTGCAGGCTGCTCGAATGCGTTTTGTTGTAGATAATGAGCCATATTGCCTGAATCTTATTGATACTCCAGGTCATGTTGACTTCTCTTATGAGGCAAGTAATTTTGCTTCCATCGTTTAACCTTGGTAACTGATTTCTTCTTCTTCATTTTGTTTAATCATTTTCTAATACTTCTGATGATGACACCATATCTGTGTTTTCTCTACACTTGCAGACAACTTTTGCTATTCTCATTCGATAGTAGGGTTTTCTAAAGTGAGATGTGATAGATCTTTTTATGGGTTCTATATGTTGCACTCATAATAAAACATTGCAACTGTTTGTTTCTTCATACTGCCCTTTTCATGTTTTAGGAAAGCACCAAAAGGCCCCACCATTGTTGAATTAGTGCTGCTTCATTCTTTTTAGCAGGTCATGATGTATGGAATGGTTCTTAGAGCATTATTAACAGTAGCGTTTTAACTGGCATCATTGAAGCTATTGCATGATTCTTATGCTCTTAGTTTTGAACTAGATCTCAATAAATTATGCACTTATTATGTGGTCAAGGTTAATGTATTTTCAGATTTGACATTGCCTGTAATAAAACATAAAGAAGGAACCTAGGTCAGGGAAGACGTCTGATCATGTGCCCAGGGGGCAGGAGCTGTCATAATAAGATTGAACATTATTATCTTACAGGGAAGTTAGAGCGAATACATTTTCCCGGTTTAGTGAAGCGTTGGTAGAATATTAAGCTGAGTTTTTTGATGTCATCGTATCCGCTGTAGTTATTACATGAGTGTAAGAAGATATCTCCCTTGATAATTTCAACTGAAATTATCCTAGTATTTGGGTGAAAGTTGATTACCTTTTGGCGTCAAAGACTGTACTGATGTTCAAGCTTGATTTTTCTATGCCCTCCCTGGAGTCTATCCAGTTTCTATATGGAGTTAGCCTTGACATCTTAAGGAAAAAGATATTTCCGTCAGAAAACCTCTCTGAATAGATGGATGCTTTATCTGAATCGAAAACCACCTAAATCCAGACGAAAAAGAGGGAGTTATTTTTCTTTTAAATCAGATAAAAACCTTGCTGGTTTATAGGATTATGGCTGATTGTCCCCCTCTGACTGAGATGGGCAATTTGAACTGTGTTTGATTGCATTATCATTGGGTCAGAAAACACAAGTATATCATTCAGAGATTGTCATGACCTAACTGAGCTGGATTGTGGGCTAATTAGGATGTAATCCATTACAATCGAATCATCTGTTCTTCAGACCACACCACTTCCTCGTTAAAGAAAAGAAAGAGAATTTCCCGTTGATGCTGAGGAATCAATGGGAAAAAAGAAATGAAGAGAATAGGTGGGTCAACACGAGAATATACATGGCTTTCAAAGCATCACCTAGGTAACTAGGACAAATTAAACATCTGGCCCAAACAGGCTGTTCACAGAAGCCTCATCACGAATTTTTGTCATTTGGCAAAATTTACATGTAAAAATATTTTCAATTTGAAAACAGTCCAGAAAAATTAGATATTTCAAACGATCAAACGAGTTAAAATATTTTATAACTATTTTCAAATAATAATAATAATAATAATAATATGATTATAATTGACGTGAAATATACAGCCATATTAAATAATATTTAGTAATTTTATATGTTTTGTTTAACAAACTTATATTTATGTGATACTTGTATTATTTATCTCGCTCATAAAAATGATGAATTTAATTGTTACCGTCTTTTTAGTCTTCAGGATATGAACTCATGAATCTGACACCATGATATGGTCAGGATTGCAAGAATCTGAAGGATCACTGAGCTTAGTCCGGCTCTGACCTTTTAGAGGCCAAGATTCCTAAAGCAAAGGCGGTATAATGCAGCAAGCTTTCTGAAAACTGATGACCTTTCATCATAGTTGTCTCTGAAAACTCATTTATGCATCAGACAGAAAACTAGGTACAATTGAATGGGTATCACACGCAGTTCAACCTTTGGCAACCTATAATTCTTTGGTGTTATATCTGTTTGGTGAGGTCAAAAGCTCTTCCACCATAGGTATCATGAAGCGTTTGAGCCATATAAAGTAAAAGTTTCTTTTGGTTTTCATGAGGCAAAAGCATCAACCAAATCGAATGGTTTATGAACTCTTAAAATAATCAGAATTAATCTCCTTGTAGTGTCAATGTGAGTTTGGAGTTTAGCTGGGAAAATGGCATGTTCTGGTTAGCTGTAAATTTTGTGAATTGTCAGTTGGTAGAATAGTTTATTGCTAGTCTATATTACATTTCATCATGGTCTTAGTTATGTGGTTTGGCTATGCACTGATATGCGTTCTTATGGCACTATGTGAGTTACATTTTATCCTGATGTTCTTATGATAAGGCGTAAATCTGTAACCTTTGATGTATCATAATTCACATTCCGTGTCTTATTCAGGTTTCTCGTTCTCTTGCTGCATGTGAGGGTGCTCTTCTAGTTGTTGACGCTTCTCAGGTGTGGGGTTTTTTCTGGTCTTCATGTGGATTTACGATTATGCCTATTTCATTTTGCAGATTCCATTTGCATGATTGTTTATATATCATCTTTGAACCAAGTACAAACTGTCCGCACCTTGTTATTATACATTGAATTATATCTATAGATTGTACAGCTTAGATGACAGTTCTACTCATGAGTTCTTAAAATTTTGATGATGCAGGGGGTGGAAGCCCAAACACTTGCGAATGTTTATCTTGCTTTGGAGAACAACCTTGAAGTTATACCTGTAAGGACTAAACAAACTTCTTCTGTGTAAATTCTGTGACGGTTAAGTTATTCTCTTTCCTTGTTTGTACTCTCCAACTGATGACGATTGCCATAAAAATATTATGGATATAAAAGGGAGTAGGTGCTAACTGATAATGCTACGTGCACTTCAGCATGATGGTGGGGGGACAGTTAAATATCCTGAAATTGGAAAGGGTGGTGATAGAGATGTATTTGGAGATAGAAGTGAGAAAGCTTGTGGAAGGTGTACTTGTGATGTAATCGTAGATGAGCCACTGGAAGAGACAGATTGCTAAACAGAAATTCAGTTCATCTTGGAATCTTTTTATCTATTTTTTCAAAAAATATAACATCTAGAGCGACTACCCTTTAGAATCAAATCACAGTTCTTGTAGATGCTCAGGTTTCTCACCATTCTTCTCATTAAGGGTATAAAGCCCTTTTCTCCTCCTGTTGCTTATCCTTCTTTCTCTTCTTCACTCCCTTCATCAGTGAAATTTCATCTTTCGTTTAATTACCAAACTGTGATGTTTACGTAAGTCTTCATCATCGAACCATTTAGGATGTTATTTTTTCCCCTTTCCTGAAAAGTTTATCCCTATGCCTATCATTATTTTAATACTCTTGTAACCTAAGATAGCGGCCAATTTTTTTCGCTTATTCTCTCACACATACTCATATCTATGAGCATATATCATCCCCCCACAAAAAAAAAAAAAACAACATGACACCTTTTTATTGCTGAATATGCATTGTGTCTGGCGTGCAATATTTTTTTCTTTGTAAAAATCGCTTCTGGTATAATGTAAGTTTTTTCCCTTTTCTGACATTGATTCCATGGTATCTTTAGAGCCTCTATGACCTGGCCTCTAAATAAATAAAACCAATTTATGTATTCGGATTCCTTTGTAGAATTCAATGGTACAGCTCACTAACTGAATGTCTTTTAATTCGAACAAATCAGACTGTTCGTTTTTTAGTATTCTGTACAATATCTCTTGACTTGTCAAACATCTTTTTACTTCAATTTTGATCACATATCTGCGTATATACCCGTAATACTTTTCATATACTTCGATAATTTATTTTAATCTCCAATCCAATTACCTTTCATTTATTTGTTTTTCGCTGATGCTTCTGACTTGTTTATTTTCGAGTCTGTAACAATGTTAGATGATCCATTACCCCGAGAGTCAGTTGAATTGGAAAACTCAAAAGCATCTTAAATCTACGAAAATGCCTTTCCCCGTCTTCCACTGAACTTGTCATTTTTCTAAAAGTCTTTTCTGCCATTTTGAATGCATGAAACGCATTCAAGATAATTACCTTATCTCATTTCATTAGTAGAACTGCTCATTTCTACAGTGGTTTATGCTCGGTTGACTAGAGAAACTTTCATAAGCATTAAGTTTATCCCTACAAGTTACTTGCTTCTTAGCTTCCTTTTAGCTTCTTTGAACTTCCTTTAGTTTTTATATAGCGACTTCTTTGCCAGGCTTCATACAGGATCGTCATTCGCTTTTGTAATGCTAGGATTGCAGTTTTCCAGTATTTACAATCCAAATGCAATTGTTGTTCGATTGCTTACTATAAAAGTTTCTAACGATGTCTAATAGGCCTATATTTTTCCCGTATATGTTCAAATCATAATTAATTGTCATCCACAACTTATCTTACCATACCTACTCCTTTACCAAGTTTAATCAAATTCAATTTTGGAACCAAAGTTATTCAATTCTTCTTGCCTATTGATTCTTGCAGTCGAGCTTTGAATATGTCACTTGTAGGGAATGCCGTGGATAATAATTGTTTGCTGCACACTATGATCTAGTTTAGAGATGCATCACAACAATGGGAGGTCCTTTCATGACAATAAGGAAAGAGGTGTACGAGATCTTTGATAGTATAATGCGGCAAAAAATTGTGTTTAACTAGATATGGTTCTTAAAGACAATCCTCCTTGGGCTGGTGCTGTGTGGGCTAAATGATGCCCTATACCATTGGAGTTCTAAAGTGAATCATACCAGGAGATTTATGTAAAATATGGGTAGCTGGGTGGTACTTTTCTCTCTGTTATTTTATTATTCACGTGTCTGAATGTTCAATTTTTTTTTGACTTTTTATCGCTGAATAGTTTTTCTTTTATAGGTAATAAACAAAATTGATCTCCCTGGTGCAGAACCTAATCGTGTTGCTCGAGAGATTGAAGAGGTTTGACAATGTCCATTGTTCTTGGATTCTGAACTTTTTGTCATTAAATTTACTGACCTATTCCCAGCAAATAACTGCACGTTATGAAAAATCTAGTTAGTTTGTTCTGACCAGTTGAATGCACTAAAGCTAAATAAGGGTTCAACTTCGCCTGTCATACACTGCTGGTTGTATGTTCACGTCCTTATTTTAGAGATAGATTACATGAAATAATATGTGTATGCTGCTCTTGCATAAGAGGCTCGAAGAAAGCAATTCATTCTGAAACATATTTCCTAGGCAGTCTTGAAAACTAAAACTCGAAACCAATAGAAGTCAATTTTAATCGTTGTTTAGTTTTCTTGGTCCTTCGAGATGTCAATCCAGGGGCTCTGTACACCGTCATTTCCTGATTAAAGGCCATAACCCAGAAAAATATATATTCAATCTACGATCTAAATTGTTTATATCAAGAACAGACTTTCCGATGCGTGTTATAGTTCCTAGATACGTATATTAAAGTAACATACAGAGATTTGAGAAAAAAATCACGTATACCGTATTTTGGTTACCGCACTTGTATATCTGTTCTTCCATTATTTACTGCTGGTGTAGATACAAAATAAAAAGTCACTAGCTAGAACTGGAAATAGTGGTTAACCGACATCAAGCCAGCATTGACTTTAGGAAGACCTTGCATTCTTAAACAACCTTCAGAATATTTAATTTTTGATCGTCAACCATAAACTCTCATTTTTAACGAGCTCTCTTTTTTGTTCTTTGCACAGTCGTTAGAAATGATAGTGCTATCTGAAAACTGCATTTTGGTATGCGCATACTTCTTGACTAACGGTTTTTATTTACCAGATCATCGGATTGGACTGCAGTGATGCAATTCTTTGCTCAGCTAAGGTTTGGCAGAGTTTTTTTCTCTTATTTATGCTGTAAGAAATACCTTTAAGGAACATGCGATACTGAAGGTATACATTTCATGATTTTTGTCTGTGTAGGAAGGAATAGGTATCATGGAAATCCTTAATGCCATTGTCAGCCGTGTTCCGCCTCCTAAGGAAACTGCTGATAAGCCCCTAAGGGCCCTCATATTTGACAGGTGCCCATTAATATTATTGGTTGTATTTTTTCAATCTGACTGACTTGATTTCTGTCAAATACAATGCATAGGTTATTTCGTTTGTGCTACTATATTTTGGTACCTATGAGATTCTAGTTCATTCATCTATTTATTTGAGGAAACAATGGAAAAGAAAAGAATACAAAGCGCTATTTGGAGCAGGGGAAATTAAAAATTTAGGGTTACCTTTCTAGATTTCATGAATGCACCCTAACCGGAAAATAGCCAAAAACGGGTTCCCATTTCCCCTCCATGCCCATAACATGGGTTCTCAACATATCATTCATTTGTTTAACATGGTGGGTTGACAATTTAACCTTTACGCACTTCATAACCGGAGTTCACATCATACACACGTACGAGTTTCACATCATTGAATGCTCAAAAGTTGCTCCTCCTGAAGTGCATTTATTGGATTAAGGCTTTTCTTTAAAAAGTTCCTCTGAACTGCTCAAAATCTATGACACTTGCTGGTGGGCACTCAAAGACCTCTGAGTATTTCCCCCCTGAGGGTTTCCCTTTGATAATTCTTTTCAGTTTTTACAAATTATAAGATTTATTTGGTATTAATATCATAAAACATAAGAACTTCTCATAGTTTCGCTGCATTTATTTGTCACCGGCCAAAAAAAAATACTAGATGGACGCGGACAAAGGTGAAGAGAAAATGAAATCGCTCTCTTAATTGATGTCCGGGTCTAGTATTTTTACCAGACCCACATTACAGAGATAAACCAGACAGGACCGGGCCGGTTTGATAGTGAATCAGACTGGGTCGAACAAGTCTAAAGATAAAGGATAAAAAATACAATCAACAGTAATGCATAAAACAAAAAAGACAAATCTGTACATTTCAACATTATATTCACTTTTTAAGCCAATGAGTTTTCATATGAAATACTCCGGAAATCATTGGTGATTCACTAACCCTTCCAAAATGAATGCTAGAAACACGTAGTTTCAACTTTAGATCATATTTTTGCACTTTTTATGATCAGCATTACAAGAGACAATGTAATGAAAACTTGACGAGTCAGAAAACCAATCTTCAATAGTTTAGATTAGGAACACAATCCATTTCGAAACTAATATCAGTGTCACAGAAAAAGATGGTGATACGCTGGGAAACTCCTGGTCATAAATTTTCATCATTTTCAGTGTGCTAGTTAATAAATGCAAGAGGTAATTCACCAATTCGAAGTGTATAGTTTCCCAGACCTTTTTCCCCCTTTTTTTTCGTTCTTTTTTTGTTTCTCTTATCCTCTACTCTTTGTGTTGAACTCAACCTGCCATTTTATAGCTTCTTCAGGTATTAGACAGCAGTTCTAGTCTGATGATCTTCTATCTGTGGAACAACATCTTGCCTTGTTGCATTAGAATTACCAAGTCATAAACAAAATAGCTAGTCACTGGCACAGTAATTTGAGGACCATGGTGTTCACTCGGCACCATCCAATTGGATTGGATTTTTTTCTACAAACTTTCTTTCTACGCATGTACGAGTTTCACATCTTAATGCCTGAGGTTCATTGAATGCTCAAAAGTTTCTCCTCCTGGGATGCGTTTAGTGGAAGACACAGGCTTTTCCTTTAAAAGTTCTTCTAAAATGCTCAAAATCTATGACACTGCTGGAGGGCACTCTGAAAGGCCATTCAGAGCCCGCCAGCAGGTTTTTCCCCCTGAAGGTCTCCCTTTGAAATTCTTCTAAGTTCTTACAAATTTTAACACTTATTTGGTATTGATATCATAAAATATAAGAACTCACATTTTCGCTACTTTTATTTTTCACAGGTGAAAGAAACCCTAGGTTGAGGCGGTAAATCCCTAGTTTTATTTGCCACGAGTCTGGTAGATTCGTAATTTTAGAAACTTCTGGATAAAAGAATAGGCCATTCAGGTTCCCTCCAAAGCACAAGTCATCTAAAGTTTATGAGTTATATTAGTGTCTGAATTTGTCTTGATGCTTATGACGAGTTTCTACAGATATGTGGAATTTTATGTCGAGTTTCAAATGTGAACGTGTAAGCCGTAATCTCCATCCCCTGGTAGAATATCTTGCAGAACTACACCATTTTCACTACTTGGCATGCAAAGTAACAATAATATTTTTGAATGATGTAAATGTGCTACAAAAATGATAGGATTGAACTGGAACACATAGTTCTTCAATCTTCTTCATCTCCATTCTTATCTTGAAATGTTTTTCATTAACTAGAGCCATATAATTGGATAATTTGATTAAACGACAGAAAGGAAATATTTTCTTGGTCGCATGTTTGCTTGTATATTGTTTCTAAGCTGAATCTGCCGTTCCTAGTCGCAGAAAAGAGAAAAAATAAATTATTTTTTAATGACATATGAACCCTTTTTCTCATAGACTCGCTACCATCCTTTTTGTCTATATTTTTCAAGATTTTGCGTTTTTTTCTTGTCTTTCCTTATTTCATCTATCATTTCATTTCTGCTGTGTTCTTTCATGCAGCTATTATGATCCATACAGGGGTGTCATTGTCTATTTCCGAGTAATTGATGGACGCATAAAAAAGGGTGACAGAATATATTTTATGGCTAGTGCAAAGGTAAAGTTATGAGGTTATAGTAAGAACATTCTGGACCTGTAAACTGTTTTTACTTTCTTTGTGGATCACAATACTACAAGGCATCTTTAATCTCGCGTAAAAGTGCTCTGGAAATGCCTCAAAGAGGCTGAAAAGATGTGAAATGTAGGATGAGAGCCTTGTTTATGTGGGCATATATCGAAGAAAATCTTAGGAACTAAATTCTGAGTCGTTCAAGAACTAAATTCTTATTGTAATGACTACCAAAAAGTTTTGGCTTGTGTTAACTTGATTCTCTCTTTGTATTCTTCTAAAAATAGGGGGCTAGAAGATATAAAACTTAGTAGAAAGGGAACTATTTTTTTCCTCGATTTTGCTGTCGTATCAGACAAAAGAGATCTTGCACTCTTTTCACCATGTTTGTGAATTAACTTCGTTCAATCTGCATGGAGATGAAAAAACGTTAGATAAGTTATCCATGTTATGGAAAAACATTTTTTAGTATATAGTATGCAGGCATTTGGAAGATCTTAGTCACATTTATCTTCCTTTACAAAGCTATAAAATCTTTTGTTTGGTCCGTAATCCCATGAGTTTTACTTCCATGATTAACTGCTTAGTCTTTCCAGGACAACTTAGCTTTTGAGGGTTTTGAGTTGACATGGTATTTAGTAACACATGCACTATTTGCATGTGTGTAGTTTCCTTGGAAAGGATCCCCCTACGAAAGTGTCAGTCAGTCATTCATTGGGAAATTTAATTCTAGGTGTTCTCTTTGCTTGCAGTTGACAGTGGCTCCCAATATCTTCAAAGCTATGAATTGGTCCAAATTATAAAACGCCTGTTATTTATCTTATAATTCTATTTATATCTTTGCATTCTCCCAATGTAATCCTTCTTAGTTGGGATTATGTTGTGCTTCAAACTTCATGTTGGATGTTTATAGTAGTTAATCATGACTTGAATTTTTTGGTATTACGTGGAATATGATATCCATGTAAGAGGAGATATACCATCTGGTGGTTGACTTTTTTTAATATTTGGATTATCCAGGATTATTTCGCTGATGAAATTGGTGTCTTATCACCCAGTCAGTTGCAGGTTGATGAGTTGTATGCTGGTGAGGTATACAAGATTTCACTTAATGTTGCTTTATTTTTCTCTTGATTTATATCGGATTTACATAAATGAAGCCTGATATTATTTTTCCACTTTATTTCATTTAATAATCATTTTTCATAAACTCATTCATTCCTGTTATTGGTGTCTGTTTTGAAGAGAAAGTGTGATTTTTGTTGAAAGCATATAGAATTCTGCTTCCTTTAAAGTTAAGTAAATTCCTCTCTGTATTCATCTCGACATTGAATCTGTGCTATACAATCCAACGTGAGTTTTTGAGAAGTGATCTTACAAATTTTTTTGGATTGTTTATTTTGAACGAACAAAAAAGAGTGAGAAATGAGGGACTATCCCCACCACTGAAGTACTATCATGCACAATCCCTGGGCAAAAAGTAAGGTCCTGATTTGGTTTTTATATTTCATTTTCTCAAGTTTAATGGGACGTGGGAAGTTGCCATAATTTCCTTACTGACAGAGGACTGAATAATTTGGGCCGCATTGTGTGCTTGCAATCAGGTGTTATAGGATTTTGTATAATATCGGGAATTTAGTAATCATATCTAGTGTATGTTGGTGTGAGGAGTAGGATTGGTTGCTCTTAGACTAGAAGCCCACTGTAAAGATGAGGTTGTCATCAATGAAAACTTATTTCTGGATTAAAATAATTTTCCAGCAGCATGTTGTATGTCAACATTCATGTGGCGAAAATAAAGCATCATAGTCTTTAAACATCTATTTTTCTTTGACCTCGTAGTTTTTATGAAGCTCTTTAACATATGTAGAACAAAAAGTGATTGAATTCAATAGGAAAACAATGTCTCACAATAGATCATATAAAACAGTTGTTACACCCTAAAAGACAGATGGACTTCTCCGATAAGAAGGGGTGAATTTCCGTGAAAGTTACATCTCACGATAGATCATACCAAAAAGTTGTTACATCCTAAAAGATAGATGGACTTTGTTCTCAGATATTGAATGAAAAAATTTCCGTTTAACTATATAGTGATGTAATGCAATTTTTCATTGCTGTACTGTCCTGATCAACTGTCATCTTTCAGGTAATATTACCTTTTGCTTGTTCTGATGCAGGACGTTAGCTGATCTCATGACCACAGATTTCACTTTTTTATTTATTTATGTGCTATTTTCTCATATTTAAAAGCATGTTTTTCTTCATAGTCAAGCGATGAACACCCAGGAGTTATATTGAAACTTGTTTAATATATTAATGATAACTCTTTTGATGAAATTTCATGAATTGTATATTTTCATGGATACATCCGTTTTGTCGTGCTTCATTTTACAGGTTGGTTACCTTTCTGCTTCAATAAGGACAGTGGCAGATGCTAGGGTCGGTGATACAATTACTCACTTCGGTAGGAAGGCAGAACACTCCTTGCCAGGATACGAGGAAGCCACGCCAATGGTGTTTTGTGGTCTCTTTCCTGTTGATGCCGACCAGTATTTTCCTACCTCAGTTTCAATAATTCTTTTCTAATATGCAACTTTAAAATTTTTCAAAATCTAATGTTGATTACCTGACATGTGAAATAGGTTTCCTGAGTTGCGTGACGCATTGGAAAAACTGCAGCTTAATGATGCCGCTTTGAAGGCAAGTTTTGTGAAACATACATATCCATCATATCCTGAATTCAATTCAATAGATAATCGAAGCCTGATTCATGCTTGCTTTAAGTTTTTCAATTAATTTTTTGTGTTAAAATAGTTAGTAAGTTCACCAGTGGATTTATAGCATTCCTTTTCATGATTACTGTACGCACTAACGAGACATAAAAAAATTCTGGCTTTCTCAACTCAACTACTCTGGTGTCCATGCTCAAACTCATCCGCTGTTTTCAATGGTGGCTCAAGGAGGATAGTTGTGGGAATTCTATATCAGTGAAGCTAATCAGCATTCGTGTTTCTAAGGTTACCTAAGGATCTGTTAGGTTTCAATGCATGGTCGTTAGGCAGTTTTGTGGAATGATTTGAGACACCTTTCATGCAATTTGCTTGGTTCCCATTCAAGATCATGCGGGTTATGCCCTGGGTTTGGTCTATTGATGATTAGATGTAGTTTCGTTTATGGATTCTCAAACAGAGGTAATGGTTCCTCGAACTATATCTTAGTAATTCTGACCTGCATTCCTTAAATATATCAATACTCCAGAAAAATAGAGTCATCCGATTGCGGATTTTTTTTCTAGTTGGGGCAGAAAAAGGAGATGTGTATGATAACATCATTAAAGCGTCCATCATCCAGTGCGAAAAAGTCCGAACTGAGTATCTTTTAAAAGTTTCTAATATAAAATGTGACCTGCAGTATCATGCATTGGTTCTTTTCCCTTGTGTTTACCCCCTTATGCATTCTCTTTAGATGCTCTGAGGTACGCGTGGAAATTACCTTCATACAGTGTTCAATGATCCCCTCACTTTTTTGAGTAACCCTTTTTAGAGACTTTATTTAGAAACCCCCTTGCATATGTGCGAAAGAGAAATGCTTTTCTTCATTTCGATTTCATTTCTGATGATGTGGGACCCCCTTCTCACTCATGTAAAGCCTGTGATCGTTGGAGTCACCTCCTCTCCCCCTTTCATCCACGTTCATGTGCGTGGTGAACCTTTATCCTCGAGTACTTAATGCACAGTTTTCTGTGTCTCGTTTGTCTGAGCATATCATCTTCTGAATATTATTTTTATATTGTTCCTGTGACATTCATTTTTTTACAGAAAAGAAATAGAATTTTACTTATTATTCGTACTTGATCTATGCACGTTTACTGCATAAAGTGTTGTTAATTGTCTTGAATATGGAAGCTTTTGCTACATTATCGAGATCTCATGGTTTCATTGTGCAGTTGTGATTATTACTCGCATGTGACTAGGGTTTTTGACCTCAGAATTATGGTTTAAAAATTGCAGTTTGAGCCCGAAACATCTAGCGCCATGGGCTTTGGTTTTCGATGTGGTTTCCTTGGGCTTTTGCATATGGAAATTGTTCAGGTAATTGCCACTTCCTTATTATTGTATAGTATTCTTCTTCAAATATAAAATGTACTATCTCATAAAATTTTTTGGTTTCTTCAGGAAAGACTTGAAAGAGAATATAACCTGACCTTGATAACCACTGCTCCAAGTGTTGTGTACCGGATCAAATGTGTAAATGGTGATACTGTAATTTCTCTTCACGACTTCAGCTTTTCTTTTGGAAGCCTCTTGTCTATAGCTTATTAGGTATCATACTGGAGGACTTTTCGGTCATACTGTTGGACTCATTGTATCATTATGCAAATGCACTGTCCCCTTTTTACGTTTTATTGAAGTCTTCTGACTTTTTTTGGAATTGCAATCATTTTTTTGCCAATTATTATGTTAAAAAAGTAAACATTTCTGCAGCAGACATATGCATTATTTTTATCATTTTGTTGCTCGAGGAATGAGTGTACCTACATCACAGTTGTTGGATCTGGTGGCAGATTGAGTTGGAGAATATCGTCTCATAGTCCTAAAAGCGTTGCAGCTGAAGGAAAATTTACTGCTGTTATCTTTTTAATTCCTTAATAGAAGTACAAATTTAGAGTGCTCATTTGTGAAGGGAAGATTTGATACACAAAGTTGAAATATTGAGTTGCCTTGGATGTCTGAATGTAGCAGGAAGGTCCTGGATGCTATTATCTTTTCTGGCATGCTTTTGATTTCATTTTTGAAAAGAAACGTTTTGGTTGAGCGTTAAGTATTTCGGAAGATTAGTTTTTGTGTCTATGAGATTTTTTCATATATTTTTTTTCCATTACCTGCAAGATTGTACTTCCCTGACTTTGCAATATTTTATAAAGTGTGTCATTTTTATCTTATAGATATAATCTTTCAACTCTCATTCTTTTGTCCAAATTTATTGACTTAGCTCGGTATTTTCACCTCCTGCCATACATAATTATCTGCACGATTTGCATCACAGGTTAACAGTATTATCATCTTCATTCAGATTTTTATATTTAGTTAATTCCACTGAGGGCGCTTCAAGTTCACAATCAATTCCCCCTTAATTGCATTATGGTTTTCTCTTTAATTGTTATATTAAGGGCTTGGTTATCAGATTTTTTAATTTGGTTTGATAATGAACAGTAATGGTGGATACATTGATTGTTTTGCGAATTACTAACTGTGATAGTCAGTGGTGAATAAGCTCAAGTTTTTCATTCTTCATGGTTATTATTCCTAATTGTAATGTTCTTATATTTTTTGTGTATGCTTTTATCGAAATGCAGATTGAGTGTTCAAATCCGTCGTTACTTCCTGAACCTGGGAAGAGAAAGTCCATTGAGGAACCATACGTTAAGGTCATTTTTCTTTTCTAACCTCAATTTTCTGGTTGGTATTATTCTCCATACAAATATTCTTTACAGATAGGCCGTTATGATGTAATAATCTACGGGAAACCTTATTTTTCAGATCGAAATGCTTACACCAAAGGATTACATTGGCTCCCTTATGGAGCTTGGTCAAGATCGAAGAGGTGTATTTAAGGAAATGAATTTTATCTCTGAGAATAGAGCTTCAATCGTCTATGAATTGCCTTTGGCAGAGGTATTTATCATAAAATTTATTCTTTCACTGAAAGGAAATTTAAATTATTTGCTGTTTAATCACAGCGGGCCTGTGAAAGGTAATGCAAGTCATGGAATGCAACTCAGGGTTTCTTTATCCATTTACAGATGGTTGGAGACTTTTTTGATCAGCTAAAGTCTAGAAGCAAGGGATATGCAAGCATGGAATACTCTTTCGTAGGGTAATTATTTTTTGATATAAAAAATCTGGTTCTTTTCCTTTGTAATGTTTATCATGCATTGGTTCTTTTCCTTGGAAGGCTGTTTGGTGAGGAAAATTTCAGGTAAGATTTTTTGTGTTTATCTGTTCTGTTCAAGTTCAGGGCTGTTTGGAGGCTGTGGCATACCATGTTTGGGTGACAATGATTTCTTAGGATTCAGTAATCCAACTTCCAATAAATTTGAACGATACAAAAGAGATGGAACTCTTTTGTTGAATTCACTTCGATAGTGCCAAATGTTTGGCTTATTTGTCGGCAGAAATTTAGGAATCATTGTCTAAAAATCGCTCCTGTTCCTGTTGTATACTCTTTGCTTTTATCAAGCCTGCAATTACTCCTTAAAATAGTAATAAAAGGCATGTAATAAACCTCTCAAAAAGATACACTCTTTCCTGATATCTTTCTTACTATGCTTTTTGACACATCTCTTTCCTATCGTTGTTGGCTGTGTTAATCTGGCCAAATCAGGAGAAGAATTACTGTTATTCATCTTAAAAAGATAACTAACAACTAGTAATTCTCACTAGATATTTGAATTTCAAATACATATGTAAAAGTGAGGCTAAGCATGCTACATTTTTATTCAAGAATACACGAATTCCAACCATTTTTTGTTCTCAGTTTCTACTGTGTGTTTCCACACGAGTTTTGTATTTAGATAACTCGGCATGAGTATTTTTTTAGTTTGTTGAATGGGTAATTCTGGTATTGTTTTTTAAAATTTTTCCACTACAAGATAGAACAATAAAGATTCGATGGAAAATTCAGTAAGGACACTGTCCTGTTAATTTTTAATGTTCATATAAGATTTATATTTAGCATGTTGATTCCTAATTTAAAGTGGTATTTTTCCTCTTTAACCTAGAAACAAAGGTGGTATATTTTTTTGTGGTTGTGTATTTCTTTGAAATTTTTTGATGGGATGATCGGTCAAGGAATACTTTGCTCGCTTACCAAAACACATCAACCTTGACAGTATGAATTCTTCGCCAATAACACAAGTTTCAGGGAGTCGCCTGAAACGTGAAACCTATGTTGTTTTGTACTTTGTATTGAGACTTATGGTGCCTTCTTCTCATCAATATAGCTTCCTTGAGACTTACTCATAATATAGCTTGATTACCAATTAAGGAGGACTCTGCTTCCCTTGACACAGCAGATTTTCATACTTTTCATTCTATTTTGTTAAATATATCCATTTAGAAATACTTTATTTAGTTGAACTAATGTTCGTTGTCAACTCACTTTTGACAGGTATAGAGAGAGTGACTTGGTAAAGCTTGATATCCAGATAAATGGCGAACCTGTTGAACCCTTAGCAACAATAGTCCACAAGGACAAGGTAATCATAAACATTTTCAGCTTATTTTGCCAATGATTTTTTTTGTTTTGCATGCGTTTCAATTATAACCATAAAATGAGTTCATGGTAGAGGTGGGTAAATCTGTCGACTGTCAATTCGTTGTTGATGTAAGATGTCGACGGCCAACTTAGTAACATTTTTTTGAAAAGAGATTATGTTAAAAGAAAAACTCTAGCTTCAGAAGAATGATGAAAGCTATAAGGAAATGTTGGCATCGCCTGAGTTCCAAGATGGTAATTGTTAGGCACAATATTATGGTCCCTGCTTTTCATTAACTTTTCAGCGTGTAGTGTACTTGTTTGCCAATGTGGGTGAAAACTCGTGTATTTTTTTTCTTGGTCTTGCCCCTGAGTGGGTCCCGTTAAAGATTAGTGGTCATCTCATTGTATCTACTGGTTTGATTGTCATATAACATATTCTTGTCTTTCATAGATGAGTATGTGCCTTCTCTTTGATTTCTGTTTATCTATCCTTTATTTCCAGGCATATTCTGTTGGTAGGGCCCTGACTCAAAAACTGAAGGAGCTTATACCACGTCAGATGTTTAAAGTACCTATTCAAGTAAGTCTTCTTTATTTTCTGGATTTTGTGGACTGGATGATCTGAGAGTAGGCTGACCATTGGACACACATGACTAGTTCATGTTTATTCTGTACTCCACCATCGTGAATCAAATCAATCAATGTTTTCATGTATTGTGCAGTGAGATATGGATGCCTTTGGATGTGTCTCACAATCCACAAAGAATAGAGAAGAGTGAATCAGACTAAAGATCTCCATGATTCCTGAGAAGAAGAAAAATTTACAAATATAGTGTTTAAATGGGAAATTAATTTTAATTACTTATTGATTTCTATACATTATATTTTAATTGATGACGAGTAGATCAATACACGTATAATCCTTTCTTTAATATTGACCATAGTCTCATTTGGTCATTTACGTAGCAGTTTTTTTTGTAGTGATTTATAATATTTTATTTCCAAAGATCTTCCAATCTGTTGAGAATCCCGCTGAAATATTAGATGAACTGAAATGATTTATGCTGATGTTGGATATGCAAAGTAGCGATAGTCATCCGTTCACCTATGGCTGGCTATGTCTTCTTATTATTCCTTCCTGTTGAAAAAAATCTCTGCGTATGTCCAGGTTTTAATTTCCATGTGACGATTCATTCCCATTTCGCTTATGCAAGACAGCGACAATTACAGAGAATGAATTTCATTCTTGGGAACTTGTAATTCTTGTGCACCACTGTTCATCAACTATATGCTGATCCATAATTCATCTAATGATAGGCTTGCATTGGTGCCAAGGTAATAGCCAGCGAAACTCTGTCAGCAATTAGGAAGGATGTTCTAGCAAAATGCTATGGTAAGGCTTTAGCATCGTAGTCTACCTACTAATCTCTGGCCGGAGAGCCAGATATATAAGCCCTGGATAATTCTTTTAATGACCCATTTTTTATGATATTGTTCTCTCCGAATCACTGAATTAATTACGGTGTATGTACATGCAGGAGGTGACATTACTCGCAAAAAGAAGCTGCTAAGGAAGCAAGTGAGTCGTTTTGAATGAATGAATGAAGCACCGAGCTTTTCATATGATCTTATTTCCGCCAATACGATAGTGATAATTAACTATATCACCTTGCTAATTACTATTTCCTGTTATCCGGGGCGGTATGCCGACATTTTTACTTTATTTTATTTTTCAAAATATTTCTTGTATCATAGAGGATGAGGTTTCAGTCGGAAAGATCTTCCTGGAAGCTGTAAGGTTTCTATCTGATGGTTGAGTCATGCCCACTATGCGCAATAAATTATCATACTGATGTGAAGGCGAACAGCGGCCAATCTCAGCTATTCCTCTCAATAGCTTTGATTAGTGGGACGCCTTGTTTGCATCAGTCCTGCTGTTTTTACTAAACAGGGTTAGAAGGCTTCACCATGGTGGATTCGTGGGGGTTAGAACTGGTAGTCATTTCTGGAGATGGAGATGCTTCGGGCCCTCCAAGAACACACTTTCGGAAAGCCTCTGATTGCCACTTTAGGAAAGCCACTAACCGAGCCCGCCATGGGGGAACCACTGTATGGTGTTGTTCATAAGAGATGGAGGCATTTCATATGTGCGCCATTGTTGATGGGTTTTTTTTATGTATGGTGTTGTTCATGACAAGGCAGCAGGGCTCCATTTACTATTGATAGGCCCCTATCATATCATATGTGCGCCATTATTGATGGGTTTTTTTTTTTATTTCATCATCGTCCATTGGGAACCCCACTTTGCAAACAAGGAGTGGCCCTCCTCCTTGTCTAAGAGGCTCTGCCCGCCTCTTCCCCATCAACTGATGCTGTGTTATTATGTTCTATCTCGCCAGGCGGAGGGGAAGAAGAGGATGAAGTCGATCGGCAGGGTGGAAGTGCCCCAGGAAGCGTTCATGGCGGTGCTCAAGCTGGAAAAGGAGGTGATTTGACCCTACAAGCGAGTGGCAGATGAGGAACCAGACGGGTTTTTATTGGCTCTCTTCCTCTGATTATGATAAGATAAAGAAGCTAATCGCCCCGAGCTCCCCTCACCAACTCTCTGTAATTTGGTCCAATCAGCTAGCCGGTGACTGATACCCCGGTGGCAGCTGTGATATATACAGTGGGTACCTACCCTAATTCATTATTCCTTGCTTCCTTCATGAAGAGTAAGCTTCCCTGGACTAATCGGCATCTCTCTCTCTCTCTCTCTCTCTCTCTCTACCCATTTCAAAGCCCAGTTGGCCAAGTGGCCGAAGTATGGGTTCATTCTTCCTCATTTCCTGGATGCAGAGCAAGCTCCCTTGGACTAAACGGCATCTCTCTCTCTCTCTTTCTCTCTACCCATTTCAAAGCCCAAATGGCCAAGTGGCCAATGTATGGTTAATTCTTCCTTATTTCCTGCCTGCAGACCAAGCTCCCTTGGACTAAACGGCATCTCTCTCTCTCTCTCTCTCTACCCATTTCAAAGCCCAAATGGCCAAGTGGCCAATGTATGGTTAATTCTTCCTTGTTTCCTGCCTGCAGAGCAAGCTCCCTTGGACTAAACGGCTTCTCTCTCTCTCTCTCTCTCTCTCTCTCTCTCTACCCATTTCAAAGCCCCCATGTCAACAAGAAGAGGTCGACTAACGAGCCCATTAGCATAGTGCCAAGAAATGCATTTTTTTAATTAAAAAATTGATTAAAGCTTGCTCCCCTCCCCACCCCCCTCCTCCATGTCGTCCCATCAGTTCCGACCGTTGGCAGGTTCCACATGAGAAATATTCGGCTCCTCAAAGGCAGCGTCTTGATTGTATGCAAAAAAGACGTTGACAGCCACCACTGGATCCTGACAGGTTCCGTGTGGCCCGCGCGAGGTTGGATTTTCCGGCACGTGAGAATCAGCTGATGGACGGCTGTCTCTTTCTGGGCCCCACCTGTCGGCATTTATCCAGCCTGCAAGAGGCCGCATTCCAGCACGTGCCTTAATAGCTCTCGCTGGCCTACACGCGCCGGCAAGCTTCGATCCAGGGAACGACGGGACTTCAGGTCCCCTAATCTATCCATTTTTCCCCCAACTAATTGATCGAGAGGAGACTTCCCAGCGGTCTCAACGCAGGGGGTTTGGAGAGCGGGGTCGAGGAAAGTCAACGCCTTTTCAGTGGGGAAGAGGCAGGCTGCTCAGATAAGGACGAGGGCCGTTCTTTGTTGTGGTCAAACTGGGGGGTTTCCAATGAACAGATCGAGCCTGAAGTATTTCCATCTTCAGCAAGAACCTATCAAGAACAGAGCGCAAATGATAGGCTTTTCGAGGGAGATATCGAATAAAAAATGCTGATTTATGGTGGGGCGGGTGAATAAAAAGGCTCGGCTGGTGGGCGATCTGTGACTCCGATCCTTCGTTGCGGCGCCTGTTCACAGCCACTCCCCTCCCACTGTGGTGGGTCAGCCAGTGACGGCAGGAGAGAGAGAGAGAGAGAGAGAGAGAGAGAGAGAGAGAGAGAGAGAGAGAGAGAGAGAATGTCACTCTTTGTTCGTCTCTTTCTCTTAATAGGTCTGCTCGGTTTCAGAATCAAGACGGTACTGAAGTTGGAAGGAGTGTACGGTCTCTGGGTCTCTTCAAGGCGCGAGGACATCGGGGCCTGCCGCAGTCGCTGTCCTCCCTCGAGCAGAGCGCGCTCTGCTCCGCCGGGCCGGGGCCGGCGGCCGGCGGTAGGCTCGGCGGGTTGAAGCGGACGTTGCACCAGCAGCGGCGCCGGTTGGTCCGCACGATTTCGGCCCCCCGGAGGGCGACGCGCCGTGGAGGACAGAAGCCACTCGACGGGAAGGAAGTAAATACGCTGCGATCAGTCCAACAACGACGACCCCCCCAACCCAGCTCCTGCGACAGACGTGGGTAACTTGGGAGCCATGGATGGGTGTGCGAGCCGTGCTGGATTCATGCGCACGCTTCCTTCGCCGGGTAAAAGGATAAGAGTTTACTTGCACGCAGCCTCTCAGATTCTTTCTCGTAAAGATGAAGCGGCTCGAGACTTTTACCTGAAGAAAATAATTTTATCTCGAGAATCTCACTTATATTGAGATCGTTTATAACTTTGGCTTGGTATTCTCCCTATTGATCAGCTGTTCTTGAGTCAGCTAAGCTTGCTGATAATGGGGGGGAGGGACGAGGAAGGGGAGGAAGGAGAAACTCCGGAGGACTGAACGGCTTGATGTGAGCCCCTGAGGGGGGTGGGGGCCATGAATGAGAAGAGTTGAGAAGATGAGAGGGGAGAAGTTGGAGGAGGAGGAGGAGGAGGAGGGGAGAGTCTAGAGAAAAGTACGACTAATCCAGGCATCGACCTTTTTTATGCAGTCTACATGACTAATATTATTCACATTCTTGGGTGGGTTTCGAAGTTTTTCCTTAAATGAAACTTCGGGAAGAAAGTAATGGATGCCTAGATCTGACACAAATGAAATTGAAGTTTATCTTTTTTAACATTTAATTCCTGATAATTAACCTTATATGAATACAAATGAGTTTTCTACTTGAACCTTAATGATATACATGAAACGTGAAATATATATTTTTTAAGATAATCCGAAACTTGCGACTATTCAAATAATATGTAAGAAGACTTCAATTTGTGTTCGAAATGAGGATTAACGTGGATAAGATAATCAACAACTTATTAGAATTTTTCTAAATAGAATAATTCGAGGATTTTAGATGACTATGAATTCATAGACCCCAAATTTATCCACAGGCTGGGACAGGTGCCTGCTTTCACTGAGTCAATCAGGGAAAGGGGATGAATTACTGTCAATCGCCTCAGATTTTGATCATATAATAACGATTTTTTTCCATAATCACCTACTTTAATATATGCCAATTAATCATCATAATCTGGTTCCAACTTGTTAACATTGTGGATGTCTGAAAGAAGAGGTCATGCCCAAAAAACGGCACAATTTTATCCCCGAAAATCTTTAAATCCTGAAATAAACTCACTCACAGCTACAGCTCAATTCGTTGATAGCGTGGTCTCGATGTTTTTTATGGGACGAAATAATTTCTAAAATATGTCGAACCCATGTCTACATCACAGGTACTGGTCAAAACAAGCTATCAATAGATAAGCCGCTATTATGATATGAAGAAGAAGATGAAAAAGAAGAAGATATATATGTAGATATATATCTCTATCATCCACATTCATCCATTAAAGCCTACCATTATTACGGCTATAATATGCATGCATGGGCCATGCGCCCTCAGGTGGAACCTGATCTACAAACAAAAGTCCAATGGTGATTTTTCCTCTATTAAGCTACACCTCTCCCTCCTCCCCAGTTGGTATGGTACAAAGGCTACCGCCTGAATTTCTTCCGCTTCATCATCATCATCCTGAACCTTCCTTCTGGGAGACGTATCATGCGTACATGCACATATAATTCTACGTTCTAGCAGTTAGTTTTACCCCTTAGAATCCGGGGGTTCCTTGGGGCCCGACGTCGGTGATTCTCCGGTGAAGTCGCCGGATTCCATGGCCTTCTCCGGCACCGGCTGGTCCTCGCTCTCGGGCCTGCTATCCTCTTCTTTTTCTCACCGCAGGAGGGAAACTGAGAGCTTTCGCCGCACGATGATAAAGATTTATATCTACATATATATCTTCTTCTTTTTCTTCTTGGAATCGGGGGGTTCCTTGGGGCCCGACGTCGGTGACTCTCCGGTGAAGTCGCCGGATTCCGTGGCCTTCTCCGGCACCGGCTGGTCCTCCCTCTCCGGGCTGCTATCCTCTTCTTTTTCTCACCGCAGGAGGGAAACTGGGGAGACCCATAAAGACGACGGGGTGACGTAGGTGCCCTCGGAAGGAAATTCTTTTTATATAAAAGGAGATACGAGGTCGGGCTTCACAATGCCTACGAGCTCATCTCTCTCTCTCTCTCTCTCTCTCTCTCTCGCTGTACATCTGTCAGCGGCGGAGAGGAGGGCGACAGCGATGGCGTGTCGCCGGCTGAGGGGATGCTCCGTCTCCGTCTCAGAGCTCCTCTTCGCTTTTCTCCTGGGCGGCCTGCTGGCGGCGGCACCTTGGGGTTTTTTCTCGCCGCCCTCGTGCTGCTGCATTGCCGCCGGCGACGAGGCGGCGGGGGGGGAAGCGCAGCCCGCTTCCCAGGCGAGCTTCCAGCGGGGAGCGGCGGAGAAGGCCGGCGAGGAGGTGGAGACGAGGGAGCTGTCGGCGGAGATCATGGCTGCAGCTACCACGGCGGAAATGGGGCGCTGGCTGAGGTGGGTGCGGCGGCGGATCCACGAGCTGCCAGAGCTCGCCTACGAGGAGGTGGAGACGAGCGCCCTCATAAGGGAGCAGCTGGACGGCATGGGAGTCCCCTACCGGTACCCCTTGGCGGAGACCGGCGTCGTCGCCACCATCGGCGGCGGCGGGCCGCCCTACGTGGCCCTCCGTGCCGACATGGACGCCCTCCCCATCCAGGTCTCGTCCGCCCCTGCAACAAGAAGCCCTAGTCAGAAAACAGCGCACGGAGGATTCAGCTAACCTTCCTCCGCCCAGAAGAGAGAGAGAGAGAGAGAGAGAGAGAGAGAGAGAGAGAGAGAAGGAAGATGAAAACAGGACCTGACGGCGCCGCTGGTTGTTCTTCCCGCAGGAGGCGGTGGAGTGGGAGAACAAGAGCACAGTCGCCGGCAAGATGCATGCGTGTGGGCACGACGCGCATGTGGCGATGCTCCTGGGCGCCGCCAAGATCCTGAAGAGCCGCGAGCGTCACCTGCGGGTCGGTCCCCCGCCGCCTGCTCCCAGCATGCCGGATGTGACATACCCTTCTTTTTTTCTGTTTTACTGACCCATCATTCTGAAGCCACTCTGTGCGGAGAACGGGGGATCCCCATCTTTGACCTAACCCAAAAACACCCTCTCTCTCTCTCTCTCTCTCTACCCATCTGCTTTTAAGAACAGGAAAAAGGGTCCTGAGCAGAAAGTCATACCTGTCCGTGTACGATGATACAGGGCACGGTTAAGCTGCTGTTCCAACCGGCAGAGGAAGCAGGAGTTGGAGCACAGAGGATGATCGATGACGGAGCTCTCAAGGGTGTGGAGGCCATCTTCGCTGCCCACGTCTTCCATGAGCTCCCGACCTCCATCATCGGCTCCAGGCCAGGCCCTGTGCTTGCCGGGTGCGCCTTCTTCAAGGCGGAGGTCAGAGGAAGACGAGGCCAAGCGTGGTATCCCCAGCGCCCTGCGGATCCCGTTCTGGCCGCCTCTGCCGCCGTGATCAGCCTTCAGAACATCGTCTCCCGGGAGACAGATCCCCTGGACTCACAGGTGTGAAAGAAGAGAAGCCACATTCCTAAATGATGCTCGTTAGTCTCAGGAAGGAAGGAACCAAAAAAAAAAAAAGAGAGAAACTTTTCAGCCAAGCTAAAACTTTTGCATCATTATCGTCCGACCCAGTTGGAGAGACGACGGGAGTGAGTTCATCCCACTGTTGGTGATGATGGTACCTGAATCATCAGCCAGATTACCTGCGTGAGATCGCTGCGTCTTCTCCTTCCGCCGGCGACGACGGTTCAGTGACCCGCTCCCTGGTTCTCCCTCCTCTGCTGCAGGTGATCTCCGTGGCATCCTTCAATGGAGGCAGCGACCTGGACCAGATCCCGGACCTGGTCACCCTCGGGGGCACCTTCAGGGCCTTCAACAGCAGCAGCCTCCACCAGCTCCGACGCAGGATAGAGGAGGTGCATACTGGACTCCATGGATCTCACGTACCCCTCTCGGAACCTCTCCATCTTGTCTTTATTTTAACCCACGGGCTCAGAGCTGCGCATAAACGGCAGGTGATCGTAGAGCAGGCTAGGGTTTACAGATGCACAGCCTCCGTTGACTTCTTCGAGAATGATTTCCAGTTCTATCCGCCAACAGTGAACGACGAGCTTCTGGCCGAGCATGTGAGGAGGGTGTCCGTTGACCTTCTGGGCCCAGCGAACTACAGGACTGTTGCACTCGCAATGGGCGCGGAGGACTTCTCCTTCTACGCGCAGCTCGTCCCAGCCGCCTTCTTCTACATCGGCATACGTAACGAGACCCTGGGGTCTGTCCACAGCGGCCATTCTCCTCACTTCATGATAGACGAGGGCGTGCTCCCCGTCGGCGCTGCAACTCACGCCGCCATAGCAGAGCGATATCTCAGGGACCGTCACCTCAGCCTGCACCGTCTCTCTGCCTGAGAGATATTCTCGCGCCACAGCAATCGGCGGATACTCAAGCTCCGAGCCTTCCATCCTCAAATGGCAGTCACAAGAGGCCGTGCTACTCTGCTCATGCCATCTCCGGAGACGGGAGGGGGGGCACCCAGGAGCTCCCCCTCCTCCTTCCACCTCCCCCAGGTACTGCAAACAGCTTGCAGGAGAGAGTGTTCCAGTGCTGCACTGGGTGTTGTGTCTTGTTCCTCCTCAGGTGCTGCTCTTTATTGTCTTCCCAGCCTGTCTGCCATTGTTCTTGGAATCTTGACTCCATCTCACTGCTGCAAGGGATCTCCATCTGACTGATGAAAACTATTTAGTATGGGAAGACTGGGTTATCCTCGTGCTAGCAACGCCAGGTGAGGACACGTGGCTGCATGGGTACGGAAGTGGTGACGTGTCACCCTGATGACGGAGTTGCATGTGGGTGGGGTGGGGGGGGGGGCAGGACCACTCATCCGAGAGAGAGAGAGAGAGACAGAGAGACAGAGACAGAGAGAGAGAGGGCGAGTACAGGACAGAGGCGAAGAGCCCTTGGATGCATCGAATGTCTGACAGCTTGTCCAGGTGAACATGGTCATTATTTTCTTCCTTCAACTTCGTGCGCCCAAGTTTTCTTTTTCCTGGTGAATTACAACTCCATGAACTGCCACCCCAGTAAAGTTTATGTCCATAACACCAAAACATTGAGCAAAGTTTCATGCAAATCCAGATAGGCGACAGCTAACCAAACAAAAATTATAAGAAAAGATAATACTGTGATGTTCGCCTGTCATGATATACTGTTAAATATACTGACCATAGGAAATAAATAAGGCAAAGAAATGAAGATCAAGGAAAATAAAGTTTCAAAGAATATTTTCTTCATGATCTTCTATTCTTTTCATTTTTCCCTTCTGCATTGAACCTGCGTTTTTTTCTTCTGTCTGTGAGAATGATTCTATGCCTGCCTGAACTAGTGCGCGATTGAAATCTGCATGGGACCGTTATACCTTGAGAATCACATCCCTCCATCTAGTCATGTGATTATCGTTGTTTGACAGTGTTTCATGAATAATCTGAGGGTGTTCTTTAATAATGACAAGGTTGAACCAGGATGTGGGTTGCGATGTCTCTCTGCTCTAGGCAGGGGGCACCATCATACGTGCGGTCTAGACTGTCCAGAAGCGTCTCTGAATGCAGACAAACCCAGCCTTCAAGCATCTCAGCCACCGAGTTTTTCAGTCAGAGGACAGGAGCCTCCAGATTACTGGGGCCTTCAAGAATCCTTTTCGGGCCCACGTATGACAGAACCCCTTGAATTGATTCTGAAGAGGTTCTGTCAGGCCTGGATCCTACTGCTTGGCGAAAAATGGAGACAACATATTATCTAGAAGCCAATTTTTTTATTTTTTGGGTGGAAATAATACCCTATGGCCCAGATATTATCTGCTCCAGAACAGGCGGATGACTGCAGGGCTTGTCATTCTCTGGGAGTATTAATAGGAGAGATTTGGCAATCACCCAGGGAAATTTTCCTGGACTATCATACTCTGGTAGTACCAGGGAGGGGTCAGGTTTTTCGAGCTCAGCCAAGAGCTCTTGGTTAGCCCCCATCTGGTTTTAAAACTTTCACTATAGGAGAAATGGCCTCCCAAAACTCGCTGGTTCCCAAAAACTTGTGACAGTTAAGCTCCCTAGTGACAGACATTTCATGTTGTGAGGGGCAGCTCTGACAGCTTCAACTGGTCAGAGAGTAGCAAATTTGCGCAGAGTCACTGTGGTCAACAGGAAGAGAGAAAATTCACCAGGCCTTTCCACAAAAGGAGGTGAAGCAGGGGAGATGGCAGAGTACTGAGATGGAAGTGTTCACTGGACGCAGCTCCCTAGAAAAGACATCATCTGATGCTGGGTCCTGAACCATCATGTAGGGGACACTCTGATAGCTTCAACTTGTCGGAGGGTACCACATTCCTGCAAAGTCACTGTGGCTGACGGGAAGAGAGAAAAATTCACCGGGCCTTTCTACCAAAGGAAATTAATTAGGAGAGATGGGCAGAGCACTGAGATGGACGTGTTCATTGTGGAGGTAGCAGCCGTAGGGGCCCACAATGGGGCGGGGTCCATATAAAGAAGAAGAAGAAGGCAGCCGATGCTGAGATGTGGAACAGTTCAATTTATGGTGCAACAATAAAGGCGTTTTGCTGGTAAGTTGTCTCTTTTAGGGGGTCTCCTGAAGGCCCGCCCCACGCAGGATTCTCTGCTTATTGAGCTACGGCTGTGGGAACATCAAAGAAGTGGGATGAGCCCACAATTATGAGCCAATGGGGGGATTAGGAAGGTGGGGAAGGTGGCTGAGTGCGGAAAAGCTCGCCACATTGGTGGAGGAACAGAACAGCACGAGGCAAAGTCTGGAGAGGCCAAAGATGGCCCATGCACGCGAACCTGAGATTTTTTTTTTCCCTCTGCAGGCACAGATCATGGCTCATAATGAGCAATAAATAGATCTCCATGTGGGACACGACTTGAGATGGTGGGGCTACCCAGTAAGTCACATGCTGGGGGGGGGGGGACCGAGCGGACCATCCCTGCTGCATGAGTTCCAGAAGGTGGAGCCCAGCCAAAAACCATGTGTGGACAAAGAAAATAATAGACCCTGAATCTGTCATGATCGGGCTTGGACCCATGCTAAAGGTGAGATGCCTCACAAAAGAAATCCATGGAGGCTAGGAAGCATTAAGACAGTGGATACATCTTGGAAGCATGAAGTCTACAGACTTACAGCCAATTTGTCTCATCTAAAAACCAATGAGGTGGAAGAATTGAAGGAAAGATCCAGGGGTATGCCACAAATATCTATGCACGGTCTAAATGCAATATGGAGATGCTATGATTGTGGATAGTTTCTGGCATAAAAGGAAGAAACAATTCATAAGTAGCATCACTAAAACCGACCATTGAGGATTTTCATGTGATCAACAAAAACTCTGTTGGGTACACATCAAGAAAATATTGATAGGGTAATCATTTTTCCAGAAATTTTGAAATATTTTGGAGCGACGACTCAAATATCAAGGCGATTACGCAGTCCAATGGGATCCCAATCAGGTACTAAATGCTATATCGCATACTGAGAAAATTGAGCAGTTCAATCAACTAGCTCATCAGTTGCCTGCACTGAGGTTACGGACAAAATGATATACTGAGGAGGCTCGTTGGAAAATAAGAAAAATACAGCTTTTCACCAAGTCGTTGAAACAAGTGTAAGTGGACAAAATAGACCATGGAAGCTCATTCCCCTTAGTCTATGATGGTGGCTGAGGAAAATGGCTTAAAACCTCTCGCTAGCAATCAGATAAGTGAATAAAATTACAATACTTGCTCTAGCATGATGGTGAAGTAACGGGGAACATGGGGTGAAGAGAGGGAGACGATGGGAACCAAAATGAAGCACAAGGGGTGATGGTGGCAATGGTCATTAATTTATCCTCCTAATCCAATAATGAATGCCTTCTCATGTTTGCATGCATAACCATTCCAAACTAAAGTGTCTGTGGATGCTTTGGTTACCAAAATGACCATAGTTTGCTTATTTTTCTGCAGCCATATTGAATGAGATCATTCCATCGTACTTTGAGATAATTAATTAGAAAGAGATTAAGTGAGCATGCCAAACTATCTATGATGCATGAATTTCTGAAAAGTGAATAGACAATAAATTAAATATATGTGCACAACCATGACCTATTGAGAATTTAAACAAAACTATATCAATTTATGAAATATATTTTCATTCAAAGTTTTCATACCTTGTGCAGTAAAATCATCGCATCGCTGTATAATTTTTTAGTGTTCATCTAGAACTTTATGGGCCTCGGCCACAATAAAGAACGAGCCCAAAGTAATATTGCCGAATATTTTTTAATATATATATATATATATATATATATATATTATACGAAATGATTACATGGCAAGCATATGCATGTCTCACAGGTTGTCTTTTTCGTTTTTTTTTTCTAGTTCAGCTACTGGTATATTCTTTTGCCATCTTTGAAGTAGTGATTTGTGTGGCACAAGATAATCACAAATTAGATAAAGTCAACACAAAGAGTGTGAATGATGGCTAATCATGGCTATAAACATACTAATAGTATAGAACTCAACTCTGATGTTTTTTTTCCTTTAAAGGTAATAACATTTAAGGATATTTTGAAATATTCATCAAAAATTTAAAGCTCGTATGAGATACTCACTTCCTAGATTATGGCATCATTTTATAAATCATCAACACAACTCGTTAGTAACTCCTTTGTAGTGTTCTTTGTTCTTTGAGTTTTCCTCGGTGCAATTTCTTCCTCAAATTTACAGATTTTTTGGTCATCCTAAATTAGTTTCAAAATTATATATCAATTTCATCTCAAAACATAAAAAAGGATAAGAAAATCGTGACATATTTCAAACAAAACTTGCACTTTCAAAAAGTACTGTTTAATGGCATCACTCTCATCATCATCACCTTTGTCATCAATAAATGCAAAACATTTCCAACAAAAATTATCCCTATCGATCTCTTTATCTTTTTTCCATTCATTTATTTTGATTTTTTGCTGGTTACCTTTGTCTATCATAAAACATTAAAATGGTCGTATTATATACACCATTGCCTTAAAAAAAGGATACCATGGATTTACTTTTAGCATGCATCTAAAACTGTTTGTATACTCATTCTGCTAGTAGCCCAACACTTCCAAAATGATAGTCCCCACCTGTTAAAAAATATCCAAAACGCTACCTACTTCAGTACAAGTATTTTATCACCTCTCTTATTCAATATTTGTCATCAAAAGTCATCTTGCTTAGTTTTTTTTTTATAGTAATCAACCCATTCAGGGCCCTTAACATAGGCATATTAAACTCACTCACAAAATGAATTCCACCAAATCTTTAACAGTAATGATCAGCCTAGTGAGAAGTGACCTAGTTGACTTTTCTCAAAAGAAAATTCAGCTCTTTATAATAATCCATTTTGAGATAGTTGTTAGCATTTTGGAATAGGGAAGTCTGTGGAATCCTCCTCACTGACTTAAAAATCATAAATATCTACAATTTAAGTTGTTCCCAACCTTCCTAACACATGGAGTGACAGGGTTTTCTTTGACTCATTATGTTTTTTGATATTGATCAATGATAAAAAGATGGGTTATGGTGAAATCTGGAATATCCTCCTAACCAAGTTAAAAGTCAAAAGGTTTATAAGAGTAGATGTTCCAAACCTTCCATCTGCTGCAGTACAGCAAGGAGTGATGGGGGATTTCTTTGACTTATTATGTTTTTGATAATAATCATTGATAACAAGTTAGGATAAGGTGAAGTCTGCAAAATCCTCACCAATTTAAAGCCATAAAGGTCTATAAATGGAGGTGGTCTAAACCTTCCGTCTGCTATAGTATAGAACACGAAGTTATAAGGTTTTTCTTTGGTTTATTATGTTTTTTTGACAATAATCTAAGCAAGTAAAAAAATTATTAGTCATTTTTTAAAAAATTGGACTATACATAATAAGTTCTCCTCTGATTGCATCCACAATCAAATAATTTTCTAATAAAAATATCATTACATAAAATATTAAAACAACGCCTCCTTGACTAAATAACAAAATCTCAATATTAAGCAACCACATTTTCAAAAAGAAGTAAAAGAATGAGTTAGCTTTTTAGTCAGATTTGTTCCTTTTAACTTTTTAGTGACATATATTCCATACTAATAGTTGTTTACAAATGAAGTATCGTTTTTCAATGTCATTGTTTAAGATAAGCACAAGCCACTTGTAAAATAATCAAATGAAACTACATACTTTTCCCAACCACGAAAGTAATTAGGATTTTCCTGAAAAGAACTATATAGGAAAATAGTGCCTTTGTGTGGATTTTGTGACTATTCCATAAGCGACCTCATTTGAAAAAACAATCTAAAAAACCACCAAAATTGGAAAATCTCAAAGATTCTTCAAAGATATACACTTTACGTGTTAATATGCTAATCATTACAACAAAAAATAAACAAATCCATTTGCTGATTTAAAATCACTGTATGTTTTCAATTATCTTGTTTAGGCTAGAACGTATGAATATTTATTTCATATAATATAACTACCAAAACTATAAATTCTGAATTATTCTATTTACTACTCCCATCAATAATGTTCTCCTTTTTATCTCTCACAACCTAAGCTATGTAGTATCTTCTAATAATTTAGTATCTTGCCCAACTTCTCTACTGAATTATGGGGTAGCCTATGCATTGTCTTGAAAATAACTTTCAATTAATGCCCTAAATTCCTCATAGTACTTTATATGAATTCCTAGATGACTACATGATGCTCACATGAACTCATACAAGACTTGTATTTGCTCTATCGTGGATAAAGGTTAATTTCATACTCTTTTGAAATGCTTTTGACTAATGAAGTTATTTAAAGTAATATTAAATATTAAAGAAAAAAATAGATAGTTCCTATGGACACGTCAACAAAACTGTATTAATGTCACTAAACATTTACACATTTAGAGTGCAAGGTTGTCTTTTAAAAATTTTACGGGGAAGGACGTTTAAATAAAAAGCATACTTTTTCACACATTTTCCTATTAATATATATCTTACAAAATAATCATAAAAAATCTAACCAGTGTAAGCAAAAGTCAGCAAAAAGCCTCTCCAATAGAATTTGGGCTAAAAAACTAAAGACTATGTGGACAAAAACTAATACTTTTTTGCTATCAAATTGAAATATAAATTGAAAAGATTACAAAATAAATTACTTATACTTTGATTTTAGAATGCAACATTAATTAAACTTTAAATTGCTTAAACTCAATTATTTTGATACTTAGCTTTCAAATATCACTAATAAGTTTTAAAATTCAAAATCCAACAAAGTTAATTGAATCATTCATAAAAAATACCGTACACATGAAGATATGTTAAATATTGATCCATATGCATATCCTTTTAACTGAAAATTAGCATGAAGTAATTCAAACAAGAATGAAATAATAATTAGGTGAAATAAATTATAAGGCCATTCCTCAAGAGTTTTTAAATTTTCTATTTTAATGAATGATGTTTTGAGGGTTTGGAAATCTCATGTGACGTACATTGAAATACATCTATCTATTAATTCAATTGACCCTCAACAATGTCTACTCTGACATGATTAGTAAACTTTGATTAAAAATCGAATTTGATATCCTACCTTTAATCCCCAAATTGAGAAGAATTCCCAAAATGGTGGTCAGCAATAGGGGTGCCTTTGAATTCATATTTAAAGGCTAACAATGTTAAGTCACGTTTCATTAGATTCTCATGTATGTTCAAGCTTTTAAAAATTCAATATTCATAACGATAAAATTGAAAAATGGTACGTCATCTTTAAAATTTTCAATATTAAACAAAAAGATATGCAAGAAAGGTAAATGCCGAAAATTGTAGCATGAAAATTGACCATTTTTAAAGTCATCATAAGCACGAGTTGACATGTGAAGTTAGACAACATTTGATTGTGAGCGGTATATGAAGAGAACAAGACCACAAAATAGTAGAAGCACCTCTTTTCTCAGCATGTGAAATCCTCACACACACTTTCAGCTTGCTATAACCAAAAAACTTCAATGTGGTCCCTTGTAAAATGTTTATTTTGTCCGCCTCCGATTTGTTGTATATAAATAAGCCATCAAACTTGACATTCACCATCCCGGTCCATGTTGGTTTGAAGTTGAATACTGCCACTATACACCTAGTTATGATGCAACAATTGTCAAATCTTATAAATCAATTCTTACGTTTCTCCTTCCTCCAAAAACAGTGAAAAAATAAGGAAGATTGTTAGAATAAATCTATTGATTTCATGCAAAGTGTTTCTCATGCAAAATCAATGTACAAAATATATTTACAAAAAACTGTCTCTAGACTAAGATAAAAGGAATAAAAATTACTCACAAAAATAGAGAGAACAATAAAGAAATAAACATGAACGAAAAAATCAGATTAAATCAAAAGCATCTTCACTCCAAGGAAAAAACAAAAAAAAAATTCTTTAACCCTAATACTAGCACGGGGTTTTATACCCCAATCTAAAAAAGACCAAACTCCCCTTCTACATAGGAAATTTATCACATATCAAAGAATGCAACATTTTCTGACATTTTGATCACATTCACTATAGGTTAGGCTCCTGTTGATCACATCCATCAGAATCATTCGAGGAAATTATAAACAAACTCCACCACCTTAACTTAAACTTCTTTTATCACTTGGAATATGATATCCAATCACAAGCCCTCTATGGTATATGAGATTATTGGCATAAGTTTTGTTAGGAAATTAACCACATTTTCCTTCGCACTGATATTCCTCAGGCAGACCTCACCTTGGTGTATGTATTCTCTTATCTTGTCAGGCAGAATGATTATATGTTTAGTACTAATATACATACCAGGTTCTTTGGTAAGTACACATTAAGTGGATTAGTATATAATATAGCTACACATTATTGGTCTATCCCAAGCCTGATCCCAAGAATTTTCATCTATATTTCTCCTTTTGTGGCATTTACTATTATCATGCATTCAAATTTTTTGGTAGATAAAACATTAGTATCTTCAAGTTAATGTATCCAACATTAATGTAATTTAAATTCCTATTCCATTAATTGAATTAAATTTATCAAAAAAGATACGTCTTTTGTTCCTTTTTTTACCTTTATGTCTACTTAACTACATTCCAATTTTCTCCCAAGATTAGCAATTTCCTTGCTAACAACAACACACCATATTAAAATGTGCACACAACATTACCTGGATAAAATATCCAAGTGCATTAACGTACATAATGAAACTTATACATATTGCTCATTAGTACAAAAATTGGTAAACATGTAAGTTTAGAGCCATTCCTAAACTTTTCCACATCCCTTTTGAAACAATCATAACTTTTTTATCTTCTCGATCATTAAACCCTAATCTTTGTTAAATTTCTCAATCATTAAACCCTAACCCTAACTTCTCGATCACCTTCACCTATTCTATAACCTCTTGAAATACAACTTCCTTATTCTAAAAAATTAATTCCCACCTCATTAATTCTTCAAGAATTTTCAGCAACTTCCCACACATTACTTTCAAACATTGGAAGCATCTCCTTTACAGTAGGGATTGAGATACCAAACTCAAAAAACAAATAAAATCACATGACATATAGTATATAGCTCACCAATAGTGTGCAAGTTCTCTCCATCTCCCAAAACAATAGAATTTTATATGTTGGTTCTTCTTGGGGTAATCCTATTCAAAGTCACTTTTCTTTAGGTTCTATCACATTGAACTCAATAATACACTTTTGTTGATTTTTCATCTTTCTAAATGATATTTTCATCCCAAAAAAATATTTGAGAGTATAATCTTCACTAAACTCCATGCCTCTAGTGATGACTACTCTTTGTGAGGAGAGATCGTGTAACTCATGTCCTTCCACTCCTTTTTCATATTTTAACCGATGCATTATTTTTATAGGTCAACTTATCCATATACAAATTTTGATGAGCATCCACATATATACGAATTTTTCAGAAAGTGAATAATAAATAAACTTATTCATATTTCTAATAGTCTAATATTAGTCAGTATGCATGGCAATCTACTGGAAATAGAACATATGTTAAATGCTTCAACACAAAAGCTATTTTTTAAAGCACCATTAGTCCTCCGAATTCTAATCCTCTATATAAAAGACCAAGTCATTCTTTTTGCCACTCACTTGTACCACATATTAATATAGTTTGGTATTGGCCACCTCACCCCCACACACCCTCACATGAATGCAGCTTGTTCTAATTTTTGATACTAAAACTTACTCTACACTCATTGGGATATGAACCAGCTATAAACCATGTTAAAAAAATGCAACCCTTTACCAATCCATGAAATTTATACCAATAGGAAACTAATTTGCAATTTTTGGCATTCTTAAAAAATCTTTTTTATCAAGTTTATGAATGTCACATATCCCATAGATTTGTGTCTTCCTTAGCCACATATCAGATAGGTTTTTTTACCAAGTTCCTTAGCCACATCTCATAGGTTTTTGTCTTCCTTCCTATTATCTGATGTCCTCACAACTTTCCAAAATCAAAAATATATTTCCTTTCAAATTTCCAAACTATTTGTCTTGGATAACTTATATGGCCTGTTTTTAATTCTTTCATGTAATCTTCTATTAAATATTTTACCCATTTAAGGCCAATCCTCCAAATACTCATAGACCAGTCTTTAAATCACATGCATGATTTGTGTGAACCTTCTTTATATTATACCTCATTAGTAGATCAGTGATAACTTATCATATTCATCACGTTTTGCCCCATTTATGAATGTAACTTTATGGATTAGTTCAAATTTGGACCTCTCCACTAACCAAAATTGGTGTCAGCTACAATACACATTAAATCAGGTGCATAATGACATATAAGTCTATGACCATTGATAATTACATGCATGATGTCCATTGGGAGTCCAAAAGAAAAACCTATTAAAAAAATTTATTCCACAAAACATTTAATCTCTCATGAATCCTTTGGCATCAAACTCACCTTTCACTTGTCAAATAAAACTTCTTCAGCAATTGAATTGTTGAGTTGAGAATGTTGACAAAAAACTAGGGAAAGATGCCCAACCAAAAAATTGGGTGCATCAACTCCTCTAATAAAATAACAAATGTGGCAAACGCTACAAAGATTATAGGAGAAAAACACCTTTATTATTAGGAGTGATAAGAATAAATCATAGTTGAGGCCCCCTATTAAGACCTTGATGGCCCTTATATCAAAAGGAGTAAGAGGACATGTGGGTCATTTGAGGCTATGCAAAAGGGTAATTAGGTCAATGACATGTAAGGGAGAATGGGTTGGTTACAAAAAGATATGGAGTTTTTTTGAACGTTTCAAACAATGACATGATAAGAGAGTTAACCCTTTCATGTAGCTTCAGAACAATGGAAGAGAGCAATGGTCCTCTCAAAAAGTCACCAAAAAATTGACGTAGTCGAAATGTTGACTTGTTGATGATTTAAATGATTTAGTTTGTAGATATTTCAAATCACCTTTGAATCTACAAAAGATTTGATTTCTATGAAGATCATTTATCCTAAGTTCATATAATAAAGGAACCTCAACCCTTAAGTCCACAAGATTAGATAAATCCTTAGAGTGCACAAAGAACACTAAACTCTATCAGTAGAGATAGAAAAACCTTCACAGATGGAAGTACTCTGAAAATAATTTGATAAAAAATAAAATAGTCTCTTGAGTTACATGAGGGTGCCTTTAGATAGATAGTAGTTATAAAAATGATGCTATCATTTGAATTTCAAACTAAATTGAAAAATAGAAAGAGAAAATAAAAAGGGTGATGAGAATAAAAAGGCGAAAATAATAGAAATAAAATAAAGATTGAAGGGGAATACAAATGAACAAGAAAGGAGAATAGAAGAGGAAGAAAATTGAAATTACCTAAAAATAAAAAGAGCTATAAATAAAAAGAGACTAAAAATAGAAGGGGCAAAAAATAAAAGGGAAAATCAAAAATTGGACACATCCAAAAACATGTCTGATTATAAGCCAAATTTCATAATTAGGCTAACTTCATTATTCATGGGTCTTCATGTGTTTTTGAACTTTTGCTCCAATTGACTCAGACCATAAATGGGTTACGTCAGCCACCAAGGTCAAAAACTTCTTGTTCCTCTTTTGATAAGATTTCTTAGGTACAACAATTATTAGGAGTGATAGGAATAAATCCTAGTTGGAGCCCCCTATTGAGACTTTAATATCCCTTTCTTAGGTCAAAAGGAGCAAGAGGACGTCTGGATCATAGGAGGTCTAAGTAGAGGGTAATTAGGCCAATGACAGGTTCAGGAGAAGGGGTTGGTTACAAGAAGGGGGGAGATTATTTTAGGGTTTCACACAACAACATCATATGAGAGAGTTAACCCTTCCAAATAATGTCATAACAATGGAAGAGAGTAGTGACCCTCTCAAATGGTCAAGAAAAGATTGGAATTATGTTCTTATCAGAACAAACTCTCCATTTTTATGTATCTCTTTTCTTCACTCTTTATGATTTTGTGCATTTCTATTTTGGGTTCCTATCAACTAGTATTCAAGCACTTGGAGAAGGGCCCACAACTCACATCCCCAAATTTTGATGGCATTGAAGACCAATAAGGCAAAGTTTGAGTACCTTGAGAAGAAGGTAAAAGAGGTGAATGCAAAACTACAAAGGATACTTGAGATCAAGGCAAAGTTAATATCATTACTAGAAATCAATATACCCATAGAAGATCTATCTTGAGGTATGGCACATATCCTCAAGATGTTAAAGTAACCACAAAGGCCAAATCAAGTGAGGTGACAAAGTCTCAAAGAAGTAGATGAATCAATTGTAGAGCTATGGGAGGATGGCTCAAAGAAAGAAGATAGATCTTTCTTTCACATGGCTCTTCGCCCCCCTTTCAGTTGGACTCTTCTCTTTTATATAGGTACCTTGGTTTGATCCAAACTATTAATGCATCTTCTAAGTATTATATCTTGGCTATTTGTTGTTTTCGTCCCCTAAACTCTTATTCTTATACTTTGTTGGAAATTCTAGTGAAAAATGTCTGAGGTTACTCCCTACATAAATGACATTAAAGGGGAGTAAACCCTAAGACGGTTGCAGCCATTCTTCCCTCTATCCTCCGTGACAGAGGTCGTTCTTCACCCTTCATGGGCTCTCTTAGTGTGTACTCTGGTTTTACTTCCGTTGTTTCTATCTCTGTAAATCTATTTGTTATATCTTTTCCACTATATTAGAGAAGAAAACATGTTTCTCTCCACTGTTCGTTCCTCTTCTTGAGGTTCAGAGGAAAGAGTTTTCCTCTATTTTCCAACATGGTATTATAGGTTCAGCCATCTAGGGTTTCATCTGAACTAGGGCATCCACCTTCCAGTCCCTATTTGAAGAGTTCTCTATTGTCATGTCTAGGGCTCCTATGAAACCCTAGAGTTCAGCCTCTGTCCATGAGAAGCTCCTAAGGTATTTAGGATTTTGGGATTTTTTAGGGTTTCATTCTTGCTATGTTCTACCTTGCCTTAGGCGAACCAGCAGCTTAGGCATATCTACTATTCTAGCCATCTAGGGTTGAGATGAACCCAAACCCTAGAAACCTCAAGCCTCCCAAAGTTGAACATGAAGGTCCTAGAGCAACCGCAGCAATATGACAAGAATAGCAAGAAGGGGCATGTGCAGAGCAGCAAAAAGAGATGGAGACTTAATGCATGTGACAGGAAGAAGCCTATAGAGAAGTGATCAAGTATTTTTCAATGGTCCATAAGTTTAAGTTTTTTGGTTCAAGACAGTGGCATGGTAGGGAGCTGTAGGATGTTCATCAGAAGGGACAAAAGATACCTATCCTTGACGACATCTCTCCATAAGTCGAGCTTAGCAGAGGGGTTAGCCTTAGAGCCCAACCTCTACTCCTCATCGTTGCAGCAAGAACTAATGAAGACGTCTAAGAACCAGTGTACTTAAGAGGTATTTTGCAGACCTATACTCTCTCTTATGTGGATTGTTTAAGTGTGGACACATAGAAGTCTCACCAGCAACAGAGAAAGGAGGAGTTAAGAATGCTGCGGATATAAGAGGCTAGAAATTCAAGGAGACTGAAAATGACACCGGAATGTGAAGACCACATATATTCAAGCATTAAAGGCTGGAGGAGGACACACAAGAGATCACCTATGAAAATGAGGTGATCTTGATGACAAGGCATAAAGACATAGCATAAATATTTTGAGGAGTCAAAAGTAGTAAGCCAGAGGAGGCGACACCTAGAGCTACATCACCAGGGATTTAATTTCCTTTTTATTGCTTGCCAAGCAAAGTTGAGTGGCATATGTCATTGTCGTGGAAGAGGCTATTGCATATGAAGACTTAGAGTGTATTTCCACTGAATATCATATATTATGGAGCTGTTGGTTATCATCTTTGCAATAGCAGGAGCACGTGAAGATTATATTTGTCCAAGATGAACTTTTCTTGAAGAGTTCATCTTGAGGGGGAGTGTTGGAAATTCTAGGGTGTAACGAAATAGTGTAAATGTTGATGGACTTTTATGAAAAATGTCTAAGGTTGCTCCCTATATAAATGACACTAAAGGGGAGTAAACCCTGAGACGGTTGTAGCCATTCTTCCCTCTATCCTCTATGACAGAGGTCATTCTTCACCCTTCGTGGGCTCTCCTAGTGTGTACTTTGGTTTTACTTCTGTTGTTTCTATCTTTGTAAGTCCATTTGTTATAACTTTCCCACTATATTAGAGAAGAAAACATGTTTCTCTCCACTGTTTGTTCCTCTTCTTGAGGTCCAGAGGAAAGAGTCTTCCTCTATTTTCCAACATACTTCCTTCTAACATAGGTAATAATTGGGTTCATATCAATACCCCCTCCTTATAATTCTACCTAGACCTCTAGGTGAAGCTCAAGGAATTGGCATATGATATTACTAGTCAATTCCCATGGGTTCTTATGTGCAAACAAGTCTTCCCACTAGATTAAGAGTTTTGGGCCAATTGGTGTCCATCGGCTATCTTTGACTCTAAGAGGTCTTGCAGTTCACTCCAATTCCTCGGTCAAGGAAGGTGTACATCTTACACTATCACAGTTATTTCCATAGCTCTCCTTAATTCAGAGACATGGAAAACCCAATGAATAGCTACTAACGGGGAAAGTTTCAACTTGTAAGCAACATGTCTCACCTTCTCTATAATCTCGTAAGGTCCAAAATATTTAGGGAGATAATTTTTCATTCACCTTGGTGGTCAGAGATTTCATGCAATATGGCATGAGTTAGAGGTAGAAATATGTCATTGACTTGAAAGTCAACTTGCCTTTGATGCTTATCTACCTTACTCGTCATCTTTTTCTAAGAGTGTTGTAAATATGTTTTGAGGAAGGTGAGGATTTGATCCCTTTCTTGTAATTGTTGATTGATTGCTAATATTAGTGTGAAGAAAGGCCCATAGTTGATCATTTGTGGTGGATCAAGTCCATATAGAGCTCTGAATGGGGTAATTTTGATAGATGAATGATGGGTTGTATTATATGAGAACTCTGCCCAATGCAAACAAGAACTTCCCCCCTTGGGTTTATCTAAAATAAAGCATCACAAGTACATTTCTAATGTTCTTTTGTTTTGATACTCTAAATCAGTAAAAGTAATATGGTGGTGATTTCTCAATTCTTTTTTTTTTTTAATGATATTTCACTCTTCTTGTTAATGTCTCCTACATAATTGTAGGTGGCCATTCAATTGTCTTGCTCCTTGTGTCTGGAGAAGGTAGCTGAATCAAAACCTTGGAAGTGTTAGATAAATCTTGTCTTGATAGTCTAGGAAGGTGTTTATCCCATGCAATCCATAAGGTGGTGATCATGTGCTCAACTTCAATAGATGCATCCATTATATCTATAAGGCCCTTCGGATTCATCTATGCCAATTCTTTCTACACTTCTGCCTTCAATCCTTTGACATGATTGATCTCTATAATAACATCTGTGATTGTTGTGCCAAATTGTCTTCCAAGTTGAATCTTGAAATCATTCAAATCTTGGAAAGGTTTTCAATCGTCCCTCCACTAGTACCAATCAAGTGATGTTGATTCTAGCTTCATCATAGCCATTTCTAGTTCATCACAATCCTCCACTTTATTGACTTTGGGGAATCTTTATGTGCAGCATATCTATCCTCTTAGATTTTCTCCCCTTAATATTGGCAACTCTCCTTTCTTGCTAAATGTAGTAATTTCTTGACATATTGTTAAATCAGTTGATGTAGATTATTGGGGGTGTCTTGATGATTGAAAAGTGGGGCGACGTTCCATAGGAGGTTGTTGAACAAGTGCTTTCTCATGCTGATCTAGAATTTCTTTCATTTCTAAAGCATCCATGTGGGGAGAAATCGTTACCTGGAAATGTTGCATAATATAGAGTAATTGATGCATCAGTTCGTTGAATTCCTCCCAAGATCTTTGCATTTCTTCCTTGATCTTTCTTTGTTCCATCTTCACAGTGTCATATGTTGCTTCTAGGGCTTCGATTGGTGCATCTGAAAGCTTGGGGGTCATTGAAATGTGCTAGATTGCTGGATCTAATACCAAATGGTACGATCCTCTCTGGAATACTCTGATTAGGATGATCAGGGACAGGTTTGAGAGGTTCTTCTGAGTAGAATTAGTATTGGATTGATTCTTGAGAGGATTGAACCGAGAATAGCATTTGGAATACTTAGTTCTTGCAGAGATCAAATGGTACAATCCTCTCTAGAATACTATGATCAAAATGATCTCGAACAGATCAGAGAGGCTCTTCTGAGTAGAATCAATGATCTCCACGGAATTGAGGAATAGAGATGTGGGGGTGAGGGTGAGAAAATGGGAACAAGGAAACAATGATGATTGATTCATGAGGATCCTTGTCCTCTCCTTCATGTGGCTCTTCGCCCCCCTTTCAATTGGACTCTTCTCTCTTATATAGGTCCCATGGTTTGATCCAAGCTGTCAATGCATCTTCTGAGTATTATATCTTGGTTGTTTGTCATCTTCCTCCCTCTAAACTCTTGTTCTTATACTTCCTTCTTACGTAGGTAATAATTGGGTTCATATCACATTCCCCCTCAAATATAGTGCATTGAAATGATTGGTCCCAAATACCCTAATACAGGTCACTCATAATTCATCATCAGATAGTCATAGCTAACTAGAGCATGGGAAAAATGTAACTATGCCTTTTATGTGTACCAACCCATGACAAACTAAAACCAAAGAAGGCTGAATCACATAAGGAGCTGAAAAGATTGTTCCCAAAGACTTGAGTAGCATATCACACCCATATTCAACGTTTCAAACTTATATTTATATGAACGAATTAAGAGAGAATACTTTGTTACTATATGAGGGGCTAAGAAACTTAACAACATTTAGAATTAGTTGTGAAATATTTGACATTAAAGAGACAACAAAAAGCAAAGTTCTAATGAAGTTGTTGGGCAGGTATGCTGGCAAGAGTACATGATTACTGAAGAAAATCTAGGAAAGTCGGATTGAAACATCTAAGATGATCCTCAAAAGGCATTTTCACGATAAGAAAAATTTTCCAAATATAGGAGCATTTTAACTTAAAGAGCCCAATAGAGGTTTAGCTTTAGGTCATGATGTAAGCATGATTTCCTATGTACTAGTCTCTATGTTATATGACTTTTGGAGATAGAATTTAATTAACATTGAATGCTCTCAACAAAGTTGAGTAGGATCATTAGAGTTTCAGCAACTAGGTACATACACCCTTTTAGAGCTGTTAGACAGTTTTTATCTTCACCTTAAATTGTAATGCGAATTTTGAGGATCTTTTGGATCCTAAAACCTAAGAGACTCATAGTTCATTCTTCAATAAATCCTCATTGTCCCCCATCTTTTTCTTAATCATTGATATTTCTTTCAAGTTACCAATGAATTTATTTTTCTTCCTCCAATTCAATGTAGTTGAATGAGGGAAACTATCAAAGAGAATGCCAATTTGACAAAAAGCAAGTCAAACCTCCAAATTGCACTTCCCCAAGCTTATTTCCTCCACTAACTTATCCCATAGGGGGTCTTGAAAAGCGTAATATTTGGGAAAGAACATTATAGAATATTAAAATCATCCACTAAGTTGACTGCTAGAAAGAAAACTACCAGGGAATGTGGGGGTATATAGAATATAATGTAGAGGAAGAGATGGGAGTAGGAAGAATCATCACAATATTACAAAATTTCTTTGAACATTTTTCCAATATATGTTTCACTCTCACATACAAAACATAGCATAAAATCAGAACCATGTCCATGAATTCCGATTATATCACAACCACAAGATATGATAGCCATCATAGGTAAGGTTTCTATCCCAACATGAATGGTCAAGTTGATGCAATAAAGGTATGAAAGACATTATGTAAGTGAAATTATGCTTTTGATTAGTCATTGACTCTACACAATTCAAATTACAATATACTCCTAACATTCTAAGCTCTTTCTTTTCTAGATATCAACTAGCAATGTAAATAAATATTGTCATGACATATACCCTTAAAATAGCATAATACTCACGAAACAGTACATGACCTTGCATATAGATGAAAATATTTTTAGGCTCATACACCTTAGAGATATTATGCTTAACGGTAATACAAATTATCTTTTAGAGAAAGTGAAAGTTGCAACAATTGCAACTTAAAGCTAAAACAATTTGACACCACTTCACCAAAGAGCTTATCATAACATTAGCCACTCATGCACACCCCTTGAATATGATAAAATCTTGCTTAGAGAAGAGAATTAACCCATGATTAGAACCACGATGAGAGGTAAATAAGTCTCTTGGTGTGAGGCCAAGGCCTAGCTTATTTCAGTTCATCTCTACTTGAAAAGTGAGTTAATCTTTATGTATTAAAAAAAATATCTGAAGATATATAATAGTTCAACTTTCAACCTATTATGCTGTTCTATAGGTTTCTCTATTATGATCCATGAGTCCCTATGAGCAATAATTTTACAAAGCAAGACATGAACTTATGAATATAAACAAAAACGACTGCATAAACATTACTTGAAGTTGGTAAATGTATGATGTCTTGAAGCTGTGAAGGGCAGCATACTCCTGAATAAAATAATCAATAGGAAGTCCTTCCATAATTTCTTCCCCCTAGACTACTTTAGTTTTTTCTAGATCTACATGAAGTGGAAGAAAAAATAATGTGTGAAAGAGCCTTAAACGTTTGACCATAGATCAAAAATTCAAAATGCCTTAAGTAAAAGATCTGTATATAATGGGCAAATTTTAACAATAAATACATAACGAGAAGGGATTTTAGTGAATAAACATTGATAGTCAAGAGAAAGGAGAGTTATCCCACATAGAATAGTGGACTGGATTTAATGGACCTTAACTTTTATTTAGTTTAACCTAGAAAGTAAATTCTATGATGCAAAACTTGGAGCATCTGACATATGGTACTCAGCACTAAAATACTTATAAAGTGAAGAGAACAAAGATTTTGAATGAACGTTGGCAAAGACAATTGTGGCATAGATGTACTGCTTGAAGCCTCTTGCTAGTTTTCGAGTCTAGTGAATGATAGGAAAGCTTCAAGGAAGAAGGTTAATAGGTAATGACGAATAGCCAATGGAGTTAGTTGAGCGTCAAGTTTTAATGGCTCATTTTACAAATAATGATGTCCTAAGTGCTATCTACATTGATCATTTTATCCTACCTTGAATATATTCAATAAAAAGAAAATAAGTGGAGGTGCCCATCATATATAATCAATAGCTCAAGCATCACTAATCCAATTGTTTCCAAGTCTTTCTAATATTTATTTGGGGTGGAGAGGAAAAGCTCCAACAAAACCACAAAAGAATCCTCTTCTTGGTACTAGAATAAGTCCCTCACTCCAAGCTTTTCTTCATCTGAGATTAGTACCATAAATTCTCCTTCATCCATCGACAAACATACATTAGTACCATGTTGACTGAAAAAGAGGAAAAGAAAGCCTGAAGCAGAAGACATGCTAAGCTGCGTTCTTGATCTTTTGGCATTTATAATTGTAGTATCAATAAAAATCCCATTTTTTCTCCCAATTTTATAATCTTCTCTCCTCATTTCCTGGTAGATCTCCACTGTTATCCATTCCTCCTCATCCACCAGAGTCATCTCCTTTCTAGTCGCATCTCTCAAGCACCTTCTCTTTCCACTTGGACCAAATTCTTCAAGTACTAGTCTTCGGACTAGCACAACTATAGACACTTCAAGAACTGTATATCCGATCCCAAAAGTTAACTTCACCTGCCACAGGGATTGCTTACTACATAATAAACCCCTCCAGTTCGAGAGAAGAGGGGGGAGGTTGACTGTCTGCGAGAGGCTTGGGGCTGCATTCGGCAAAGCAGATTGTGGAGCGTCTATCTTCCCCTACTGTTCTGCTATTGTTCTCCAACCTTCCTTGTGTTCTCTATTGTGCTGTTCTGTCTTTCTATTGTTTCTATTGTTCTACTTCTCATTTCATATTTTATATTGAGTGTCATCGATCAGTAGTGTCTGAATACAATTGCATACTATTGTTTGCAGTGTACATAAAAAAGGCAGCTCAAGTATTAGTCTTCAGACTAACATATCTATAGACACTTCAAGAACCATAAATAGTCAATCAATCGATGCTCCCCCCATCTCTTTCCACTCTGCCCTCAGGCTTTATTATATAGTCTACCTGCAGAAATTTAATTCTTGTATCGAGGGCAACACCTCCCTGGAAAATTATTCTTATCCCCAAAAGAGGTTTCTCAGGTCATCATTCAACTTTCTCTGATATTTTAAGGGAGCCCGTGAATGAGCAGCTTATTTCTGTTCTTCTCCAATAGTTGGGGACCCTAGTTGAGCCGGATCTGAGGAACAGTCGCATAACCAACGATGAAAAACAGTCCACAGTTAGCAATAAACACTCCATTCGTTGCCACTGGACCCCAAGATGTGATAAATGCAGCAGAAAAAAACTTTCCCCTATACCAAGGCTTCCAGAAAAACCATAAATCATTGGACGTTTTCATGATAATTAAACCTAATATGAGACATTCCCAAGTACCTTAAACAGGCATCTGTATGGGATTGAACCATATCGAGGTGATAGGTTGCAGCCATAATGCTTCCCTTAAACGTGTCTAGTGTGCACACACCTAAGATTTTTTTTTTTTTAAAGTGGGCATTAACGATAAAAATAGCATAGGATTAGAATGTGTGTGTATGATCATCTCTGAAAAGAATTTGATAGAAAGAGAAATAGGTACCAAGTTAGTACAGACTGTTCAATGATCTCAAAGTTCTCAGAATTAGACTTGCCACTTCCTCATTACAAAATACTACTTCCCACTCTTCTACCACTGAGGAACAGAGAGAAAGTCTCATGTCAAAATACACTATGGTTCAGCTCGGTAATGGCCCAAAGAATCGCACAGAAGATGAGAAATCATATTTTTCGGTATTCTTAAATATCTATGCTTACAAACTCTCCATATGTCTTCCAAAGTTACAGGAAGGCACTAACCAGTGTCTGTCACAATTGAGACTCTTTTCAGGTCTGACGTGAGAAGGAACATCTAAGAAAACAATGATGTCTCCTCCTTGAAAAAACTACTGAAGTGTCTGTGCCACATCCTAAGGAAGAGCTTGGGAATCACATATAGGGAGATATCATGGAAAAATCTCAACATCAAATCTTCACATTCAAAGGAGATAGTATGGCCCAAAAAATTTACTGGTACCATGCGCTTCAATACTCCTGAATGATTAGACGAGTTAATCCAATTAGAGATCAATCTTGCGTTCCCCATTTCCATTTTCAAATATGGCTGTCTTTGACATTTGCGATGATCATATAAAACAGACCAAGATAATCTCCATGTTGTCAATTTTCATAATTCAAAAGTCCCCTGAATACTGAACGACAACATTCAACAACTCTGCCATTGTTTAATTTAGAAGTTGGGTGAAGTAGAAATAAATTTCGATGGGGGTAAAATTCACAGCATGTACAGAGAGTGCCAGGCCTCAGCAAAGGTAATTTGATTCAGCTGGCCTGGTACAGGTCTGATCCAGAAACTTAACAGCAATCTCTTCGCATCCTAGTCGTTTCAAAGAAACATTTAACAGAATGAGAATGGCCATCCCTGCCAAGATCTGAACATAAACAATAGGCAGTGTGAAACGAAATCAAGACAAGTAAGCACACAGCTACGACTGTAGAAGTCTGACAATTCTGTAATATCTTTAACTGCAAAAAAAGCCCAGGCCTACAGCAGCTATTTCTGTTTGTTGATGGTTTAGCCCAACCCGTCAGGACTAAACTTGGTGCTATCTTAGAACCTTGCACTGTGAACTTCTCACATGTGATTCCTCTCCTTGAATGTATGTATCTCTAACACCACTAACATTTCATTCAGTCCTACCCCCTCCACAATGTGCCCTTTTCCATTCATCCTTAGGAAAAGCAAACGAATATTTCCAAAGAATATTGGAGAATGAAATGTTAGTGGGGAAACCCTGAAGGCAATAATATCTATGAACCCACCCAGCTGTAGGCCAACAATTTTTTTTTAAAAAAGATGGTATAAAGGATGAATTTACTGCAACCAATTTCATAGATGCTTGACAGATTCTGGATATTGGAAAAGGAGATAATCAAAGGTGAAAAATGTCTGATGAGGAAACTGGAACTTCCAACAGTTTCAGGAAAATTTATGACCAGGGTTATGATAGTGAGTCAAGGAAAATATTGCAAAACGCTATATTTTCAAGTAAGATCGATGATCGCGCTACTAATCTACCCCGGAGTTTGTTCTATGTATAAACACATTTTCAGTAATAGTTCAATTTACCAGCTGTTTCCCAACCTATTTCAAATTTCATTCTTCTGTACTCTTCAGAAAATATCCATTTTCCTCTCCCTAGGGGGTCAAATTTTACGAAAGAATTATTTCGATTTCCATGAGCTTTTTCATCATGGAAAATCACTTGAGGAACTAAAATCCAATAATCACCTGCGATAGATTTTTTCTAGTGTACACCTCTAAAGCACATGAAAAAAGAACTCCCAGAAAAATATCCCCCAAAATTACAACCGATAGAAAATGAGAAATGAAAGACAAGATCGTACCGAAGAATAAAAAACCCAAAAATAAGTGCCCAGACCCACCTCTTAAGCTTAGGTAGCATCATCGTCTGCCTTCAAAAGCCTGAAAAAGGGAAGAGTTGAACAAAGAATTGAGAATAACTTACCATGAAAATGAAAGATAATTCGCTTATGGACAAAATGGACATCAATTAAAATGCCAGAGGGTCATAGCTAATTTAGAAACGTATTCAGCGCAGAATTAAAGGTCCAAGACTCCCTTATAGCTTTACCTCCACAGATTAAACTGTAATATTGCCCTTAAAGGGTCATCTTCATGATAAAAACAATCAGTAACCATATGACGAACTTCAACTGAAATTTCTCAGACATGTGTGATGTGATTTGTATCGTAAGCTACAGTATCCAAAATATAGGAGAAAGAAATCACACTTCTGCGTTTCATCCTTCATGTGATTTATTCTCTTGCATGACGCTGTGCAAATTTGGGTGCCAATGGTAGTAATCTAGAGCTTCTCAACTCCTACTATTTTCTCGCAACTCAGCATCAAAGGAAGGAAGGAAGGATAGACCAAACTATATGGATCCAGGACCAAGGCTCTCTGTTGAAAAGACTCCGATTACGTCATGCTGATCTCGATTGACATTAGATTTGGCAGTGGAATCAATTATTATCCCTTCCGTGTTGCACCAGAGATTTTGCATGGTTAATTCCAGAAGATTAGCACGAGTCGTAGCCAATTGTCTTATATTCTGTGTTGCACCCGACATTTTTCATAGCTAATTTCAGAAGATTAGCACAAATCGTAGCCAATTCGCTTACATTACACACTATCGCATTATGTGTGCAAACTATTTCAGTATATGAGAATTTTGTACGACCAAAACAGTCATTTAATGAGAAAAATATTTGGTTCAAACTGTTTCAATGAAAGAAAAATTAGATCCCATTTAATGGCCAACATCCACACAGAAAATAGGAAAACTGTTCTATTCTACTGCACCAAAAAAGAAAATATTTTTTTTTTGGCTCCTTCGCGTTCTTAAATTTGTAGCTTTTAAGTCAAGGTTTTCGTTTCTCACAACATTGATTACCATTACAGTTGAATGCGCACGAATTATAAAGATCTTACACTGCGAAGAGTGATTTAGCACATCCGAACTTCAAGAACAACATGGGCAATCAAACAGAAGCGCACGTTGATAGGAAACCGAGCAACAAAGAGCCCCTAGATTATAAGCAATGGCTATTACCAGCACATAGGGCCCCGCAAGCGGACACCGAGCAGAATATGTGACAGAGAAGAGCATATCATTTGAGGCGACAGCCGAGGTAGGGCAACCGGGGAACTGACTTCACCTTGGGATACCAGCAATGCCGGAAGACGCAGAACACAACGAGCACTCTCCTGCTCGGAGGAGAAGGATCCGTCGGCAACCCTATCTTGCCTCCTCCGCAGAGGCTGCCGGCCGTAGAGAGGCGTCTAACTCGAGCGCCGGTGCCGCACCGGCGACGTCATTGGCGGGGGGTTTCGCCGAACTCCGCAACCTCCTGGAGGGCTCTAGAGACGGAGATTTTGAAGAGCGTCAGGACCCAGCGGCGCTGTGGAACCACGTCGAGAGAGGTGGGCCAGATGAACTCATATTCTGCTTTTTTGTTGCAAAAAAATCCATGTTAATGATGAAAAATACCCTCCTCGTAAATTATCCAAGGTTAAAAGAAAAATAATTTATTTCTCCATTTTAAAATGTTTAAAATAAAAATTAAAATGGAATGAAAACCGAGGGAAATAAATAATTTCCATGGGTGCCTCTTCCAGCCATCTCGATTTAATAATTTACTTGGGAGAATAAATAATCCGCTGTCAGAAAATAATTAATTCTTCAGATAAATAATAGGGCTATTTTTTACCGAAATTCTTAGTTAATAATTTCTGAAGGCGCTTTTTTGGCTTTTATTGCGCCTTTTATTGGGCATATAGATAGAAATTATTATATTTGTTGAAATATTTTGCAGTTCATCCCCAAGAAAGATGGCCAGTACAATTACTGATTATCGGGGGTTCAGAAAGCAATACTAATACTCATTTCCACCCAGAATGGAAGCCTTTTATTGGCGGCAGCATCGCGAAAATGTATGAAATAGATCCTCTCTCTCTCTCTCTCTCTCTCTCTCTCTCTCTCTCTCTCTCTCTCTCTCCCTCTCTCCCTCTCTCTCTCTTTATCTCTCTCTGTCTCTGTCTCTCTCTCTCTCTCTCTCTCTCTCTCTCTCTCTCTCTCTTTATCTCTCTCTCTCTCTCTTATCTCTCTCTCTCTCTCTCTCTCTCTCTCTCTCTCTCTCTCTCTCTCTCTCTCTCTCTCTCTCTCTCTCTCTCTCTCTCTCTCTCTCTCTCTCTCTCTCCCTCTCTCTTGCTGGTCTCACTAGCTTTCTCTCGCTCACTCGCTGTGCCTCTCTCTCTCTCTCCCCCCACCTCTCTCTCTCTCTCTCTCTCTCTCTTGCTGGCCTCACTAGCTTTCTCTCGCTCACTCGCTGTGCCTCTCTCTCTCTCTCCCCCACCTCTCTCTCTCTCTCTCTCTCTCTCTTGCTGGCCTCACTAGCTTTCTCTCGCTCACTCGCTGTGCCTCTCTCTCTCTCTCTCTCCGACCGAGGGGGGCAGCTCTGCCACTGCATGGCGAAGGAATATGAGGTCGACGTTAAAAGGATTTTCTACGGCCGCAGAGAACAAGGAAGGCGGCGACTGCGGAGGATCCATCTCCGTCGCCTCCAGCTTGCTCGCCCGGCAGACGGAACCCGACAACCGCAGCGGCGCCGCCACCACACGGAGGGAGGAACCCGGCGTCTCCCTCCGGCCATTTCAGTGGTGCCTATCTCTCTCTCTCTCTCTCTCTCTCTCTCTCTCTCCCGCTCCCCCTCGGTGACGCTGCAGCTCAGAAATTTAGAGATGAGACCGCCGGAGATGGCGGCGCGGAGGAGAACCAGATGCGGAGATCGACCTCGCCGTCGACTGGCAGACCGCCATCATCTTGGAAGAGAGAGGTAGAGGTAGAGAGAGGGCCGTGATGGACGAGGATGATCTTTCCCGAGGAGGCCTGCGCCGGCGAGAGGTGGCAGACGCCTAATAAATACTCGAGTCGCCTTACTATTCCGAGCTGTCGCCGCAGATAAGACGGAGAGACGACCGGAAGATCGCCGGAGAAGATTACAGCGCCGCCGGCGGATAAGAGAGCGAGAGAGAGAGAGGGGGGGAGACCCTGCTACGAGAAGGACGTCGAATGAATGGCTGCGTAGTTTTCTTCTTCTTCTTCGCCTTCCTACTCTGCCCCTATCACCTCCTCGCCCTGCCGCCGGGAAAACCCTAAGGAGGTCGATTCTGCCGGATTCTGCCAGACAGGGACGGAATGAAAGGACGAGTCAGCCCAGGAAGATGGCGGCGTTGCCGCCCTCGGCCTCTGCTGCCGCTTCTGGTTCTGTTTCTTCTGCTCCTTCTGCGGCGGCTGACGACGGGAAGCGAGGCCAGCGCTTGCCGACGACGGTCGGCGGCGGGCAGGGGTGGGCCCCGTCTCGCGGCGGCGAGAACGTCGCCGGCAGGAACTCGTCGGAGTCGCACCAGAAGGACGACCCCCAGAAGTTCGCCACCATCGCGTCCTTCCCCTGCCACACGGAGAGCTTCATCAGCCCCCCTTCCCCAAGCTTGTCTAGAGCACAGAGAGAGAGAGAGGGGGAGAGCTCCGGCCCACCTGGATGCGAGCGTAGCAGATATGGCTGATCTTCTTGGTCCCGAACAGGCCCCATCTGTGCCTGTCCATGGCCCGGCGGAACCGCGACGCCGCCGCGGGGGTGGTGAAGTTGACGAAGGCGTAGCCGAGGCAGCAGTTGGTCCTGAATTAGGGCACCCGATCTCCATAGATGAATAAATGCAAGACCAGGAAGGAGGAAGAAGACGATGAATAAATGCGACTGCTCCTCTTCCCCCTCCGAGCACCAAGGACGCAAAATGATTGCAGTAAATAATGGCGGCCGTGAGAAACCGAAGGTTTCACCAGGGCCGCCGGGAAAGACGAACGGTCGGCGGCGCTGTGTGAGGTCACCTGAAGTCAATCGGTAGGTAGACGAAGTCGTACTCCGACGGAGAGGCGTCCGCCGGCGGCGGATCTGAGCTCGATCTCAGCTTCTTGTTCTCCTCCACGCAGTGATCGTCGAGCATTTTCAACAGTAGTTCCCTACTGCTCAGATGTCCAGCACGCAGTAGAGAGAGAGAGAGAGAGAGTCAGAACAGGCTGAGCCCTTCTCCGAAACAGAGAAGATTCAGAAGGGGAGAGGAGGAGAGGACCTGTACTTGTTGGGGATGTTCTTGATCATCACGGTGGTTCTGGTTCCCCGCTGCGGGTGGGGCTCGTTGAAGTCCAGGTAGGGGGTGGAAGCCGCGGAGGACGAAGACGGCGATGCGGTGGAGGACGAGGGGGACGAGAAGGGGGGGGAAGAGGAGGCAGCGGGGGAACGGCCGACGTTGAGGCTCTCCGGATTCTGCCGCCTCCTCTCGGCCTCCTCCTTGGTCACCCAAAACCAGGTCTCCTTCGTCGCCTTGCCACAGCAAGGTTCCCTCACCGCCGCCGGTGCTCTCCCATCGCCGCCACCCTCTCCGGCGAGCTTCTCCGCCTTGGCCGCCGCTCCGCCTGCGCCGCGCGAGTAACAAACAGGAGGAGCAGGAGGAAAGAAAGGCGGAGGCCCCGGCGCCGCCTTCGGTGCCGGAGGGAGGGGCCGGTAGAGGATACAGCTCTGACGGAGAGGGTCGGGGATGTGATGGAACCCCAGAATCTGCTGCGGCAGTCGCGGCGGAGTCAGCGGTAGAGGCGGCGGCGGCGCTTGGGCGAGAAACAAGCAGTCGTGGACGACGCAGGCCGGCGCCGCCGGCAGGAGAAGGCACCGGAACCCCCCCAGCGCACGGGGCAGAGAGAAGCCGCCGTAAGGAACGAAGGGAGCGGCATGCGCCATTTTCGCGGTTATCGTCGCCTGCGAGGGCGAAGAGGGCGGCGGCGGCGGCGGCGGCGGCGACAGCGGCTGGCTGTTGTAGCCGCGGAAGAGGAAGGGTTGAGATTGCCCCTGAATCGACGACATGACTGCTGCTGACTGCTGCGCCGGCGCCGACGCCGGTCTCCTGCTCTGCAACGGGGCCTCTGGAGGTCTACGCGGTCGGGAGGGAGGTGCAGCGACGACGAGGAAGACGAAGGGGACGCTCTTTATACTGCCGACGTCACCTACGAACGTCTCTTAATATCTTTAATCATATCTATAATAAATAATAACTCAACTTAAATTTGATAAACGATAGCTATAACCGGGAAGTTAATCATATTTATTTTATTTTAGATATACTTTCCATTTTTAATTTACAAAAAATAGCTCCATTAGTTTTCACCGTCCTTCTGGGTCTCACCTCATCAGCTATTTTGGCTTTAAAAAGTCAACACTGTTCAGGTCAACACTTCCAGGTTTAATACCATATTTCTCATTTTTATGACATGTTTTAATGGAATTTTATTTTTTAAATCTTACACTTTGTATATTTAGGGATATATTTTTCCTTTTTCATTCCCCCCTCCGATGGCAAAAAATAAAAATATGGCATTAACTTTTAAAAAAATATAGAATGTGCGTAGCTTTTTATGAAATGAAAAATATAGTTTTTTGTTAAATGGAAATGAATCCGGGTTGGGAGAGAGCGCTCTTTCATACGAGTACGTGGCCGCCGATGATTGGATCAGAAGACGCCGCCGTCGGCAGGCGACGGCGCCATCTTACTTTTGTAACGATTCGCGTAGCGGCATGCGTCGCTTCACATGATCGCCCCCTCTCTCTCTCCTCCTCTCTCTCCTCTCTCTCTCTCTCTCTCTCTCTCTCGCTCTGCAAACAGAGAAATACAGAGAGAGAGAGAGAGAGGGAGGAGAGGATATGCTCGTAGAGACCATCTTCCTCGAGCTGTGCAATCCCCAGGCAATTCCCTGAGCGTCCTCTGCATTGCGTTGCTGCTGCTCTCTCTCTCACTCTCTCTCTCTCTAACAGGGTTTTTGAGAGAGAAGGGGGAGGAAGGAGGGTTGACCGTTCCCATTTTGCAGCCCCCGGAGGAAAAGGGGGGCATCCAGCTCCCCTGGAAATGGCCGACCAGCCGACGCGATCTCTCGGCGAACCCGCCCAGCCGCCTGCTGCTCAGGCGGGAACCGGGGCGCCGCTTCCCCTTCCATGCTACCCCGCAGGTGGTCGCCGGCGAAAAGCGCCGCCCCCGATTGGCCGTCTCCGGCTGAAGCGCTGCCGCATTTAATGCACCCCCTTCCACAGATAGGTGGTGGCGCCGCCGCCGCCGGACACCCGCCGGGCCGAGGGAGGAAGGTTTAGAGAGAGAGAAAGAGAGAGAGAGATGCTGGAAATGTACGAAGATGGAAACCGGCCGGGAATGGAAACCTCTGGAGCGGGTGAGGGGAAAGAGGAGGAAGGAAACCTGCTTCGCTCCGACCACCGTGTCCGCGCGCCGCCGTCGCGCAGAGCCCAGAAACCCCGTCAAAACCGGATCAGGATCAGATAGAGAGAGAGAGAGAGAGAGAGAGAGAGATGAGGCCAGAGAGGGAAGGAGGAACCCCGGCACATTGAGAGAATCAGACAACGACTGTACAGTGATCTCTCTCTCTCTCTCTCTCTCTCTCTCTCTCTCTCTCTCTCTCTTCTGGGGCTGGTGATCTTCTCCACGCTGCCATGATCAACCAAGAGAGAGAAAACTTCCGGGTCTGGTTCTCCGGATGCACAAATATTCAACGCTGAGCTGATCAAACGCCCCAACGACCACAGATTTTTTCAGCTCGCTTAAAACAGAGAAATTCTTGATCCTCACACCGAGGAACCCTAAGAAACGAAGAACAGTACACCGGGGAGGACCTGTAGATACACAGCGAGAGCGAGAGAGAGAGAGAGAGAGAGAGAGAGAGAGAGAGCATGGCCGGTGCTGAACTTCTGTTTATGTAGGGACTCTGTAGGACCGGTCCACCATTCTCAAGATGAACAGGTTGCCTTTATCACCTCTGGAGACCCTGCAGACCATGAGAATAACAAGGATCAGCACCAGAATGCTTCCTCAAGTAGAGAGAGAGAGAGAGAGAGAGAGAGAGTTCACCATTGTTAGCCATTATTTCGGTAAGATCATAAAACATTAGAGAAAGATCAAGATTTTTCATGGTCGAGTACTAAGGAGAAAGCTTAACCTGTCCATGGTGATTTATGATGCTTTGACTTTAACCACATCAGGAAATCATGTCCCCTGATCATGCTTGTCAATGGTCTTTAAAAAAAATTAAAAAAAATGTATGCTAAGAACTAATGTAGGCAATCAAGCAATGATCATATTTTCCAACCATTAAAAAAAAAACTAGGAGGTGGCGTAAAATAGTCCTGATTAATGTCTGTGAAAATTTCGATTTCATGAGAAATTAATCTGGTCAAACCAGTTTATCAGTTCATCCATACCGCGTGGATAAGAGTCTGAATGTTCTCATACAGATAACCCTTCAAGAGTAGAAAAAATATAACAGGAAATAATCAAAAGTCTACGAAGGACTTTCATGAAGAAAATAATGACGAACGATGATGGCTCTGCTATATAACTCCCTGTGTTGTCATTGACTTTACTCAAATAATGAGCATAAAAAGGGTTGACTCTCGGATATCTTTTAGAACATGTGATGAGAAGCCCCGATTAGCTACCTTATTTCTTCATCGACGTATGTGATTTCCAGCTCTCCACGAGCTCGTCCTGGTGCTTTTATAGGTATCTAAACACAAATGATGAAGGAGAGATGAACTGTAAATATGGTGCAGCAGGATACCCATTAAGAGAAAATTTACAACAGATAATTCCGAATATGTGAGAAGGTCCTTTATCTATTTATAGAAAAAAAAATTGAATCAATTTCTCCGCGGTCATGTTCAAAGATGAAAGAATTTCTGTCATTGAAGATTCATTGAGTTATATTTCAGTAAAATCATCACAGAGAGGGATCAATAAATGGGGCGTCCTTCTATACATCTCACCATCGCCAAAGTCAGAGAGAGCAGTGGAAAAATATGCATGGTACACAAAAAGATGAATGAAAAATCTCTAAATCTAAATTTAGATTATCCACTTATGATTAAATTCCACACAAACATGCGTGAAATGATGGGCTTAAACTGCTTAGATATGTATCTAGATTACTAAAAAAAATGCGCAAATCGATAAAGATATCTGTTGTAAAATGATGGATACCCACCATGTATAATGGATTATCCAAAGCCAGCTGGCTGCAAGAAAGTCATATCTGAAAGCAAAATCAAACGGTTGTGACAATGAATTATGTGCATACTGCTGACCGATTAATCAATTTTAAGTATAAACCACTCGCTCTTATCTGAAAATCAGATTTACCTTTGACTTTGGAAATGGGTTTTTATGAAAAAAGGGACTACATGACTGGCATGCAGGCCTATCCCTGACATCAGTAATACTTTCTGTCGAATAACTCAAAGCTTTTTGAAGAGAGATTCAAGGTGACTGGTGAGGGTTGAAGAAGGGTTTCTTGTGCTTTGAGGGACATGCAGCAGTCATTGCCCCGGTGTAAGTTCTAGAATACGATGTGCTATATATAGCACTAATAGTCAGTCCAAATGTCTAATACATGAAGCGTAAGCACATCTTGATCAGTCCATCATTTGGGGAAAGAATTCTCATTTTATAGATGTCATTTCTCATCCAACTATCTGTATGTGGAAGATATAATAATATTAACCCTTTCTCATTCATTCATTATGACGTCCATGCGCTCTAAAGTTATTATTATTATGCGTTGTATCATTCTGAACCAGGGACATTCTTAATCTGATCACTTCACAATCTTGCAAATTTATTGATGAATGACATTTTTGTGCAGAAAATCTCCACAAATAGTATTTTTGTAGTCTCTGATTACTCCGCCAAAAATAAAAAATGAAAAGGAATGAATCAAGATCCGTTGATGTGATCATTCATCTTTATCTACAGTGAGTACAAGAACACCATACCAGAAGCCCCAATAATATTCTAATTTCTCAGAAAAGTAACGCTTAAATATATGTAGCCCTTGCAATCCTTAACATGCCATACTCTGTTATCTACAGAGTTTCTTATGAAATGAGAACAAATTGACCAACCAGATGGATTATGAGGAAGACATTTTGACAAAATGAAAGGAAATAAAACCCACGACTAATATAATAAGTTGGTTGTATATTGGGGGCTGAGAACATAATCAATGATGATATTTTGCCGATTTAATTCTGCAGCAGTTGTGGAATAATCGAGCAGGGGCTGTCATCACTTACCAAACCAAGAATTTTGAACGTATCAAATTTAACAGCCACCCTTCTTGCATTCAGAGGTACCAAATTGGCAGTTACCTAGGAAAATAACCATGAAGATAAGAAGCCCTGACTCTGGTTAAAATAAGATAGAAGATGCTTATTTGAATGATCCAGGAAATGTCTACATAGGCAACTGAAAATAGAAAGGTATATAGTCATGACTCATAAAAGGAAAGACGCAAAAACACTGCTTCAGTCTAGAAAAGAACATCTTGCCATGGAAAGTTTAAGCTCTAATATACACAGATATATGAATATCATATTGCATATTTGAGAGAAAGAGGTAGATAAACAAGTGAGGCTTCTGGATCTTAGTTTTCACCGTGGCAACAATGTCTTTTTATTGTAAATTTTCTTGTTTAAAATGACTTTCTTTCGCCCTAAACCTAAATATTATAACAATATAATGAAAAATGAGTTAAATATCATTTCACCAATTTTACTAATGGTAAAAATATTACATAAATTAGGGGGATCCAATGCAGGCACTGAAGTGCATGTAGGAATTTGGTTGGAACTTGGATCGTATTGGATCATGGCTACCCAACAAGCGAATACCTATTCTTATTGGAACAACATATTATCATAGTTTTTGGAATGCTACTATATAGTTTTAAGAATAAAAAATCAATTTAAACTAAGAAATTAAAATCAGGCAAGATATTATCCAAGTTCATCATTTCAGGGAAAAGTGTAATGTACTTACAATCAATCAAAGATATTTCTTATTTATAAACATAGGAGTTATTAATTGTATTCTGTGAGATCAATCTAAATTTAAATAATGAGCTCAGAATGCCTGTCTATTAGATACAGTATGTCAAATGTTCCAAAAGACATTCTGATGAGGGCAATGAAGTCAACCATACACCAATCAAGGTCTACCCTCAAAAGAAGCACATGCCTGGGCTTGATGAGTTGTGTACTACGGATTTCTTTTGCTGATTTTCGTATGCCATTAAGTCCAATTTGAACTGTCTACTTTGTATGTTTCTATAAGTATTTATGGCTGAAATTTCAAACATCTTCACTTCTTTTCATGAGCATTTAAGGCTGAAATTCCAGCCCAGTGTTTATAGGAACTGTTGAGATTTCTAGCCAAATCGAATAGCGCCCCTTCAAAGGCCTCTTTTTGTTCTAACAAATAGGAGAACGAAGTTGATGTCGAAGATAAAAACATATATTTTGAATGAAAATGTTGCCCTTAGCTCTTCCTCCAAGCTGATGGTTATACTGACAAATAGGAGGACCCTCATTTAATTTTTTTATGAAAGTTTTTTATTACTTGTTATACTTGTAATAAATGCAATACAGTGTCTACCTCCTTGTACCCTATTCTAGTCAATCCATAACATATCATAAACGACCACCCTAGTTAGAGTGATTTTCCATTGTACTTACGATTTAAGTCCAATTTTGAAAGCAAGACCGTAACCCTAACTACGAACATGACCCTATTGTGATTACTAAAAAAGGATACTGATTTTAGCTGGCCAGCCTTCATTGAAATAATTCTCCTCTGCCCACAAAGATGTGGCCACTGGCATGTTAAAGTGGATGTTCTAGTTATCCTTTTTGGAGGCAGCAAAGGCAAGATGGAGAAATCAGATGGCATGATCCTTCACCCTTTTCTCACTGTATTCCTTCCCAAGCAGGTTTCGCCATTAGAATCGTCTGCCAAAATACTTCGAAGATATAATTTGATTAAAAAAAATGAAAATATAACAAATATCACATGCTTGATACTTGGTTTTATTTTTCCCTCCTGTCGGGGGGAGGGGGGGTAATGGTGGTGCGAAATTGTAAAAGTTACCGGATTTTTATAAAGCCATCATAAGGTAATCTCACATTGGACCCACTACCTGATTAAAAAACGGCCATGTCTCCATGTTTTGGGCTCTTAGCGTGTCACAGTTGATAGACTGGTAGATCTTCCCATTTGGACGCAACAACTTTGGCCTCTGCCACGAAACAGCAAGGTTACATCAGGGAAATTACATAAAAATAAAATCTATTTGATGAAATAATTTTTTTACAGGAACTGTGAATAAATGAATTCCCAAAGCATGTGGTATCTTCAATGCCAAATTGGCACAAAGACATGCCACATTTATATGAGAAACTGGACCCTTTTAATGTATAACCAAAATCAAGCTACTTTAGTTGGCATAAAAATTTGAACAGGGGAATGAAGGAAGAGAAAAATGCATATGATAAACCTCAAAAATAGGGCTCCTCCTCGTCAACAGAATATTGCATCAGGAAATTGTGTTAAAGCAGCCTTACCGAGAGTTAATAAAAAACGGCTTAAAAATACTTTCAATAAACTTTAAAAGGTTCGAATTGGCATAACATAGTGAAACGCCCATTCCCATGACTCTCAGCAGCAGCACCCATGCTCACTCATGAAATTTGAAAACACTCTTGAATAGAGTCACTTCACATTCACAGCACCTTTCCTCTTCGGTATGAGTGATGATTCAATATATAGTAAAGCCATCGTTGATTATAAATGATGCAGTTCGGACAGAGGTTCATGACTATAATAAATTCACTCAGAAAAACCAGTGGATTTCTGTGAATTTGAGATTTAACAAAACTAAAAGAGTAAAAAGCGCAAAAACAGCATAAAAAATAGTATATAATAAAACATTAAGAATTTGATACAATAAATTATTTCCAAATAATATTAAAATAACGCTGAGGCTATTAGAGGCTACTTCTATTCAGCCCACCTGGGTCGCCAAAATAGATCTTGACGTGGTGTATATAAGCTCCCATTTTCCATCCAGCAGATTAGACTTGAATGGCTCTTTTACCGAATTAACTGCTTCTAGTTTCTGTGCAATCTGGTGATGAAATCTGGCATAACGTTAAAAAAATTTTAATGGACTTTGAGAATACAAAAAATATCTACGGAGGAAAATAACTCATAAAAGGATATACGTCAGCATCGCATCCGGCATCCACTGATTTTTCCAAGCGAATAACCTTCCCAAGATGGTTGTACCATATTGCATCATTTTATCACACATAATAAGAAATTAGAAGAGCCAACAGACTTACAATGACGACGACAATCACCCTGGAGCTAACAAGCTCACTCTATCCGATATTGGACCCTGTCTGCTCTTATGGCAACGGAATATGGGACGGCAATCTAGGTTTAGGGTACAAACAGGAAAACCTGAAGGTAACGGCTACTTGTCTCATCATCACTGATTCCAACACTGTTTCCTGACCAAACATGATTCCGTGCACTCTGTTCATCAGTGGTTTCGTTCCATTCATAGCAGAACCAAAGTTTATATCAATGTTCACGAACACGATCCACAACATATATATATATAGATATATGTATGTATATGTATATGTAGAGAGAGAGAGAGAGAGAGAGAGTCAAAACGGAACTCGCCACATATGTGGAGATCCCAAACCATACCTTGTCGATCCGCTCCCTGTCCTCTTCAGTGGCTTCTGCGCCACGGTCGAGGGGAGCGATTGCCTCGAGGAGCTCCTCCTTGATCTCTTCAGGGTTTCCGCCCTTCTTTCTGTTCAAGGAGGTGAAGAAGGAGACCCCCAACCTCCACCTCTCCGCAGCCCCCGCTGTGCTCGAGAGCCGCTGGACTCCGCCACTCCAAGAAGCTCCCACATCCCGACCGTTCCGCCGGGAGGGCAACCGCAAACCCGCAAAACCAAGAGACGGGCCTGCCGACTGAGCTCTGAGCGGGGAGAACGAAACCAGGGAGGAGGATGAAGGCGTGGCCAGCGCCATCGACGAGCAGAAGAGGATCACGCTCGCTCCTGCGGCATCACTTGAAAATAAAAAGCTGCTTCATTTTTGCCCTTCGGTTCAGAATTTCTAGTAGTCTCTGGATGACCGTTAGTCTATTCGGGTGGTTGGAATGGCGCGAGGTGGGTGAGGTCAATTTTCAGCCCAACCCAATTAAAATGTTGCAATAAAAAAAACCCACAAAAATGTTTTCACATTAGAAATATTTTATATAGGACATTGAACATACTCCTTATCATAAATAGGTCGCATATTTAATTTATATAAATATTTATAATTAACCTCATAATATAGGGACATTAGAAAGGTATTGAGGATATCACTACATCTGTTTAATAAAATTTTAAAAAAATCAATTCATGCATGCCCAAATAATTAGATTGACGACCACTATGTTCTGATTAATATCAAAAAAGTAAAAAATAAATATTTATATATATTTCAATAATAATAGTAAAAAAATGACGCAGCTAAAACATCATTTTTATTAGGCCATAAAGTAGAAACGTGCAAATGTGGCACAAATACTTATTGGCCTCCTATAGAGTACAAGAAAACCAGTCCAAACTCTATCTAGTCGTCTATAATCTATTTTTTTTTAATTCTTTTATGCCATATTTTTTTTTGATTTTGCTAAGAATCCTATTACATTTTAGAGCATGTTTCAAAATCTATTTTACTTTTCTGAGTTTATTTTATTTTTTAGGATGTCTCACCTCCATCATAGGTCTAAATAAAGGCATACATTATAACCCCTAAGACATTCTGTTCAAATATTTCAAAATTTTCTCATTTGGCAACTTCCTATTTTTCTACATGTGGATTCAAGTGTCCATTACAGATTTATAACTTTTTTTTTCTTTTTTTAATCTTGTGGATTCAAAATCACCCCTTTGTTGATTCAAGAATTGAAGATTATAATTGTGTGAATTCAAGACTTGGTTTGCTATAAGGTTGGGGTTTATATATACAAATCTACATCTTATCATATTCTGCAACAAGATAATATCAAAAGTTTATTTTTATAATTAATTTTTTGTCCATAATTAGGAAAGCTAATACATTTTATAATATATTAAGTATTTTTTAAAATATATTCTTATAAAATCTATTATTTACTAAAAAATGAACTGATATGACAAGCTTAGGTATTTAAGTAGATAATTTTTCTTGCCACCTTTAATGGAGTATTCTTTTAACACGATCTACCATGGTAAGCCAGATGATCAGATAAAAATATTTTTATCAATCAGAAAATACCATAAACTCCTTTGAAGAAGAGGAAAAGTGCACACAAAGTGAAAAGGTTTTGGATGATGGAAAAGCAAGGAACTACAGAGAAGGAATCCAGAGAATGGATGGGGAAATGCATAGCAGACTCAGGATTCAAGCCACCTAAAAAATTACTTGACATGCAAACAATAGAACAAGAAGAGTAGAAACCTCTAATGATGCAACAGGACTAAATATAGTCAGCCATTTTCAGGGGGAAAAAATAAGATCCCACATAGATGAAGAACTTGTTCAGAGACTGAAATAAATCAGAACAATGCAGGCAGGTAATTTGTGGGTTGATAAACACTGTCCACTTATCTTTCACAGGATGAAAAATAGTTGGAAGAGAACCAGTCAGGAAGCGGTAAAAGGGTAGCATGGTCTTGATATCTCCATTCACATGCCGGCAATTTAGATTGATCATCAAAAACCGTTGTTGGTGGGAGCGGTCTTCGTTTGTCTGTTCTCATGCCAACTAAAAAAATTAAAAAAAAATGCTGAATATGTTTGGAATGTTAGCAGTGAGCAGAAATTTGATAGAACACCGGTCGAAGTTGAGGCCTTGAAAAATCATATCTTCATTCCTCTTTTTTTTTATAACCTATTTAGACACAAATATGCCGATGCCATATGCAAAAAAAAAAATGCGTCTAGAATGTCAGTAGTGGGTAGAAATTTTTTGATACAAGAAACTATTTGAACATTAAATATCAGAAGAGCGAGTGATGATCTCCATGAGTCTTGTTAGGAGGGAGGGTCTTAAACTCTATTTCATACAGCAAAATGCAGAGAATTAGTGCCATGAAACGATTCCCAATTAACTCACAGACAAATTAATGTGGTAAATCCTCAAGGCAGAGAAGAAGCAAGCCATAGAACAAGAAGAGAGAAGCAGAGAATGGAGAACCGGGAAAGCATGCAATGGCTCACACAGTCCTTGATAAGCATAAAGTGGAGGAAGCAATTCCTCAGCAGGCGTGCCCCATGAACAGATTGATCAGACCATTTGAGCAGACAGATGCCGAGTATGGAGAGAACTTAAAATGAGGCCATGTAAAAAAAAAAAAAAGAAAAAAAAAATCTAGGAGCAACGAAAATAATTCCTTTAATACAAATTTTTGATTCGGAAAAACCAAAAAGATCCTCACCCAATGTCAACCCTGAAGAGGGAATGATGAAGTTGTGGCCATGAAATCATTACAATTACAGACGCAGAGGAAGGAAGTAAAGAAGAAGACCGCCCCAGACGCGGTGCAGGCTTCCATTCACTACACGAAGGGAGCTTACGTCGGACGACGGTGGTAGAGATTAACGGGCGGCCTTCTTCTTGCCGGCAACAGCGACCTTCTTGCCCTTCAGCGTGCGGCAATTGTTCTTGGTGCGCTGGCCCCTGCAGGGGAGTCCGAGCTCGTGACGAATCCCCCGGTAACACCGAATCTCCCTCATCCTCTCGATGGCCATCCTGTTGAACCGTTTCTGTCCACAGAAGTGGCGACAAGAAGCAACCAGCGTTCAGTGTCTGGCGATTACACTCTTCTGCAAGAAGGAAGTAGGCTCTCGATGGCCATGGTAAATGAAGATGAGGGGGAGAAATAACCAGGTCGCCTTCGATCAGGTACTTGGAGACCTCATCCCTGAGGGTGATCAGCTCCTCCTCGGAGAGATCCTTGGTCACTTTGTTCTCCAAGCTGAGGTCGCACAGGATCTGGCGCGCCCTCGTCCGCCCAATGCCGTGGATGTATTGGATGGAGTACTCCACCCTTTTGTTGTTAGGGATTTCCACACCTCCCACACGGACACACCGGATGCTCAGCCCCCCGTACTGCCATTGCTCACACCCCAACAGGCGGAGCAGTCAGAGAAAAGGATCTCTGAAGCGAGTACACAGAGAGGGAGAGAGAGAGAGAGAGAGAGAGAGAGAGAGAGAGAGAGAGAGCAGACCTTGGGGGAGGAGGATTTGGAGAAGGAGACGGCGTCGGGGAGAAAAGCGGCGACCCCTCCGGCCGCTCCGCCCTTACTGACGATGGACAGGGAAGACGCGACGGGCGTTGCCAACATCTGGGCCATCTCTTTCTCTCTCTACCTCTCCCTCCGCCGCCGGCGACTTCCCTCCCGCTGCTGCTGCTGCAACTGTCTCCGCCGCTGCTTGGGCTCCGCCAGGCCTTATCGCTTGGAGATGGGTTGCGGGTGAGGGGGGAAAATTGCAATTCAATCCCCCCAAAAATGGTTAATATTTTATCAAAACAAATATGCTTAATAAAAAATAACAAGAAAATAAGCTGGACCTGAACCCATAAAAATTCCGAATAGCCCAGCCCAGCCTAATATGGGCCGCTGGTGTCGGCCCATATTTGATAAGTTTGAAATGGACTCCTTATTTTCTAATAACCTAAATTAAACCCCTTATTTTAAATAATTTCACCTCTTCAATTTAAATAAAAATAATAAAAAAAGCGGTCAGAGAGAGAGAGAGAGAGAGAGAGTCCAAAACTCATAAAAGCCCGAAAACTCAGCCCAGCCCAGCTCAATATGGGCCGTATTGGAGCTGCCCATATTCAATCGATTTCAATTATATTCCTTATTTTTTTAATAACCTCGATTAGTGCGCTTTTTTCAAATTATTTTGCATATTAAATTTAAATAATAATTATTTAAAAATAAAAATAAGAATGCAGAGAGAGAGAGATAGAGAGAGTCCAGAACCCATAAAAATCAGAAAAACTGATTATGGGCCGGTAACGAATCGGCCCACAGCTAAGAAATTTCGCTTAAGCCCCTCATTTCTAAATAACTTTAATTTATCACCTTATATTTAAATAATTTCACATCGTAAATTTTAATAATAATGATGAAAAAAATAAAAAGAACAGCCCAGAGAGAGAGAGAGAGAGAGAGAGAGAGAGAGAGAGACGTGCGAATGTCGCCGGAGCACAGTCTCCGTTCGAGCAGATGCTCACGTCCTTCGCTTACGGCGCGATCGCCTCCACCGCCGGCGACGACGGTGGTGGTGATGGGGGGAGAAGCAGGAAGAAGCAGAGGACGAGGAGGGAGGACGGAGTGGCAGAGAGGGAGAGCAGGAGCCCAGCGGCCCCGCCGACGCCGCCGCGTTCGCTCAGAAGGGGAGTAAGACGGTCCGGGCTGCCTCTGCCGAATGGGGTTTCTGCTGCTCGAGATGGAACGAGGGCAGCGGATTCTGCAGCGAGGATGCGAAGAGAGACGACGGAAGGTCAAGCCGCTGCTTGTATCTCCCCTGCAGCGGAGGACATGCTTCTGCGGCAACAGCACCAGGAAGTCGTATCCTCGGGTGTTTCTGGTAATCCTCATGTTCAGCCTGCTGGTAAGAGCGGGCAATGGAGTTCTGAATCCTCTCCGTCTTGTCTGAGGAGGAGTGAAGAGGGGAGGTCGTGTTTTCCCTCACGCTTCTCCCGATGTGATAGTTCCGTGTCCACCGGCTGTAAGGACGGGCATATTGAGCTCAGGGAGCAGGAAGGGGGAGATGGAAGTAATGAGATCGTCGCTACTAGGAAGAGGAAGAAGAAGGGGGTATCGGCCAAGGACGGCCGCTGTGGCCTTGCAGCCATGGCTGATGATGATGAACAAAATAGGAGAAATCAGGTAAATGGCTCCAGTAAGACGAAGAAGAGGTCCCGCAGAAGCACCTCGCTGCAGTCGGAGAAGGATAAGACCAAGGGAGATAGAAGGAAGAGGTCAAGGAAGAAGAAAGTTGTGGTAGTCTCCCCCTATTTCGCCTCCTCTGCTGAGCAGCAACAGATACCAGAGGGGGAATCAGGCGTCAGGAACTTGGTGGAGGTGGTTGTGCAGAGAAGGACCCGGAGGAAGAGAGCCAGTAAATCCACAGAGGGGGATGACGAGGAGCAAGCATCAATTGATCGCCATTCAGGTCATCTGAAACCGGAAGGTGGCGAAAAGAGGAAGAAGAAGAAGGAGAAGAAGAAGAAAGGGGAGCCATCTCAGCTGAGTGCTGCCGGACGTATGGCAGATGCTTACAAGAGGGTGCCTGATGACAATCTCTGGGTCCCCCCCTTCTCTGATTACGAGCTCCTCCAAGAATTTCACTTCTTTGACCATTGGAGAGTTCTGGTCATATGCATGCTCCTTAACCGGACGACAGGGCAGAAGGTTTGATTGCTTCTTTCTCCTTTGTTGTTTTATTTTCGTTGTATATAATCTCATGGGTACCTTGCAGCCTTTTTCCTCAGCATCCTACTAATTTTTTCTCTCCTTACAAGACCTAGGATGAACATACCACCAATTTAATGAAAAATTTCTATAATATAGGGGACGAATCCGTGTAAAAAAAATAGGAATTGACAACGTGGACAGCTTTTAAAAATTTGTTCAAAGAAGTTATTTAATATATATTTTTTTCCTTTCTTGACCGCCAGGTTTTATCTTTATGAAACAAATTTCATTACGTTGTCCACATATTCAAAAAAAGACACTGGAAGGGATGAGTTTCCTATGCATGGGTCGATAAGTGTTCAGCATTTTTCACGTCCAAATAGTCGGCTTCTCAACTGTTTTGAGTTATAAATAGAAAAATTGACCATATGGGAGAATATTACTCTCTACATCCACTAAAATGGGTTTCTCTTGATTGCCTTTCTAAATACAGAAAAATCTCTAGAGAAGCCCAAGTTTTCTTTGATACCTTGCTACATGTGTTCTGGCTTGGCCCAGTAAAACTTCTAACCTAGTCCTCGCTCATAATCAGCACAGGAAATCATCAACTGTAACCAATCTTATATGCTACGACATTGCATATTCTTCTGTTTTGATGTTTTGCAGATCTTAGAATGTGTTTTAAAGGTGGAAACTATATTATATAACAGAAATTAAGGCTTCAAAAGTTTTCATCTGTTGCTGCTATGAAACGTCCACGGGAAGAAAGTGATATAAAAGTGGCATCTGACTGCATGGCGTATTTTAGGGAACACAATTAGATCGATCTTGGGCCAAGATGTCAGACAAAGTCTGGACCAAATATATTTCTGAGGCATAAGGGCTAGAACTCGACGTCCCCCATGAATGGATACGAGAAATCAGTGGTTCCACACTACAAGCAGTAGAACAGCATTAAAAGAGCCAAAGCTTTTTATAGTGCAGCAACTCAATTGAATGGGTTCTTTCATCTTCAAGTGTGAAGATTGTGAGACATTTTCTTGGAAGTTTTATATTAAGTTGATGAAAGCGAGAATGACCAAATTACTTTCCTCTGAATTTAGATGAAATATAGCCTTGATTTCAGATGCTTCGACTCCTCTTCCTTCTTTAATGGAATATCTCCTCGAGTTTATGCGTCTCAATATGATGCTAGAAAGGAGCTTCTATCTCATGGTTGTGATGAGCCTCAAGGAAAGAAATCCATGGATGCAGGTGCGCAAAGTACTACCCAGACTCTTCCTCCTGTGCCCTGATGCCGAGGCAACAATTAGGGTTCCAGAGGAGGAGATTGAAGAGCTCATCAGACCTCTCGGGCTCCAAAACAAACGTTCGAAGATGATCAAGCGGATGTCAGAGGAATACTTGTCCTCTGACTGGACCCACGTAACACAGCTGCATGGCATTGGCAAGTGAGTATTTTATTGGCTCCACTGTATCATCCTCTGTGTATTCCATAGGCCTGAGTAATTCCATAACCTTGAAGGGATCTCATCTTCTTAGCCTGTTTCAATTTATGAGGACAGAATTCTGATTGGTTTTTTTTTTGAACTTTGTATTAATTTTGGCTTGCAGGTATGCAGCTGATGCATATGCGATCTTCTGCTCGGGGAGGTGGAAGGATGTGAAACCCAACGATCACAAGCTGGTTGACTACTGGAGGTTCCTAATGGACGATAAAGATGCCAGACGAAGTATTATTGTGCAGAAACCGCCATCTGCTGGTCAACCTGAGTACACCCACTTTTTTTTTCTTTAATTATAAATAGTATTAAACAGTACTAACAAGATCAGCGTACATAAATAGCTAGAACTGGATCAAAATGGGTCTATATTTATGAGCAGCTGCCATCATCAAAGCTAGCTGATAATCATTTGAGCTGATGATTGTGGGAATAAAATTAAAGTAGACCATGCAGTCGGTAGACCCTTGGACATTTTCCATATGCTCCTCTCTTCTGGTGGTCAGCGTATATAAGTAGCTAAAACTGGATCTAAATGGGTCTATCTGTGAGCAGTTGCCATCATCAAAGCTAGCTAATGCTCATTGAAGCTGCTTGTGCACCCTTTCCTTTGGACATTTTCCATATGCTCCTCCCTCTCTTCTGTCTGGTCTTAACACGTCGCAGAATCTTGAAACAGGTGAAGCTCCTCTGGTGCTTCTTTCAGTTTTGGTGTACTATATTTGGCACTCGGCCCGATAGAAGCCCGGAAAATGGGCTTTAGAACGTGTTGAAGCCTGGGCTGTCGCGGGCTCATCCCTTTAGAATGTCAACATGTGATTGAGAGATGGGTTTCTGTGGAACTAGTCAACGGACGAAGGACTCATTTTCCCCTCTATGCTTAACTTGGAAGTGAGAAAATTCCGTAAGAACCTGCCCACAACACCATTCTAAGCCCATTTGATTAACCCAGATTAGGGCTTTGATTCAGTCACTGGAGATCTCTCCTCTGAGCTGATGGCCATTTTTCCACAAGCTACGCGTTAATTTGCACCATTAATTCCTCTGGTTCAATCGTATATGAATAGCAGCAATTTGAGCTTTAAACAGGGAACTTCTGATGACAAACTGAAGGGTCTGATCATGCGCGTTCTTTACCCAGTTTAGTAAAGTCAGCTCAGGTTAGACTTCTACTCGTTGTAATTAGGAGCCATCTATAGCCAGTAGAGAGGATGCTCCAACCTAATGGGAAATAACCCAAGAGTCTTCTTGAGCAGGAGAAGAATCTATGACACTTCTTTTTACTCAATTCAGTAAGTCAAAATCAAGATTAGGGCACTGAACCCCCCAGTGATGCAGCGGTTCATTGAAGGAAGTGAGGGGATGAATTTTCCAAGTAGAGGGGGGCAAAATCTGGGCACAAACTATGCAGAATTGAGGTGATAAAGAGCCAGAAACAAGTAAAGACTTCAACTAGCACAGCAAGGGGCAATGAGAAAACTAGTCCACAAGTTTTCATTCCCATTAAGGATAAATGAACCTCACACAGCCAGATTGCTTCAAAGATTCTGACTCCTCCATGACCTCCTCCCCCCCCCCCCCCTCTCCTTGAAGAAAAAAGCTTGCAGGAATAAAACCAATAATTCAATAAAAGAATAGTTGGGAGAAAAAGTTTTAAAATACATTTTGGATCCCCTGACTTCCTAACTCAGGACAATGGAAACCGCAGATTATAATTCCTGTAAGAAATTATTAGAGACTCAGTATTAGCAAGAGAGAGAGAGAGAGAGAGAGAGAGAGAGGCATCTGGCCTACATACCTGTCAGCTTTTGGCAGCGAAGGAGGCCAGAGCATTGGCTTGCGCAGGGGGGAGACTGGCCAAAACGGGCTGCAACTGGTTGCCAAAGAGGGTAACCATGTGCGAGAAAGCCATCCCAATTCGGGCCTTAATCTCGGGGCCCTCATCCTGGGGACAAGAGGACCTGAGCGAACACACTGACCACGTCCGGAACCAGGGGGAGGATCTGTTCCTCAACAAGAACACAAAGAGTGTAAGACAAGACCAGCCATGGATTTCTAGCGGCACTGCCAGGAGATGGCTTACCTGGGGACTCGACGACAGCACCAGCTCGCAGACGCAGCTGTACACAGCCATGGACTCCACGAGATCCTCCTTAAGCGGCAGAGCTCTCAGGAAAACAGGAAGAACCTGAACTTATGCAACGGGAGGAGCTTCTTAACATGGGAAAATACTGTTCATGCAATGAGAAGATGGGCGGAGCTTCTGATTTCCCACCTGGTCCAGAGGGAGAGACTGAGGCGCGGCCATTATCATCCTAGCAACTGCTCCAGCAGCGTTGTCTCTTACAGCAGCGTCAGACTCCGAGGCCCCAAAGAGAGGGTAGAGGGATCGGAGAATCTCCCCATAATATCTTGTCTGGGTCAAGGCAAAAGTTTTCCAATTGAGGAAGGGGAAAAACAATAATTTGAGCTCTGAACAGGGAAAATCTGGCTGCATCTCCGAAATGGGTCGACTCAGAATGTTACTGTATGGGTCAAACTATTCTACTTCTGTCATTCTGTCTAGTGTTTTTTTCTGTTTTTTTGTGTCTATGGTGGGGGTTGTGCTAATAAAAGATGCATTATATATTTTTGACAAGGATACTTGAGAACGGGGAGGCCTCCATTTTTGCAGAACTCTCCGGCACAAAAGGCGGCATTCCTCCTGTTAGTGGCGTCTGATGATGTCAACTCCTTCAGCACCAATGGCATCACTTTCTGCAAGGATACTCGGGAACGATATAAAATTTCTAATCAGGAGGGTAGAATAATGCGGTTCATGAGAAAGCAGAGAAACCTACATACATCGACATAGCCAGCAATTGGGATGCCCATTTCCTGTGCAACTTCTGCCAGACATGCAACAACCATCGTCCGATCTTGTGGAGGCCGTCGAGGTTTCTGCCGTTTAGCACCATAAACACAGCCCGAGCATCAGAAAAGGGAGGCAAATTAAGGGCAGAGAGAGAGAGAGAGAGAGAGAGAGAGAGAGAGTATGGCAGTAGGAAACTTACAGCAAATTTCATTAGAGGTTCAAATAGATTTGCAAAAATAGGCTCAAAGTTAGAACCCATAGCCTTTGCAAGAGCAGGAAGAAGGTCGCAAACAGCATCCATGAGAACTTCATCATGGTCGATGTCATTCTCATCAACTTCACTGTCAGACTCGATCTGCTGGCATGCAGAATCTTCCCGCAAGAGAGTCAAAGTCGCTTCGGCAAGCTGTGGGACAACTAATATGAAAATGAAACCATCAGACGAACATTAACCAGACGACTTTGATCTATTCAAAGTTGAGAAGCTAAAACTCGGTATGCTTACAAGGGGCCACGAGGACATAATCGCAGTCCTTCACCAAGTCCGCTGTGGACATACATGCTTGGGCAACAACTTCTTTGTCGTCATCTTCCATCATTGTCTTGATGAAGATATTCATCACTGTATCTGCAAATCATTACCAACTCGATTATACCTCTTTACAATGCAGAAGATAAAACCAATGAGCACATGTTAGACGTCCTACGAATAACTTCCTTCTGTTTTTCCAGCATTCCCTGCATAAAAATTGTGATGAATAGGAAATTAGCTGTATCTCGAAATTATAACATACATAAAGACTTACTTGAGAATATTTACTGTCACTGAAAGTAATAATTTATCCGAGAATTCCAATGGAACTTTAAATAAATTAATGGATGATGGGTAAATATCAAAATGATGCTTCTAGAATTGCACAAAGAAGATGGAACAGACAAGATACATTTATACAAGAAGAAATACTAGGATTTAAATTTGATATCAAATGGTGGTTCGTGGAATAACTTGCAATCTGAATCGGTTTCCAATCAGTGGATCATAAAAAGTAAAATACATCAGACCACTGTGTATAACCACAAAAGAAAAATAAATCTGTGAGGATTAAGGCACATATGACTCACACTGTTTACTGTGGTAAGTGCCTGAACTGCTGTGAAAACATCTGCAATAAAGATACCAACAAGGATGAGGATTTTAAGGGAAAATGTAGGTGATGAAGAACTAATTGAACCATGATAGAGATCGGTAACAAGCAACAAAACTAAACAATTTTAAAGACGAAAGTACTACTTCCACTATTACCTGAACCAAATGAATTCATAAAGAACAACAAAAAAAGTTTTTGATTTGAAACTTCTCTGCTTTTACAAGAAATCTAAGCAGTGTAAGGTATGCATAGATCTTTGAAAGATGAATAAGATAAAAAATAAAGATTCTACATATTGTCCACCGTATTTTGCATGCTAAATCAGACATTTTAAGAAATAATTCTCATGCACCACCCATAGCTATGAAGCATCGTTCTCATGCAGATATAGCAACCAACAGATTGACATCCGAACATCATGAATTTATTGGCATTTCTAAGTGGCCATTTCAACTTTTAATCCATATGAAAGAAATAAAACAGAAGAAAGACACCACGTCCGCTGAAAGGAAAATAGAACGCCTTTTGTGTAGCTATGACGCTTCTTACTCACTAGGTTAACAGCCTGTCAGTGAACATAATTTGGCAAATATTCGGAAAAAACAAAATTTAATGAAGCATGAGCATAGAGTGGAAGATCTACAGGAAATACAAAAAAACTCGTGCATGGTCTGCTTAAACATTGAAAAATGTTTGAGACCCAAAATGATTCACCATCAAGCTATCATGGGCTTTTCATTCTTTTCAATTCAGTTAAAAACTGTCATCGAGTTTTCGCAACAGCTATTAACAAATTCAACGGATGTAGACTCTCTGAGCTTATTTGATCAATCAGTTCCCATATTGTAAGGATTCGATACCCACGTTTCAAGGAAAGAATAGCTTGAAGCCGGACATCTTCATGAAAATATGTAGAGTGTCTGACCAAGATCCTCAGTGACTCCTCCAGATAGCTTTCAGTGATCAAGGATACAGTATATAATAAAGAATAACTAAAAATACTATTGCGAAACCTAGGAGGAATACTTCAGATGGAAGGATACGGTGCATAAGAACTCTTTGTATGAAGAGCGAAAAATCCAATAGCTTGGGTTGCTGCAGCTTTTTCGTCCAATACTCCTGTTCTAACACTAATATTGCGGACTCTGGGCTCGTCATATGAATCATCATCAGAAGAGACACCCCAAACCCATTGATGTGGTCCTTATTATCGGACTCGTCAATTTGTACAGCAGATCCATCATCCAAGTTGCACGAGGAAAACACCAAGGGAACGACGTGGGGTAGATACTGGTCATAAGAAATGATGCAGCACAATGCAACTGAGTTAAAAAATACCATAATTAAAATAGACTAAAAACGCATGTCACCAGCCAACAGACCTGTGAGAACCCATCATCCAACATTTCTGCCAGATTGCTAAAGAATCCATGGGTGTACTCTCGAAGTTCGGTATAGTCCAATGCAAAACCCTGAAAGCATTATTTTCAGAAATCAAACCCTTCATTGTAAGCTGTGGTAGAAAAGATGTGAATAAAGTATTACAGATATGGCAGCTTCAATGAAAGGAGGTACTATTGACTCCATCCTCATCCGTCCAACAGCTAATGATATTATTCCAACAAGCTCGGTAGCTCTTGCTCGAGACCTCAGATCTTCATCATTTGTGAGTACCATGAAAACTTTCATCAATTCCAGGACCCTTTCAGCATAGGGTGTGAATGCCTGCTCTGCCGCAGCAGCTATCGCACCAATCGCAGACTGCAGAAGGTAAGGAATAACCATTTAGTCTCTTTTCATCAAAAAGCGTTGTACTGACATCAACATTGAAATATAGATGTCATCCCACCATGCATGTTTCCTGAAGATTACGAGGACTACTTTCGAGTGCTGTAACCAATCTTCCCATCAATGAATCCAAATAGGGAAGAATCTCTGTACCCATATCTTCACAGAATGCTGCTAATGCATAGTATGATTTTTCCTGTAAAAGATGAATAGGCATGCATAAGCATATGAACATATTAGGTATCTGATATCAACACTAGAATCACCAATTTACCTTCACTTCATCAGATGCATCCTCAAGGGCACACAGAATAGACGGAAGAACGGTGTCATACTGAGATATGATTTCAGGTTGCAGATGTTCTGCAAACTGGCCCAATGCAAATGACGCAGCTCCCCTCACCATTTGCTCTTGATCCCTCAAGGCTCCCAGAACAATGTGTAAAGCATGATTAAGCTTATCTTTCAAAGGCTCAGAACAACCCTCTGAGATGACACCTAACGCTGTTACAGATGCCTCCCGATATTTGGGGTTCACATGTTGAATATTCACTGAAGCAAATTCAAAAACTGGAGGAAAAACATGCTTAGGTAGATTAACAGCCATTGTGTCAATCACTTCTGCTGCCGATCTATCAGCCGCTAGATCAACTTCTTCATCATTATCAATTGCTTCTGTAAGTAAAGGACAGATTACTTGGAGAATGGGAACAACCAGCTTGTGCTTTCTCAGAAAATTAGCCTTGTATTTCACAAGCCACGAGATTATCTGAATAGCCTGATAAGAACAAGAATGACAAGCTAAGGTACATTTCTCAAAGTTAAGAAAATAAAACTGCAGCCTTTTTCGATTTCCCGTTGTACCTGATGCCGAATATTCATTTCCAAGCTTTGACTGGAACAAACTTCAAGAGAAAACTGCACGATAGATCTGACAGAATCACTAAGAAGAGGAGCAGGTGACTCAATAAGCTCATCAAAAATTTCAAAGGCGATTGCTGCAACATCATCCTCACCATTTGCAAGGCACTGACGTGATACGCTCAAAATACTGGGAATAAACTCCCGAAAAAGTTTCACCTACACATAAAAGCAATGTGCACTTGTGAACATTTAATGACTCCAATGTTAATTATGGTATTTAACAACAAGCCAAGTTTTCAGGTAATTTATTTCACTTTATAAACATAATGGAAGTGACAGCACATTTCATAAAGTGACCACCTTTTTTTTCATCCACTGAATACTAACCAGTCTATACAGGTGTAATATAAATCACTGAACACTTGCTTATTTTCGAGCACAAAAAAATGCCATGATTTCATATTAATCTAGTTATTATCTATAGGACAATTATATTTGACACTTGTTGCACTATCGAATTTCCCTGTCATTAGATTGGATCTATCTGAAATTAATCACCTCGCTCACAAGTAACCACATAATTGAGACACAAGTCACTTTTTCAACAAATGATTCTGAATACAACGAAACTAGTTGTATTTTACTCAATCATTACCAGCACTTCATCATTCCGGTAAATAAGTTCCAATGGAGAACATTTTACAGACTCAGTTATAAATGATATTCCTACCGCTCAATCATTACTCCTAACATCATAAGATTACAATGTAGAAATTGAAGATGGTACGACAATGTATCCTTGGAATTCTTTACAGCTGTAGAAGCTGCATCATCAATTTCACTGAGTAATGAAAAGAGGCTATACATCCGGGAGATGCACTGTAGTGGCGTCGGTGCCACTAGTACTAATTAGATTCACATGAGGCCTGATTCCACCCATAAAACGAATGCTTATGTCAACCAAAGTATTAAATAATCCAAAATATTCTGATACGCAAAAACAACGTCTCCATACCTCCCATACAAACAGCCAAACCAACCACGCTTACATAAAAGACCAAGGACAAGTCAAGCTTAGGAAGGCAGAGGAAAGAGGGCTATGATGAGATACCATAAAAGCAAACTGCTGCAGTGTAGCAGTAGGTGGCCATGACCACTGTTAGCAGTCTTCCTACTGGTTGTCACGGTTTCATTTTCTTACTTTTCTTCCATTCTTCCCTAGCACTTACTACAACACCATCCTATGAATCCCTCTCCCCATCCTGTGCAGCCATGTGGGAGACAGAATCCTATAGAGAGCTGGATTAGTGTCGTAGCAGGCAGCCATAGCTAATGGCCTGTAGTAGCTGTCAATGATGTTAACGAGTAACAGTGAGATAAGAACCCTTTTTTCCTACCCAGTTTTTCTCATTTTCTATTTTTCTTGTTTTCTTCATTGTTAGTTCTTACTATCAGAAAGGAATGGATCAGCAGATTCTAGTCCAAAAGGGGTGTGAGTATGCACCTGGATAGGATAGTGGACATTCACATTCAATTTCCAGCTGAATTGACTAACTCAGCAAGTAATGCATGACTCATAGGTCGAAAACAGGATCACTTAAATCGACAGTTTTTATGAGATATTTTTCCATGCATTATCATTTCATAAGCTGGCGCACCATGTTTCACTGAAATACATAAAGGTGTTAATAACACAATTCTCTGAGGGAAAAAAAATCTTAATCGATAGAAATGTTTCATTAAAGTCAATGACGTGACCAAGAAAAGGACAAAATATAACAACATCAGAAAGTGGCTTACAATATCATTTCCATCATTGATGAACTCTATCAAAGAACCAACAGCCCTGAAAACATGAATAAATAGTCTCAATGTCAAAAATCAGAATTGAGTTGCATAATATATATCAAATGGATCGACATTCTATTCTAAGAATTTTAGAAAAACTGTACTACTCACTTAAGTGCAGCCACACGGACACGAGTACTAGTTTCATCTTGTAAACTTTTAAGTAGAATAGGCTGTAATTCTGCTAAATTAGATTGAAATGTAGATCCAATTGTCTCAGTTAAAGAACTGAAAAGTATCAATGCGACCTGGCACAAAACAAAAACACATTAAAAGATATATCATAGCCACAGAAAAACGGAAGGTAACCAACTAAAATAAGAAGAGAAACAGTCAACACAATAACCCTCTCTCCCACCCCTCCAAGCGTTTTATTCCACCAAACTTGCGTTCTCACTTAAAAACTGAACTCAGAGTGTAAATTTCCGTGATTTCCATTTACAGACGCTTTTGTCCTCCGATTATGGGTACATCCTCACGTGACCAATCAAGGATCTAAGCATTCTACGACACTGCACTAAAAAAATTCAGTAACAAAAGAAATAGATTATCTTTCCATTTCGCAGTTTGAAACCAACAATGTTACTTATAGACTGAGGACCCTCAATAATCGACATCCAAATAGGAGATAAACACATCGATACAATGCAATATGCTCCATTATTACTAGCCCTTGACTACTTCGTGATGATATTAATCTCTAGTGTTTACATACTTCCACGGCTTACACCCACGTTCTTAAAGGTTCAATCATAGCTACACAATCACTGCCTCTACTCCTTCGTTATTAAGTATCCAGCAATCTAATACCCCCAAGTATTGTCTCAATAGCTACAGCCATTATGAATATGGATAATAACCAACATGCTGAGAAGATTTTAAAATTGGGCTTCCTACAGTTTCTACTCATCTCTCTGTATTTTCCAAACCTCAAAAGAACAGTCTTTGCTTGTGGATCGTGGAGACATTTCTGAAAATAGATTCATATACTTCTTCAATCCTGTGAGTGTAGCTTCAGAATTATATAGAATATATTAACGTCAGGAACTCCAAGGGTAATGTCTAGGAAAATAAAGACCACGTTAAACGTAGTAATTCCCAATAACACGAATTCACCAACGCAGACATTAATTTTCAGACCTGCGGCCCTTCCACATTGCTAAGATGATAATCCCTGTTTTCAGGAAAATAAAGACCACGTTAAACGTAAGACCTAACCTTTCTGTAATCAAACTGAATAACTATAGGCTGTGTCCAAACGCAGCAACCTACAGAAGACATTTTGGTATGGCATTGTAACATGTTCTTCTATCAAAAACTGGAAGACATTGGCAAACATTTAAAAATGGAAGCAATTTAACCTTGAGTAAAATCGATTCGCTGGGTTATATTTTTATGCATTTTATTCTTATAATGATTCATACCTTCTGCAGTATCCTGAACGACCATAGACAATTAATTAGAAACAATTCGATTCAAGAGTAAAAAAAGAGTAAAAACCGGTTGTATAGACCGCTAGGTGACATCAATTAAAGGCCATGAACAAATACTTACCTCCCTATGGTCCTCCTGTGGACTCTGACTGCACTGAAAAAGAAATGGCAATAATTCGGGCCATTCTCCAGCAGGAACAGCATACTTAGCAATTATGCTCACAACGTTGGCACTTGCACGCCTAACGGGAGGACTGCAGAAAAAGCATAAAACGTAATCTCTGGATACGCTAAACTTAAAAAATGGAAATATCAAAAGTATGAGACCCATACTTAGAGATGGTTAAAGCTTCTGCAACAAGGGAAAATTCAAGACCAAGGAATAGAATGTTTATCAGTCATGAATGGCATTCGAAAACAATATACTCGTTAAATCCTTTGCCACGTCATGTAAAATTGCTCATGAAAGAAACTCTTCCAGTGATCCTTGCCAAGCTATGTAAGATATCTAATGAAGGCACAACAAGAAGAGTACAAAGATGGAGAAAAATTATTATGCAACATTTTTGGGCATATCCATTGCTCTTGTTCGAACAGGAAAACCAAGCAGAAAAAATCCAATTATACTTAAAGTGGAGGGATTTTTGTGCATTTGAAACCTTTTCTAGAGTCACAAAGCCTTTAAATTTTAAATGGTTGACTGCATTAAATTTAGCAAGAATGAAGTGCTCATGGAAATGCTTGGAAACTTTTGGGTACTAGAATTGAGCCCTTCCAGACGGGGCAAATGGCACACAAACAAGAGCTGACTCCCATACTTTGAAGGGGACAGGCCCACACATTTTCCACTTTTTTGTAAGGTAGCAGTATTAGCCACCGAGATTTATATAACCAGCGCACATTTTCTTAAGGGCTCGGCAACTGAAGGATGTAAAATATTTACATGAAGGAATTGGCAAATCGTGGAGATAATTCTTGCTGCACTAATGGAGCACAGGGTCAGGCTATCAGGAATGACTGGCGGGCTGGCACTATCGTCATTTTTTTGGCAGTTGTTGCCATCATCCCCTACATTCCGCAGTGGTATACGATACATGTCCTTGGCCAAACGTGTACATTGATGTGAATAGACTCACGAGGGATAGTTTTGGTGTGGCAATGATTTGACCTTGCCTAAGTGCTAGGCTAAGGTTTCTTCAATACGCGGCTTTCTTCTGTCTGTGTCCCTGTGAAAAAAATCCCATAAATCTTCTCAAATATTTCCCTTCTCCTCTTCTAGGACAAACCACCCTAGCACGGCCTTGATTGAGACAATGTCAGCTCATTTTCTCGTGTTCACACTACTTATCAGTTAATTTTCTAGTTATTGTGAAATAATTAATTTAAAATATATTTTTTATCATGAAAACAAATGTTTCCATCAGTATGAGACTTAGAGCATGTCCATGTCGACAAGTTGGCTAGGGTGAGAACTCGACTTCACCTTTTAAACTCAACCAAGAGGAAGGGGAGTTACAAAAAGAACTAGTTCCTAACGAAAATATGCGAGTAACCATTCAATACATAAAATTAACTCGCCCAAAGTCTATGATTTTTTAGATAAAACCATGCTTTCATGAACATCTAGCTTCCATTCAATGCTCATAGACAGTAAGCAACATAAGCCCGAGTAACTATGGTCCATCAGCAATATAGACGGTACCATTTTTTAAAAACGTGGATAGATTAAAAAACTTCTGTGACCGAGCGGAGGAAGTGATATGCATACATATGGAAAACACATGAAGGTACATAGTAAATTTATGGGATTGACTCTATTCTTGTCAAACGGATTACAAAAACCAAAGGAAAAGCGATCAATTCTCCCTTACCCAAAACAAAAAGGATACGTGAAAGTTCAATGAAATTTGCCATTCTATGAGAAAAAATAATTTTACGGTGGAAGAGAAGGGATCCACACCTGTGCTCGAGAGTGATACTTTCAATGAGGGCGGATTTAACGGATTGTTTAACCTGCGGCGGTAGCTTGGCCCAGTGCCCGGTGATCTTCTTACGGAGGAGGACCGCCGAGAGTTGCCGGACATTCGGAGTCTTAGCGGTTCTCAAGTGGTGGACGAGAGCCGGAACGACCTGTGGGTCCTTTGCCAGTCGCTTTATCTGCTCCTCCGCCTGCCGCCTTGCCTCGTTGTCCGGCATTAAGAACTGCAGCAGAAGCAACTCCAGCGACTGCTGCGAGGAAGCCATCCCTCCCTGCGAAGCTCGCCGGCGCCCCGGCCTCCTCCCGCCGTCTAGCAACGGTCTCCGACCTCTCAGCCTCTCCCACCCACTCCCTCTCTAAAACCCTACTAGGCAGGGATAAAAGCCTTCGTACCCAAGCCCTTAATTACATTTAAATTCCAGTAGTACCCCTTAGGATCATTAATATAAATAAATATCTGTCATGGTTTATATAAAAATAAATTCCAAAAAAAAGTAAAAATCACATAAAAACCTTTTATTTAAGAAATCGCAATCGCGTCTCTGTCGATGCCACGTGGTAAGTAGGCTGTACGGAGCCATTGGCTGCACTATCGGGTCGGGTTCGGACCGACCCGAGTTCGGGCTGGCTCCTTTTACGCCCCTCCCCCCGCCCCCTACCCGGTCTAAACCGGTGTCCGGTCTAATCGAAGAGATGAGACGTCCGAATGGAGTGATTGATTGATTGATTGATTCGATTTTATTATATAATCGGCCAAATTTTTTTCTCAAAGTACGTACACGCGGCACTCATTAAACTAAGAGGCGCATTTTTTAATGAATATCATATTAATAATTATGATTAATAATAATTTGGCGTCATTAGGGTAGACAATGTCTTATTAGAAGATTAGCTACCCAGACCGGCCAATTATAGTAATGGGATTGAGAGTCATCTTACCATCTTCGGAATTAATTAATTAATTAATTATCCATTTAAATTATTGCCTTTTCCCACTGATATGCAAATTAATTTTAATTTTTTTCCGTTTAAAAAATTGGCCTCTGCTAATATATCACGAAAAAAATACCACTATTTAATCGGTAGGGCCCACAGGATAATCCCGCCGCCCCGCATCGCCGCGATCGTTTAGGCGACAAGCGTTCTGGGCCCACCCAGTTCACGATTATTATCGTTTTGGTGAGCCTAAGGAACCAATGACCTCAGTTCGGGCCGACCGCCTGATCTGGCCTGGTCTTGTCCGGTCCGGTTCACTCGGGTCCATTAAAAATAATCGCCGTAGTGCCGCTTTTTGTGAAACAGTGGTGCATGCTTACAACATTTTTTATAGCATAAGAAATTATTGAAATTATAAGTGAAAAATAGTAGGAGTGCGGCCCCGCCCAAATTATTTTAATTACCGGTATAGAATTTATTCTATAAAAAGGTATTAATATTTTATTCAGTTAAAATGGTAATCCTAATTATATTTTATACTATTATTTCCCGTATTTAAATATAGGCCTCATATTCTCGCATTTATGTAGATCCGTGAAACAACATAGTCATGTGGGGGGTTGGGGGGCCCATTTTGTCTTCACCGGGCTCGATAACGCCCCGTCGTTGCTGTCGCGGGGTACTTTAAGAAAAAGCATTGTGATAAAGATTATTTCGCATATCCCCCCGGGGGAGAGGTTAATTATGAAGCTACCCTCATCGGACGTCGGGATGGTCTGCGGAAGAAACGGATATCGGGGTATAAAGGAGTATATGGGATTTTCTATAATTAGTGATTTATGAGGGGGGTACTACGTACAATTAGCCGGAGAACAGCACGGCTGCGGCTCTGTCCTGCTTAAAACGGCAACAGAGAGGAAGAACGAAAGTATTCTATTCTCTCTCTACCAGTTCACCCGAAATTACCAGGCATGATCAGAGAGAGAGAGAGAGAGAGAGAGAGAACAGAGATTTAGAGATGTAGAGAGAGAGAGAGAGAGAGAGAGAGGATGGTTGTTCTGTGAGAGTGGGGGAGAAGAAGGGGGAGGACTGGCCAATCTGGGGATTTCCCGGCGGCGATGGTCCGCCGGAGACCGGCCGCGGCAGGGTTCCCGAGGCGGCGCCCCCTCCCTACTTCCGAGGTAGCCAAAGCCGGTTTAAAGCGACGGGAAAAGGAAGCAAATCTCTGCGAATAACAATAAGAATACCAAAGACCGTCGCCTCCGAAGCCTCGACCTCTCTCTCTCTCTCTATCTTTCTCTCTCTAGGTCCCCTCTGCTCGTCCTCCCACCTCTGCTTTTACTCACCTTCTGCTCAGTCCCACCCTCTCCAATTTGTCTCTTCCCTTGTTCTCCTGCCGTCTCCCCCATTGCAGCGAGAGAGCTCCCTAGGTGGGTGGAGGGGCATTGGAAGCGGGAGGTCGGCGGTGGCCGGATGAAGCTCGGGGAGACGATGATGTTCCGAGGGAGGTGAAGCGGAGGGACGGCTTTTGTGAAATGCGGGACGGGGGCCGGCGGATTCGGAGGGAGAATGCGTCGGGGAGGGGGTGATGGCGGCCGAGGGGGTGGAGCAGAGGGAGCGTTCATGGCGGCGGGAGTAGGAGGAGTTGCCGATCCCGCTACGCCCCGCAGCAGTGGAGTCAGAATCAAGAAGAAGAAGAAAGAAGGGGAGGATGGTATAGTTGTCGTTGCAGTGCCAGCGGCGGCGGTGGTGGCGGAGGCCGAGGAGGAGGAGGAGGAGGACCTGCGACAGCAGAGAAGCTCGGGCCTCCTTGTGGTTGCTCCCACTTCGGCGCCTTCCGCTCCTCCTCGCTCCAGATCTCTCGCTGCTGCGCGGAGGGTGGCGCCGACGACGGAGAGGGAGGCGGCGGAGGCGATGGTGGTCGAGAAGGCGCTGCCGAACGGGGATCTGTACCTGGGGAGTTTCTCCGGCAACGTGCCGCACGGTGTGGGGAAGTACCTCTGGTCCGACGGGTGCATGTACGAAGGGGAGTGGCGGCGGGGCAAGGCCGCTGGCGCCGGCAAGTTCTCGTGGCCATCAGGCGCCACCTACGAGGGGCAGTTCAAGTCCGGCCGGATGGAGGGCTTCGGCACCTTCACCGGCGCCGACGGGGACACCTACCATGGATACTGGAGCTCCGACCGGAAGCACGGATTCGGGAAGAAGTGCTACGCCAATGGCGACTACTACGAGGGCAACTGGCGGCGCAACCTCCAGGAAGGGCACGGAAGGTACGTCTGGAGGAACGGGAACCAGTACGCCGGCGAGTGGCGCGGCGGCGTGATCTCCGGCAGGGGAGTTCTGATGTGGGCAAATGGCAATCGGTACGAAGGCCAGTGGGAGAACGGGGTCCCGAAGGGCGGCGGCGTCTTCACCTGGCCCGACGGCAGCTGCTACATCGGGAGCTGGACGAAAGACCCCAAGAACCAGAGCCAGCTCCACGGTCATTTCTATCCCAGCGACACCCCTGCCCACCAGAGCTGCTCCCATCATCCGCCATGGAAGAGCATCCCCAGCCCTAATTCTAGCCCCCTCTTCTTCTCTTCCCCCTCTTCCTCCGTGGAGGATGGCCATCGCCGTCTTCTCTGTTCCAGGAAACGGTTCTCAGTCGACGGCTCTCTGGGGAGGTCCAGCCTCGCAGAGAAGACCCTTCCCCGGATCTGCATCTGGGAATCCGACGACGAAGCTGGGGAAATCACCTGCGACATCGTCGACGCGCTCGAGGCTTCGATGCTGTACCGGGACGCGAGGTCCTTCGAGAAGATAAGCGCAGAAGCGGAAGCAAGAGCGGACAGGAAGCCGCAGTCGCAGCGCAGCACCCACAGTGGCGCTGCCTCTGAGGCGAAGAAGCCGGGGCAGACCATCTCCAAGGGCCACAAGAACTACGACCTGATGCTGAACCTGCAACTGGGCATCAGGTGACTGGACCTCCTCGGCCATCTGAGACCTCATCTTGCATGCTGCTTGCTACCAGAGGCCACCCTTCGCGTGACAATCGATCGATCGCCCTTCTTCGAACCCTTTTCAGGTATTCGGTTGGCAAGCTTGCTTCATCGACCCAGATGAGGGAGCTCAGACATGGGGACTTCGATCCAAGAGAAAAGTTCTGGACCAGGTTCCCTTCCGAAGGATCGAAGATCACCCCGCCGCATCAGTCTGTCGAGTTCAAGTGGAAGGACTACTGCCCCATGGTCTTCAGGCATGCGCTCTCCTCCCACCTCCTGATAAATCACCCGCAGTCTTGCTAGAGTCTGCCATGCTGAGACCTTCTTGCCCGTTCATGGCAGGCATTTGCGGAAGCTATTTGCTGTGGATCCCGCTGATTACATGCTAGCCATTTGCGGGAACGATGCATTGCGGGAGCTGTCTTCCCCGGGAAGAGCGGTAGCTTCTTCTATCTGACTCAAGATGATCGCTTCATGATAAAGACCGTCAGGAAATCAGAAGTCAAGGTTAGCCTCCACACCCGCTGACTTCATGTCCGGAATGCTTCACCATCTTTATGAACAGGAAGAGAGCTGCAACTGTTGGTGCTCTAGTTTGCTCACTTCCGCCATGGAATCTGGTTCCCGCAGGTGCTGATCAGGATGCTTCCCAGCTACTATCAGCATGTTAATGGATATAAGAACTCGCTTGTCACAAAATTCTACGGCGTCCACTGCGTTAAACCCATTGGAGGCCAGAAGGTGGGCACATCTCTCGATTGCTTGGTTCTCTTTCCATAGCCAGATTTGCGTCCAGATTTTGATTTTTTTTTTCCTTGATTGGAACAGGTCCGTTTCATAGTGATGGGCAATTTATTTTGCTCGGAGCACCGCATCCACAGGAGATTTGATCTGAAAGGATCTTCCCATGGTCGAACCACCGACAAGGCGGAAGGGGAGATCGACGAGACGACCACGCTCAAGGATCTTGATCTCAACTTCGTGTTTCGCCTACGGCGGCCGTGGTTTCAAGAGGTTACAGAGTAAGCCTCCTCACCAGAACCCCGGTGCTGTGATGGCGCTGTTCTTCACATTCTGACGGCGGCTTCATGCATGGTCAGGCAAATCGACAGGGACTGCGAGTTCTTGGAGGCTGAAGGGATCATGGACTACAGCCTCCTGGTGGGTGTTCATTTCCGAGATGACGAATCGGTTCACGAGATGGGCTCCTTGCAGCATGCTCCATGGCCGGGTATGATCACTGATCAGTCTTTCTTTCCTTGGCGGGCCATGATTATAATTTACTGGAATTAAGCATAATTCAGGTGGTAAGAATTCATCTCAAGTTGGGCGGGCGGCTGGATCTGAAGAACAAGAGGCGGAAGACTTGCAGCCTCCGCATGGGCTGTAAGTGCTTCCACACTACTTCGTGTTCTTCGTGTTCTTCGGGCTCTTCTTTTCTTTGATGACTAGAGCCGTGCTGAGTGATCGGCGCGCTGTTTCTCTGGCTTAAATTCAGGAGGCCGCTGACCCGCCTGGGCTCGAACATGCCGGCGAAGGCGCTCCAAGTATCCCGGAGCGCCTCCTTCGGTCACCTGCTGTCCCCGCAGGGGAGAGCCCGTGACGCGGTCCTCTACTTCGGGATCATCGACATTCTCCAGGGCTACGACATCAGCAAGAGGCTGGAGCGCGCCTACAAGTCTCTGCAAGTCGATCCCGCCTCCATCTCCGCCGTTGACCCGAAGCTCTACTCGAAGAGATTCCGCGACTTCGTCAGGAGAACCTTCGTCGATGACGGATGAAAGCGCCACCTCGCCGGCGGCGAGTGGTGGCGGCGGCTCGGCTCCGGCGCTGGAAGGCTGGCCGTCCCATTTTCTTTCGGCCTCTGCACATTCTATCCTTTCTGCTTTTTTCTTTTTTACACCATTCTTTGTGGGTTCAGGCTCACCAGGCCGGACGAGGAGCCGCGCGGCGGTTTCTTCCATGGCCGCCGGGGAAGAAGTAAACGTGGTCGGGGAGGTCTCATTGTTGTACAGGAAGAACCAGGGATACAGAGCGGCCTTGTTTATAATGGGGTTAGAGAGAGAGAGAGATAGAGAGCAAGGATTTTGTCTCTTGGAAGAAATCATACAGCTTCCTGCCATTGCTTATGATGCAGGTGCTTCAGTTTCTTGCAGCATTCCACAGGGCGGAGCATGGGGACGACCCAGTTCGGGAGAGAGAGAGAGAGAGGGTGGGTGGGGATGTGTGGTGATCTCATTAAAAGGAGAGAAAGGTGGTGGTGCACTGCGGCCGGAGAGGATGCAGCAAGAACAACGAAGATGCGGCTTGGATCTCTTGCTTGCCTTGTTCCTCACGGTGTCCGCGCTTCCCTTTGGCGTTCTGTCCCTCTCTCTCTGTCTTTCTCTCTCTAGGTGGCAGAGAGAGAAGGTGAGGGGCATATGGCGGAAAGCGGAAAAGGGTACGTGGGGTAGGGGATGGGGAGGAGGGTCTGACCCTCTTTTGACCGCCGGTGGCGGGGCCGCGAACACGTGGCGGCGCTTGACGGGACGGCTTCTCGGAGCCGGTGCCCATTACGGGAGCACGCCGGAGCATATTGGTTGTAGCCCCCGCACAGGTCAAAGTCCTTGTCAGAAGCCCCTCTTCTCCCCCATCTCCTCCGCTTTATTTTCAAAGGATTCCACTCTCTCTCTCTCTTCTCTCTCTCTCTACCGTTGCGGCGGTACATTCCGCCGCCGGGACCGCTGCCCGGCGGAGCTCTGCAGCGGCAGCCGCCTCCCGTGCCGCCCGTGACCCGGCTACTCTACCCTGCCCGGCGTAGCCCCTCTCTAGCCTCCCTTAATGGGGGGCGGCCCTCCTCGTGATGGCCCTCTCTCTCTCTCTCTAACTTCTAATTCTGGGGGGCCCTGCGGACCTACGGAGCTACTGTGGTGTGCTCTTAAATTAACTCACGGAGGAGAGAGGAGAGAGGAGAGAGGAGGGGAGTTCGACAGCGGTCACGGACAGCGGGCAGATGGCACGAGAAGTCAACCACCACATTCATCGCCTTGACCCCCCCGCCCCTGCTCTCCGCTTTTCCCACGCCATTTGGTCTCTGTCGCTCGATCCATTAGATCCGATTCTCCGGGAGTTCGGGGTCGCCCACGTTCCTCCGGTCAAACGGGAAGCGAAAAAAAATATCGTTTTGCTGGGTTACCGAGCCCCCCCCTCTCTCTCTCTCTCTCTCTCTCTCTCTCTCTCTATCTATCTATGTCTAACGGCTGGACCGTTGACTACTCTCTATTTCCCGGCTCGAAGCAATGATAACTGCGGGGCCCAACTGTAATGTTTTAATTTTAAAATAATAATAATAATTTATGTGAATTATAAAAATAGTTTTTGTTAGGATCTTCCACACCGCTGTCTCACAGAACGCGGCGTCTAAGGCGGATCGACGGACCGGGCCGGGCCGGCCGGGACTGATTAGACGGTCGGCCGAGGGCCGGCGACTGCTGTGGAATTTAAAATTTAAAATAATTCTTTTTGGTTGAGTAATGAAATTATGTACGAATCCAAGGACCGTGCCGTAATAAATCTCCCTGGCCGATATTTTAATGTCCGTCCACCTATTGACCTCCATTTCATGATAATTTACATACAATGCCCTTTCTAATGTCAATGGCGTATTTTATATATGTCCTCGTCGGATTGCATTAAAAGGGCATATATATTATACACTATTTATTTTGGCCTTTTCCTTTAATGAACTCTAGTCGGGTCGGGCCTCCACGATCCGAAGCAGGCTCCGACAGTGGCCGCCACATATATCTGAACTTATTTATTTTAAAATAATTTTAAAAAATCAAAGTAGTTTTAAAAAATAGTTTAAGTGACCTGTCGATGTTTCCAGTCACCGGACGACACGTGGCATACCGGTTGGCGGTTGCCCGGAGCTTGCGACGCGTCGTCTTCTACGCCGAGGAATTCCGGTGATGCAGAGGGTGGGCGTTGAGCGTGGGACGTCGCGGGCGGTGGCAGCTTCGCGCCAACACGCTCGTAGTCGCCGCTGGTGACGAGCAGGCGAAATCATGGAGGTGAAGTGGTGATTGGCTGTGGCCCGGCAGATGCGGCGGCGTTTGTAGAGTGAACGGCCGAGCCGCAGAGGCGCTGCTCGCTCGCGCCGCCTTCTCAGTTTCCTGCCCTACATTTTCGATTTCTGTGGCTCTGAATTTTGTGTTGCGGTTCCGATCCTGGAAGCCGTCGGAGTGATCTCGTGGTCTCGACAGTCTTTTAGGGTTTGAATCAGAATTTTGGTGGAGGGAAGGAGTAGACGAAACTGGTCGAGCGGAGAGAGGTGGAGGAGTGATGCTTCTACCTCTCGGGAGGCCGACGGCGCTGTCGCCGTTGTTGCGGGCGCCTCCCTCCCCGCGCCTTCTCATGCCGCGCGTCGGTTCCCTCCTCCCTTCGTCAGGGCGGGTGTTCGCCCCTTCGCGGCCGAGGGGCGTCGTGTTCTGTGCCCGGGCAGAGCGTGAAGAAGTCAGGCAAGAGCCCTTGCCGTCGCCGCCTGTCTCCGATAACAAGTCCTTCGCGGTCGCCACAGGAGAGCTCTTTCTCGGCCTCGCGTCGCTTTTGATCAGAAGGACCGGCCGGGTCTCTTCGGTTATAACGAGGGAGGAAGAGGTATCTCCGACGGACGGGCCTGTCGAGGATATTGCAGCCCAGGAGGTGGTCTGGGAGCAGCGTTTAGTGGACGTGGAGGCCGAGAAGAAGAGGAAGCTGACAAGCCCCGGGTTTAGCTTCTCCGCGGCTGGTCTCCTCTTCCCCTATCATCTAGGTGTCGCCCAGTTGCTTCTGGAGAAAGGCTATATCAAGGTGACGACAGCATGCCTTCATTGTGGACCTCTCTATTAACTAGCCTGCACTTTCGGAGGAAAACTTACCTTAAATTATGGCGAATAATCCTATATTTATCTTTGTTACTCAACGCTAACTGATCCCTTGCATCTTTCAATTTGGTGGTCGATGGTCCATTCAGTACTGATCATTGCTAGCATGATTCTCCAATGTTGTCTAACTTTTAATTTCCTCTGTCTCAGGAAACGACACCATTGGCGGGTTCATCAGCTGGGGCAATAGTCTGTGCAGTCATCGCCTCTGGAAATTCCATGCAAGATGCCTTAAAAGCTACAAAGATACTGGCTGAAGATTGCCGGATAAAAGGCACAGCATTTCGCCTTGGGGTATGGATGCCTTGTTTTTCGTTAATAGTATGTTGTTTGCATCACATCTACCTTTTGGCTGATTTTTCAAATCACCGAGACAATAATATCGCGACAAATGGAAAATTAATAAGGCATTTGACTTTCATCTACCATTTAGATTCCGTTATGACATTATTGTATTCAATATGGGTTGCACCGCTACCTTCTTTTCATTGCCCCATCTTTAACCACTTTTGAAGAAAGAAATAGTGAGATTTGGATTTAGATATGTTAATGTGAGATGATAATCTAAATGTTTTTTAGCATAATCTGTAGCATACTTATCCCCAAACAATTTTAAAGACATTGATATCAAAATATGTTCATATTCAAGAAGTAGAAATCAACATTTCAATATTTTTTTTATCTTCATTCACAGACGTATTGGCTTTTTTCCTGCTCTCACGAGTTCTTGTAGTTGCTCCCATCAAATCAACGTAACAGCTTTCAACATGTATGTAACAAATCAAACTCGATTCTCCAACATGTGGTTCTCGTAGATTTGGTCAATCACTATACTTTTAAAAACTCCTCAATTTAAAGGTGACCCAAAAAACTCGGTAAGCAGATATTCATTCTCAAGTTGTTGAATTCTTCGCTAAAACATTTGATTATATTATTTTCATATGTGAATAAGGAATGATTATTTATTTTTATGCAATGCTTCTGACTCAATAAGGACTCATGTGGGCTATACTCATGGCATTTTTGGTCATCGTCATGGGTAGCCATGTGTGGATCGCACTTGATTTCAAGTGAAGTTACCTTAGAAAAAACTTCCTACCGAATCTAATGCATCTACTTTAAAACTCAAAATGATCAGCTCTCAAAAGAGTGACTACTTCTCTAGCGATGTCATTGGCAGAATTTTGTCCTTGTGCACAAGGCATATTTACAAGGGCAAATCTTGAAGTCAGAGAGCTTGCTTTGATGTCAATTGATGCTGTGGGAACCTAACAAGATGCCTTTAACCTAAATATGGAATGAGGAAACTTTTAAATGATGGTGCATATGTTCTCTCTTTTACAAAGTATGCCTCTTTATATGGCGGGCGATGTAGTTTTAGATCCTAAAAAAATAGAGTATGATTATGGATCTACGAACATATTACAATTAGAAAAGAGATACTGAGCCTAAAAAAAGATAAGACGTCTGGACTAATGGCCTATCTTTGCAAATCTTAGTTTAGTCTTCCATGTTTTACGATTTCTAGTCTTTATAAGGTGTCTTTTAGGCCATTTAGGTTTCACAGTGAGGCCTTTCACACTTCTTGAAAATTCGCTTTACAGCAATCTCTCTTGTTAAAAACTTTGTCAAATGCCAATTAGCTATTTTTTGAATAATGGGAACGTTTTCCAACTTTTACTTAGTCACTAATAAAGTGTAGGTGGGGAGGAGAGACTCTGGCGCTTTTGATCAATAAAAAAATATAATAGACATCCCTAGCTGGAGAAAAAGCCACTATACCTTAATCCAATGTATACACGTTTTATTTACCCCAGAAATACATTTAGAAGAGTATATGTACTCCAACGGACTGTAATGATGGAAAGAAGTCAGAAGGGACAGCTATAATTTTCACTATAAAAAATATTTTTGGTTCCTCTTCATTCTTAATTCGACCTGAAATCTAACTAAATCTAGTATTTCCCACAAAATCCAGGCTTGAGTTTAACTATATGACAGTATGATGTTTATCATTTTATTTGAATTAGCATACTCTTCCTTATCTGTAAATTGGTAGAAAGTGGGAGTTACTTTTTACGAAAAATAGTCATTGTATAAAGTAGATACAGAAGGACGCAACTTGAGTATGGTTTATATTACCCTTTTTGTTTGGTAAGCATGAAGTTCAAACATCATTCTAAAGTTTCTACCAATATATGTAACTTTACTAGTCAATGGATCTTTGAGAAAAAGAGCCTTAGTCTGTTACTTTTCTTTGATATTTAGCTTAATGTTTGTTCTTTGCAGGCTGTGCTCAGGGATGTCCTTGAAGAGTTTCTTCCGGATGATGTGCATATTAGGTCCAATGGAAGAATCCGAGGTGAGATCATTTCTCTTGAAATTAGTTTTCATACACAGTGACGGGATTATGCTTTTGATTGCCTCACTGCTGTCCGGAAATTTCCAACTTACATAATGTGAAGTGCTTTACTTTACCAGAACAATTTCCGATTTCCCCAAATTTCTGTTCATGATACTTGTGTGACTAAAGTAGAGTGTGACCATGATGCTTATGGCGTATATAATACTGTTCCTGGTCGTGCCTCGACCTTTCTTCTGTCTCTTTTCTTATCGTGTTTGTGCTGCATGCAATAATGTTTTCCTTGTATTTTATTTATTTATTATGTCTCCTGCACATTGTGTGTCTTGACTGGCATTATTTTACAATGAATATGTTGGAAAGACCTGGTAACTGCGGCATTGTGAAACGTTTTACTTGGAATATACATATTAAAGCTACATACTGTTTGGCATTGAGTAATCTATCAAGCCATTTCTAATCTTCTTTTATCATATATTTAAAAATGAGTTCTAATGGATGGGCTAACTTGGGCATGGAGTTCTAAACTCTATTTAAACACAGCTTTTTGGTCAGGGCGAGAAATGACAGGCAGGGACTATTTTTCTGACAGCTTCTGCTGATTGGTGAAATAGTTTGAAGTGAAATGATGCAAGATGGTACAGAATGGATTGTCTTCAATAAGCTTGTTAACACATGGAGGTGGCGGAAACTTTACATATAAGATATGATTCTTAGGAATGTAGCTTGTGACCGAAGAGAACAAATTGTTGGAAACCAGAGATTCAATCAGAGGGGTGAGCCACATGAAAATAACTCAATAATGTAGCGATTACAACAGAGCATTGAAGTTGGTGGGAATTGTTGTGTGATGGTATGAACACGATGAAGGAATCTGTTAGAGTTGTATCGGAATTATCCCTCGAAATGAGGAACTGGTCCGTGAAAACTTATTTCAAAAGCCGCATTCTTGGTTGAGAAAAAGATTCGTTTTCGTTGTGGGATGAGTGAATGTAACAAGTCTTCACAGTTCTTTTGTATGACGTCGGAGAAGAAAACTCACGCAAGTTCATTCTAGACGTGTATCTGAGAAAACTCACGGTATGATTTCTAGAAAAACTATGACATAAATGGAGCTCCTACCATTTGAGCGGGTGCAGTTGATGGGATCCTAACTCTTTCCTTTCCTCAGCTGCATCGTGACAGGGTGTGGTGGCCGTGGTGGTTGACAGACTAGTCTTGTATTCTCTCCAGCCATGAATGACGAAAGGGTTAATACCTCCCCCTTTCAGTTTGAAATCTCTCTTGCAGACTCTTACAAGTAGGATCCTGCGCAGCTGAGATATTTTTCTTCTTTCGTTATATGGGGTGAGATAAAATGTGCTAATGGTCTTTCCATCAGTAGGAGATGGGCTTGGGAAGGCTTGTCGTTTTAAGCTCCACTTCCTGCCTTCTTGGAATATGGTGCAATAATATCTCACTTCGTTAATAACATTGAATTTTTCATATATGGTGCTTTCACGGTTAGGCCTCACCACGTCATTAAAGGGCTCTTTTAGTTTTTGATTCCCCCTAATATCCTTGAATTATCAGGAAAACTCTGTATTTTTTTTAAATTCAGCTAACAATCTTATTTAGTATTTGGTTCCTCCATTTGCCAAATTTATAAATTTATAAATGTTTGACCTTAGCCGACATCAAAAAGAAGATTCACTTGTTTCGGCCACTTCCCCTTCAACATTTTCTACCCTCTTTTATGCCCCTGATTCTCCCTAGAACACGGTCCTTTCCAACATTTGTTTGAATCCTAGGTCTCCTCCTTCCCGCCATCCCCAGAACACCGTCACATTCTCTGTTGCTTGTGACGAATCTCCTTCATGCCTCCAGTTCTTCCCTAAAGAGCTTTCATCTCCCTCCCTGAAAAGCTGCCTTTTTCTTTATCTCTCCTCTTATTCTCGTCTATCATTGCCAAAGGTCGTCTCCTCCTTCCTATGCATATGGTTCATATCCTGAGAATCTCTATCCGTCTCTTCTGGGTTTTCACCATTGTCATAAGTTAAATGGAGTTAATGTCATGTTCGAGGAATTTTTCAAGTATATCCACCTGACTCAAATGACAGTCTAACCAGGGGATTAAAAACTACAACTAGATAGTTTGCAGAGACCCCATGATATGTCAATGAATGTAGATACTTGGTTATTAATAATGTAGGGACTAAAGGCTAATAAGGCCTTCTGTATTCATGAATTTGTGGAAGAATGAAAGTTATGGATACACTCTGAATGTGCTATTTGCAGAAATCTTTAATTCATGAATCATGTTGTCATTTTAAAGACTTCAAGGGAACTGGGATTTGTTAACATATATGTAATCTTTTAACTCTTTATTTGTGCTTCTATTTGGATTTTTCTTGTCCTCATTTGTTTTTTCACTTTTTCCGATTTCCGAATCCTATTTTCTTTTTAACTTGTTTCTCTACTTATAAGCCTTATATTTCTCTTAGTGATTTGCATTCATGATATTATAGCCCATCAATATTATTTATGGGTTCTCTCATCAGTGCGAGAAAATATCTGCTATTTCACCTTTTTTTGTCCTTCTGGCTGTTGCAGTTGCTGTAACACAATTACTTTGGAGACCAAAGGGTTTGCTTGTTGACCAGTTCGATTCTAAGGAAGATCTCATAAATGCAGTCGTGACGTCTTCATTTATTCCGGGGTCTGGTGCTTCAAGTTTCTTATTATTTTCCGTTCTCGAATAATTATTTTTGCTTTCGTTTGTTGATGCACATCAAGTTAAAATTTTGTTCCAAATCGGTACTTTTTGCAGGTACTTGGCTCCGAGGCCGGCAACTTTCTTCCGTAATCGACTCTGTATAGATGGAGGCTTGACATTATTCATGCCCCCAACATCTGCTTCAGCCACGGTATGCATATTTTCTCATTGTTTAAAGCGCATTTACCCTTGCCATACTTATGGAAATTTTTTATAGGCATCAAAAGGGTAGATTTTGTGATCACCACGAGAAAATTCATTAGGATTTTGGTTTTTTTCTTAATCTCTGATTCAGGTGTTCACTTATTTAGCCAATTATGGCGATCACCCTCATTTCTAGGGCAAAAGTAAAATCCTTGTAGCTGTGGTCTCTTTTATCTAGTGATCATCGTCTTCTTCTCCACTTTGCTGAGATATCTAGTGAGCATCATATCCTTGGCCAATTGCGTATTCTCTGGAAATTTCTGTCTTCACCATCTTCACTAAGCTCAAAGATGCCGATTTTGTGTGCATTATTCGACTATTTATGTAGAGTTTTTGCACATCCAACTTATTTACCCGAGGAACATCCAGTTCGGGATTGATGGCTAATGACCCCCTCCTGTGGATATCTTTCTAGGCTATAATCGTTGGATCCTTTTCGAAGTGATCCCCAAAGATCCTCTATAAAACTCCAGATGGGTCACAGTTCTTCTTAAGGTAGGTGTGCATGGCAGGGCAATTTTCTCGGGATCCAGGGTTTATGTAATTCGAGTCTGAGAAGTGGCAGTCTGCGTGAATCCGAACTCCATGGTATTCTTCCAATCTATTGCCAACAGAAATTTCGACATTCTGAGAGGAAAATTTTTGTACATCTCTTTAAAAGGACCCCCAGATTCGTGTTGACTAGCCTGACTTGGTGGGCTGAAACAGCCTGAAGTCGGCCTATTCAGGTTGAATTGACTTGAAAATGACTGGCCTATCTAGATTTACAAGATCTCCACCCGATTTGACCTAGTATGGAGCTGTGGTTCGGATAAGATTTTAGACAGGCGTGGTTCAACAGAGATAAGCTTTGTAATTCTTACATCCTCTTCTTTGTTGTTCATGCGGCAGAGACATTGAAAACAACAAAACCTGAATCACGTAACTAAAATGGAGCACTGGGGCTTATTTTCCTTACTCATAATTGATTTTTGAGTTCAGTGACCTGGTTTTGTCATAATTCGAATATGTTCTTGTCTACATCTCGTCCAGAGAGAAGCCTTTTGAAAAAAATCAGTAAAAACTCAACTTTTTTCCGCAAGAGGTACTAAAAAAAATCCCTATTCGGTGATAATGTGATGAAATAATAATTTCCTCAACCCGATTAACCCATTTGGCGGTTCTTTGGGAGCCATGAGGTCAAATGCCCTGAATAATCTCTTGACCCGGCTCTGGCTTCACATTGCAGGTCAGAATCTGTGCCTTCCCGGCATCCAGACTGGGGTTGACAGGTATTGGGATAAGCCCGGATTGCAATCCGGCAGAAAGGGCAAGCCCCCGGCAGGTACAAAGAAGAAAGTCCACTCTTGAAATCCATTTAATCTTAGGGCTTATGTTCTCATCATACTGATCTTCCTTTGCGGACCATTTCCAGCTGTTCAACTGGGCTCTGGAGCCTGCAGATGACCATGTTCTTGACGAACTGTTCGAGCTCGGGTATCTGGATGCGGGCGTCTGGGCCGAGCAGAACCCGATTGAGTCGATTGCGAGTGAGGGTTCTTCTTGATGAACCCTAGATTCTTGCCGGGGTCTTTCTAACAGCAGCTGCTACGAGTGGGCCCCAGTTTTATTCGCCGCGCTGATCGGAAATCCACCGTGATGAGAGAGAAGGTGAGCACATGATCTGATGATGGGCCAGGAGATCTGATATTGAAATGATCTGCAGAGAGGGCTCAAAAGTGTTCGTGTTATTCGGTTTTATATATCTCGCTCTTATGGATTGATTGCCCGTGCTTCCTTTTTTAGGTTTGGATGCCTGGAGAGGAAGAAAGAGGGCGTTGACTTTGGGGAGCATGCTCAGTTAGGATCCATGCGGCCAAGTTATGAAGAAAATCATTGTTAATGGAAAAGTTAATGATATTCTTGTTCCATGTAGTCAGAAAAAATGGAATTGAGACCCTGAATGAGATGTCAATGGATTTCCTTAAATTAATCAGCTGCTATCTCTTTTGAATAATTAGGCAACATTTTACTCTCTCTCTCTCTCTCTCTCTCTCTCTCTCTCTCCCCTGTTGGCCTGGAGTCTCTGAATGCAAAAGGGGAGATGAGCAATTGCTCAGTGAAATGTGGCGACTCTATAGAGGGAACAGTTGACTCCAACCATGGAAAAGAAGGCAGGGCCAATGGAGGTCTCCTTGTACTAGCCTACATTGTGATGGCCAGTCTTCATGTGCCAATAAAAGTTCTGAAAAGTGAAACTCTCTGTCGCTCTCTCTCTCTCTCTCTCTCTCTCTATGAAGTAGAGCCCTTGCTTCACTGTTGCTAATCAAAAAGGGAGTGCTCAATAATCACAGTTGACTAATTGTGTCTTATCTAAAGAATAATCTCCAGGTTTGGAAGTAGTATCTAATTGATATAATAGTGTTATTAAGTTTAAAGTAATGAGTATGAATAAAAAACAGTTCTGAAAAAGTGAATGTTGTGAACGAATGTAAACTCAGGAATTGAATCCACAAGATATGAAATTATTGAATCCTTAATTTCACAAGGATCAAAATAATGTTGTAAAATTTACAAGGGTCACTTTGACATCACTTGACATAGAAAATGTATAGAAAAAAGGTTAGAGCTTTTGAGTTCACAAAGCACAAATCTTAAAATTGAAATTTAAAAGATTCCATCTAAAATTGGCTCATAAAATTCAACCTTAGTCGTCACTATGGTGAGAGGCAACCCATGTAAATAGATAATGTCAAGGAGAAATATATTTGTCACCCCAATTGTGGTATATAAATGTTTCAAAGGAATAGTGGACACACTTGCTAAGGTGATCCATCACCATCATGAGTAAATTGAAGACATCTAACTTGGACAGTCCTTTAATGACGGCCATGGTCAATTCTTCTATTATTCGATTCTATGTTAGCAATGGGAGTAGGTCTACTAATAAGGATTTAAACTTAGTCCTTTTGATAGACTATAAATTTCTTGGTATATTCATTCATATTTTGTTTCATTTTTGCTCTAATCAACCTCTTGGGGAATGTATTTGTATGTTCTCACAAACTTTGAGTGCTTTCCCATGATGGTGCCATAGTATTCTTTGAAGAGTATTATGATCACCATAAAATTTAATTTCTGTGAAATATGAGATAACTTAGTCACTCTTGATGAAGTTGGTCCCTATTAAAAACCATATTTGGGGCATGCATTTGATTTTCACTCTAATTCTCATACAATGTTGGACAACTTTGATTCCTTTGAAGTTTTTTGCATGCCCAAAATATAATATAATTATTGTGTACTACATTTTTACATGTCCTAAACACTTGGAGAGAGTAGTAACGACCTTTTTTTGGCTATAACTTTTATTTGATTTCAAAATCATATCACATGTAAATGATTTTTTGGTATTCCAAAGGAATATTGATGTTCCAAAAAATGGGGTTGTGTTGATCCATGTAAATGATGAAGTGTTGTCTTGGGAGATAATGACCTTCTACATCACAACAATGATGTCCATCAACTCATTTTATTTCTTTAAAAATATTCATATAATTTTAAATTGAAGGTTGACGCTTTAAATTGAGGTGTCAAGGGAGTGCTCATATAACAGTAGAGACATCACTTTCTTCAATTAGACCATTTCATCCATCAATAAACTCAAAATAGTTTAAGATTGAGGATTATTAGATATTATCCTCACAATGTTAAAATACAAATATTATGACTTGATGAGAAGAATCATTCTAAAAATTTATTAACATAGTTAATTTATTTTAGAGTAATGTTAAGTACATTTTTAATACTAAATTAATTATGAACAAAATTAAAAATTAAAAAAATCAAACCTTGGGAATAAGGTTGTTGTTGCATTATTTAGAAAACATGATAAATTTATTTTAGACCTTGGAACTTTATCAATTAGAATTATTAGATGTGAATCTAATTGAATATTGACACAACACTCGAGAAATAGATTAAAGATTATCTCTATCAAGACTCTTTACTCTATCATGGATACTTGGTAATTACACATACATTATTCATGATTCCTATTATTCTCAAAACATTTTATGATGCATCCTTATTTATTATGGACTTATAGAGGATTAGTTAAAATTTATGTTGAATTAGAGTAACAATACTATTAAGAAGTATATTACTTTTTCCTCACTTGTTAAAAAAATAAGTTGAAAACTCTTGTTCCAATAGGCTTAGTTTAACCTTACTAGTTATGGATTGTATATATGATGGTACTACCATGAATTTTATTAAAGGATTACTAAAATCATATTAGATGCAATGCAATAGTAGTGATAATGAACCAATGGGAGCAATTATGATCACTTTTGTCCACTAAAACATCGATTTACATCACAAGATGTCACCAATATTCTTCTTCAGAACATCATTTTACCTACATTGTTTTACAACTTTCATCATTACTAATAAAAATTTTCAATTCACGAGCTTCTTATAAAATTAATTATTCTAATTATAAGAGACTATGTCATGACACACAAGTTCACATCACTCTCAAATAATATATGGCCAAATAAAGGTGTTGAATTGTATTCTTACAACATACCTTCACTATTTTGTGGGTGACTATCTTTACTTGTGGTGTTGATAGATTGCTTGAGTCAAATTCGAGTACAATATGACTTTTTATTCCTCTATAAGCACTATTCTATTTAAGATAATTTATGAGCAAAATCTATCAAACATCTTCTATAATGAATCATTTTTTACCTAATCTAGTGGATGAAATCATTTACTAACTAAAAAATATTGTGATTTTAAGTTTACAATAGGCAATCTAGTCAACCTTTAGCTTTGATTAGACTGATTAAAGTTACTTGTTCTATAACTTAATGAGAAATTTAACCCTCATTTTTCAACCTATTTAAGATATAAGAGTGAATTGAGTAGTTTGCTTACGATCTTAACTTTTTAATCACAACTACCATTCATCACATTTTTCACATGTCTCAACTTAATAAAGTCAGTGAATTCATTCCCATCAACCCACATTAGATGTTGTTATCGGTGGGTTTTGGCCCACGCTAGCATAAAAAAGGGGGAGGCTTTAAATTAAGTATACCTTTTATTTTCCTATGAGGCATTTATCTGCGATATGTCCTTTCTAATTCTTAATAGGTTGAAGGTCATTGATTATGGATGTTGACTTACTAGTTTTTATAGTGGTTCAAGATTTAGCTTATGTCCACTATTTAAGAATGCTCAATATTTTTGAGTTTCACTATTATAATCATATAATCACAATCATCGATCACACATGTTTATCTCTCATAAAATTTCACATAAATTTCTCTTCTAGATTCATAACTCTAAGAGGTTAAATAATTGTTTAAGTAGACAACTTTTACATGTGATCAATCAAAGATATAATCACAAGTTCACCAGCAATATATATGAAGTAAAGTAGTGTATGTTGACTTTTAAAGATACACTTGATGTGATCTAGAATTATGATGTAGAGGACAATGGTATTGATTACTTAAATTTATCATGCTTTTAGAAGAGCCAACAACTGGAGGTGAGATCTCAACTTAATTTTGAGTTAGTTCTTTTCTTGGTGTGTCTCGTCTAAGTAAACACCTTACGTCATGATCTCAATATCTCAAATAATTATGTCAAAAATCCATATATTCATTTTAATTTTAAACATATATTCGATAATATTAAGAAAATAATACTTGATAAAATGAAAATATAAAAAAATTGATTAATTTGACATAAAATTCATTCAAAATCAATGAATTAAAATCATGGGTTCTCATAAATAATTGAAAGAATTTCTGTACCTAAATTTTACTTCATAAAATCTTATTGATTTGAATATTTTAATCATTCCTTTTTTTATTGTAACAATTTTTATAAATAGTAACATTATCCCACAATAATAATTTTCTATATTATAAATTATTATCTTGTAAAATAATATACAAGATAATAATTTTGCATGATGAAACTAGTAAACTATGTTATTTCACATCATATGTATATAACACATTCATTGAATTCACATATCTTTATATATATATATATTTATTTAAAGCTCAAATTTTAGGCATTGTATGAGTACATTCAGATTTATCTATATATGAAGTAGATTTAAAGTTCAAGCATACTTGTATGATTATTTTCTATCATTTTTAAGAAAATTCAGAAATTTTAAAGTTTATAAATTCTAGAAAATAAGACAATATAAGAAGTAAATGTTTTTCCAATGTATTTTCTAGGTCGATCACTAGGAAGATGAACTATTATTAATTATTTATGATTTTTGGTTGATAGATTAATTTTTGAAATTATTTTCCTACAAAGTTTAAGCCAAATAAGCTAAAAATACGATTTTGAGGGTTTATGACATTAGTTGATGTCAACACGTGAAGAGCATCTCAAAATTCAAAGTTGCCATAAATATATAAACTTGTAAATTGAGCAAATAGAAGTCGAAATCATTGAAATAAAATATTCATAGCAAATGACTTTTGTTCGTAACATGATAAATGAATGAATAATGTTTTAATGCCATCCAAAAAAAATCAATATTTATGAAAAAACTGGGTGGTGAAATTGTCAATTGCATTTTTGCCCAAATATGCTTGATTTGTGTAGGCATGGTATAATGATTGATTTCCTATCATTTCTCTAATTTATGGTTGATAATCTCAGCAACTATCACTTGTTGAAACCAAGTAGCGAAGGTAATTCACCTATGAGCATAATATGACATTTGGAGAAATATCAACAAAATAAATTTTCATTATTCATATTGGTCAAAGAATGGGGAAGATTCGTGGAAGAAATTCTGCCTCTATAGTAGATGAATGAAGGAAAAATTTAGACGAAATCTATCTTTTGTATTGGATGGATGGATTGGGTGAAATTTAGTGTCTATAGGGGCCAAATGATAAGGGTTTTGATCCGAGAAGTGGATAGAATGATAAAGGATGTGTTCTTCTTCTCCACAAACAACTTTGTAATCTTCTTGTGTGCAAATTTTATCAATTTACTTTAACTATTCGTCCTATTTCTTGCCACAATTAGTGCATTTGCCGTTAGTTTGAAAACCACTAAAAGGTTTTATTTTTCATTAGTTTTAATCGATTATAAGTTATTAAAATGAAATGCATTTAGTTATAACATGATTCTGAATCAATATTGATCAAATTATTTGGTTAATTTCTTGCTAGATAATCAATTGATTGCCTGACGTGATTTTGACAATTTTTCAAGATTTTAATCAATTTTGTGAATTTAATAATTTTTCTTCAATTTCCTTAATATTTTTATAAAATCGGAATAAATGTATAAATACTACGAAAAATATTATAAAAAATAAAATTATGTGAGAAAATATTTCATCATATTACATGATTAGTTTCATCATTCAATTCTTAGAAGTTAACATCAAAAATCAGATAAATCATTTTAAATGTAAATTTCTAATTTAAAGTATTTTGTAAGACTTTTAATTAAAATTAAAACATATAGCATAGAAATATCAAGGATATTATCATGTAAATATTGAGAGTTATGACTAATTTGATCTTTTCTTAGTTGATCTTATTTAATTTGTCATCATTAAAATATATTGACTTTGTGACTCCAAAAATTATTGGTTGAGGTTTCTATCAGACCATGAAACCCTTAAAGGTCTTTATTGTATGGCACAATTCATATGAGAACAATATTCTATGAGGTAGAATAATTTTCATATTCATAAAATACTTGAGATTTAACTAGCCATTTGATTCAACAATTTTCAATGATTCACCATGTGAAGCAAAAATCCTAAGGGAAGGTGTCTTTGATGAAATGCTCTTAAGATCTTCTCATACATGTCAAAAATGATCATGATGGGCAGTGCTCACGTTATCTATTGACAAAGTCAACTATTAATACTCTAGAGGTCAACTTAAAGCTACAAATGATCATGAGGTGGGATAATATATGTGGTAGAAAGAGATGAGACAAGTATATGTATTCATGTTGAATCAATCATCATCAAGAGAACTATTTAGGTGTTCTCTTTTATCTTCCTTTATCTTTCTATTTTCATATATCTATTGTTATTATCTCCCATATTAATGTACTATGTTATTTTCTAAATTACTATCATATGAAGAATCTTTTACCTCATCAGCTCCCTTAAGTCAATGATATAAAGCTGGTGATTTTGACTTGAACTAATAGACTAAAGGGAAGGAAAGGAACTAATATAGTAAAAAGTGAGCAGCAAAAATAGATAAAGTTTATGGTTTCCCCTCCACTTCCACCCCATAGAGGTCAGTTCAAAAGAGGCTCCACTCTCTCTCTCTCTCTCTCTCTCTCTCTCTCTCTCTCTCCCCCCTAATGACTAGCACCCAAGACTTCCACCCTTCTCTGGATATGTCCTTTTATAGCCGTTCACCCACTTATTAGGAAATGACAACTTTGTCCCCAAGGTTATGACAAACATACGTAATTGGCATGGTTCCTTTTGGGTGAGCTGTTGACTCATCTAGGTGGTACGGGGGCCCATCATTCTATTCTCAATCTTAACCCCATGACAATCCATTATAGATAGGGGAAGAAAGATTTTATTAGTTTCTCATCTACATATGAAAGTCGTCTTTTTAAAATAAAATAATAAAGGATAATTAAAATAAAATAAAAGAACAATATATAACAAGAAAGTAGTTAAAAGAAGGTAAGATAAAAGGGAGAAAGATAAAAAGTTATCATAAAGGGAAAAACTCATTGGCAAGAGAGTGAAAATAAAAAACTAAAGATGAAACTAAGGAATTGGAGAATGTAAAAACAATTTTTTGAAAGGTTGAGTGTGAAAAAATAATGAAGATGAATTGGTAGGAGAGGAAGAATATATCAAATAGTTAAGAAAAATGAAGAAACCTACCCATCTATCTCCTAGGAAGAGAGAGAATAAGAGAAATTGAGAAAGTAATGAAAACTCATTGACAAATCCAAAAATAAAAACCTACATGTCACACAAGAAAATAATGGAAGAGAAAGAAAGAGATGTCAAGATAGAAAAGGGCAAAGAGAAGATGGGGAAGAAGAGGGGGATAAAAGAATAAGAGAGAGAAGAGGTGCATAGTATGTGTAGGAGGATATGAAGACCTAGGGGCAAGCCCATGAGTACATAAAGACAAAATTTCATGTGTTATAACCAATATCTCCTTTATATCTTTATAGAAAATAAATAATTAAATATTTAAAAATATAAATAGAAATATAAAAATTAAAATAAATCAATATCAATATAAAAACCTTATATATAATTTTATTTATAAATTTAAAATAATAATACACAGATTTTTTTATTTTGAAAACATCATGCTATCAATGTTAATGCATTTCTATGTCCCTACTATGAACCAAAATATTTCTTAAAAACACCATGCTATCAAACGAATATGAATTGAAAAGTTCCATGATTAGTTAGAGACCGAAGGATATCACTAAGAAATTGTAATGTTCTTTATGAATTTAAAAAATTATCTTTGATAATATCCTCTTATTTCATTTTTATTGGGTGATACCTCGACTTTAAGTTTGATTTAGACGACATTGGTGCCCAATGTAACTTGTCTAAATGCTCGTAACCTGTCAAGAATGATGACCTCATTGAGAATGTGGTAATCTACATAGAACTTTCACTTATTGAATTTTTTTTCTAACATCATGAGACATGCATAGGGTTGATGGATGATTGTATAATCCTTGTTACACACATTTTCCTGATTAGTTTTTAAATTTCATATTCTAAGAAATGCAAATATTTGTAGAGATGGATATTAACTAACTTGGCATTTAGATAAAGTATGATGATAAGGCCAACTTCTCTAGTAAGGGTAGCTTAAAGGACAAGTAAAATACCTTAGGAATTGTTTTTTTGAATCACTACATCTTTTTTATGGAATTGAGGACAAATTTGTCTTCATTAATCTTACATCATTGGTATAACACTACTACGACATCTTGCCATTGTTGCAAGTTGTGAGCCAAAGTCTTTGAAAATACTTAGCTCCAATTAACCTTGATAGTTTTAAGAGTGCTCAACCACTACATGTAGAGTCAATTCTAAATAGCCCTTATAAGAAGTCAATCTTGTCCAAGCACAATAAGCAGAAATTCTCTACCTTAGTTAGCTCTTTTTACTTGAGCATCATCTTTTTATTTTTTGTTTTTCCACCACTACACATATATGCCCAACACCACTTTACATTTTGTTGTTGCTATCAAGGGTAGCCTGAAATCATATATTAGCTCCACTGATATTTACTTATGTTGCACCACAATCAATACAGAAAGTTACCTCTATAATACTTACCCTCCTTCAATGATGATTGCAGCAGGTGGTGAAGGATGGACACTCAAAATTTCAAGGAGAAGACAATCATCATTGTCTTCTTAATCCATTAGGTTGAAGATTGTCATCTTCTATCTTGCTTGAAGATCTATTGCTGTTGACAAAGCTTCCATCCCACACCACAATTGTCGATGATCACATTCGACATAAACTATCATCACTATCACTATCACCATCTCTAGGAGTGTGTTATTGGAGCTAGATCCCATTGTTCTTAATCCACCATCTTTGCTAGGTCTTTATAGCCTATGTCCATAAGAACTATAGATTGATTCATATATGGACCAAATATGAATCATTTCTAGGTTTTATTTTTCCTCATTGAGAACATTATCTTTGTCCTCAAGAGGTAAGTTGTTGTCACTACTCTATATTAGAGTAATAGAGCTTCTAGATTTATCTCCACCATCTCTAGTTTCCATCACTTTATCAAAACCCTAACTATTTAGTGTCATCTTGAATTGTTATTGTTATGCATATGTTACCTCATTGGAAAGAATCTCACATTGTCACCATCAAGTAGAGGAGCTCTCTTTCACCATCATTGATATGAAAGCATTGTTGTCACTATCCCTGGTCTAGTGCTCAATTTTATGTTCTTTAAATGTCATCTATGAAGGTCTTGGATGTTTAAAGGTGCCCTATGCCATTTTGTGGGGTTCCAAGTAGTGATCTATCAACATCCATCATATATTACTGGTCTTATTTTGTCCTCTTCAAAGCTGATCTCTTCTCTTTTGTTTTCACTATTGTAACATGGGGTATCAAAGAAAGACACCAAGAGAGCTATTGTCTTCATCCCCATCTTTTGGTCTTGAGAGCAGTGTGTTCATCAACAATGTTGCAACCCTTTAGTCTTAAAGGTGGTGAATTCATCTTTATTTGATTGTCTAATTTATGTGATAGCATATTCATCTTCAATGTGGAATTGATTGGCAGCACTGTGCTTGTGTTAGTTAAAGTTGTGTTCATCAACAACTTCATCATTACTATGTTCATCACTAATATATTTTGAGTGATAGCTTATGTCCTCAGTTATTTATGATGAACCGTTCTATAGTTCATTTTGAGTGGATGTTTTTTAGCTCAAAATCATAATCATATTATGGGATGAATATCATAAAAACTTGAGGATATTTAAGAAAAATAATGTAGGACTCTCTCCTTATTTAGGGGTGGTAAAGGTCAATGAAGTGTGAGGTGATTTATGCCGTTTCTCTCTTCTGTCATTTGTGGTAGGAGAAACTTCATCTACTCTATCCAAATTTTTACTCTCTTTATTGCTTCCAATAATAGGCATCAGCTTGTGTTTCTGCCAATTGTTCCCTTTATTTTTTAAAGGGTTAATATATTTTATTTGGGCCCACTTCTCAATTTCAGGTGCCCATTTTGTTCATCCCCATATGCAATCCACCAAAGAGACTAAGCTTTAACATTCATAATTATGCTACATCTTTGGTTTGCCAAAGTACACCCTTTCTTTCTTCTATTAACTATGTCGTCTTCATGATCGTCTTCAATCAACTGATATTGTGAAGTTTTTTAACCTTTGTCTTCGATCTTTATTTTGAATAATCTAAAGAATGGATTTTTATTCCCGAAAATACTGAAAACATGAGATGCCTAATGCATCGTTGGAGTATTTTTGAACTGCGTAGGCTTGCTCAGAGCGGGCGTAGATGAAGTGCTCCAGCTGAGATCGAGGTCTCGGCAACTGCGGAATACTAGGAAGCGTCGTCGCTGTGGGGACGGAGGGCGAAGGCGAGGCGGTCTTCTGCTCCCCTTCGCGCTCGTCTCTTGTGCTTTGTGGAGCGTACGTGATTGATGGAGGGGCTTGGGGCTGCTCTAGCTCCCAGCGGCCTCGCCGTCGCAAAAATCCCGGGCAAAGGGCGTGGGCTTGTCGCCCTCCGCGACTTCTTCCCAGGTCCATCTCCGGTCCTCCTCATCTGTGCCTAAATTTTTTCCGTCGCTGTGTTATACTTTAGTGGCCTCGCAATTGCTGGAACCGGGGGAGGTCTGCCCCCCGTTCTTTTTTTCTCTGCCACATATACTTTTCCATTGGTTTCTTCTCGTTCACATGCTCGGTGATAATCTGGGGAAGAGGTGTTTACATGTTCTCCTGTTTCTGACGAGAATTCTTTAAAAAATATGCATCTCAATCAGTGTCTTCTTCAATTTGTGTTACAAGCTTCTTATGCTTTCAAGCTCTTCTTTTTAGTTTCATAGCTAGAAAATATGTTGCATCTCGACCTCCTTTTTTGATCCAAATGTCCTTCACTCTTGATCTCTATCAAATTACCAGAAAAGTTTCCTAAACGTTTGTTTTGAGCTTTCTTTTTACTGTTGGCATTGTATATAAATTCCAGAAGTATCTTGGTCTAGAGTAGAAAACTATCTCCTGCTACTTCTGTTCTGGGCTCTGAGTGAAACGTGGTGACTGTATGTGAGTTAGCCGCATTTCCGTTGTTACTTTATACTCTTTCACCCTGACTTGTTGGAGTTTACGCTACAGGAGAGGTTGTCATTCAACAAGAGCCTTATGCCTCCAAACCAAAGTTTTCTTCCAATGGCTCAAGTTGTGATGGATGTTTTGCCTTGAATAATCTTAAAAGGTGTTCCGCATGTCAGATGGCATGGTACTGTGGAAGCTCATGCCAGGTATTGGTTCCTCAAATCTTGGCAGCTATTTCTTTCTTCTTCCTCATCATATCGTCAGAAATTCTGCTGAGTAGAATGCCTATCCTATCGTTCTGTGAAAGGGAAACACAAATACATTTCTAAATCAAATGACTGAAGTTCCATAGTTGGTTCTTCAGACTTCAGCTGCTGATGTACGCCTTCAAAAGTAGGCTGTGTGTCTCTCCCTCTTGGGGTTTTCTGGCTCAATAGAGTTTGACGATTACTGGTCAATTATAACATTCCGTGGAATAACCTATCAAGTCATCTGATCACGTCATGTATACATAACTCATAAACAACCGTACTCCTGAATGATCTTGTTTGAAATCAATAATGCATCATGTTATTTTGAGTAAAAAATGGCGTCAAAAGCATAATCATCTGTATTTATATCTCATGCAAGCGTTATAAATCATAGAAATTGTAGTCACATGCAAGCATTATAATCTTGTCACATATTACATGTCACAGATACTAATGTGTATTGTATTTCATGTAATATCATCAAAATGTTTGTTTACAATTATTAAGTTAAACCTCAGTTCTGTAAAGAATTGTGCTCTTGGCAGTATGTACAGTAATAACATAATGTTATTATGTATGGCAACTCATTCTATCTACCTCAGTTGGCCATCATTTGCAAATGGCAGCAGCTTGTTGTCTGTTGAATGTATGATCCCATACATATGGCCATCAAACTGCTAGCTACTGTGTGTCTGTGTGTGTGTACAAAGGGCCATCTATTGGACCGAATGCAAACAATTGAAGAGCAAATATATAAATAATTAGCGATGATAACTGATAGAAGTGTGTAAATACTTTTCTAAAACTTTTTTGTATGCATAAATATATTCTAACTTATGTTTTTAATGTTATTATTTCGTTATTGAAAATATTGAATGATGGATGAAGCATTTTTTCTTGGTTTCAACTTGTTGATTACAAGTAGGACGTTGGACTATATTGTTAGTTCCTGTAAAAGCATTATATTATAATCAAGTAGTATTATGGTAATTCCTACATGATTTATGCTTGCAGTTCATGCTACCATGTCACCTAGAATTTACTTGACTAATGGGTTACGCAAGAAGCTAGTGTGTGGTTAGGTGGCTCATTGATCTTCCATCCCAATCACCATCATATATCCTCTATAAGTTTCTTGAAAATTCTTATCATAAAGTTAGACTAATGTGCGCTATTCATTGAATAATTGACTGGTTCCACTTTCCACCTGATGTGCAAGTGTGGGTCGTATCCCAGTACAGGTGTCAGAAAGATATATCCTTGAAGTTTCGAAAGGATATATCATGAAATATAACCATACATCTTAATCAATCAGCAAGTTATATAGAACATAAATTTTGTGCCTAAACCCTAAGGGATATTATGGGATACTTACTAAGATGTGTCGTCGTTTCGTTGAATGATAAAATCATTTAAAATAATTCTCATTTACACCATATTCCTTATCATTTCCTTGGCTTGTGAGAAAAATCCATGTAAAAATACTATAACCTTATGGAAATCATGTAATGAAATTGCTCGTTGAGCTTCTATCAAATCCTGTTTTTTTTGTTCTTATTTATCTACATTTTTTTTAGTGGCTGCTCAAGTACTCTTCCAGAAAAGATGTATAGCTCCTAGGTTTTCATGGTGGGATAAGGATTCTTAAAAAATAAAACATACTGTCTGATTTCTATAGTGCATAAAACCATGTTTGGAGTGTTGTTGTAGATCATGCATTTTTTGTAATCGCTGTACCTTAAACACTCTCTCTTCCGCAGAAATGTGTCTTGTAGTATGGCATCCCCTGCTCCACACTTGATTAGTATCCACATTTTTTCTTCTTCTTTTGACCATGATACCATTTTGATGGTTGCATGGACGATTCTCTAATTCAATAGGTCAATGCCTTAATATTCTTAGACACAATGTTAACATATTCAAATACTCTTCCCTCATCGTTCTCCTTCACAGTTCTCCATTATTTGTTGTATTCAAGATAGAAGAATTAGACCACATAAACAATCTCACATGCTTTTGATTGCTTTTCTAGTGCTTATAATTTTATCTCAAGTTGTTTAGCTCTGTTAGTGGTGCCAAACGTCTTCTCAGGATAAATGGGAAGTCACTGGTGATAGCCAAAATGCGCTGTTATCTTTCTGTCATGTAGTGTTAAGTAATAACTATATCGCATGGATGAAAATGTTTGCTATGTAGTGACTATAGAGGCTTCATATCGATGCTTAAATGATGTGATAAATTCAGCTCCAGCTACATCGGCCTCTAGTTAGAGCACTTCAAACTTTGGGGAAGATTGAGGAAGGCTTGGACCTTGGTGGAAAAATAGGATAGATGAGGTTTCAGTTAAAAATTGTATTGCATCATCGCTCTCTTAACTCGATTAAAATGCTTTGAATGCCCATCATACACGTCCTTTCTCAAGTGAAACATATTTTTCCCTCGTTTAAATATTTCGATAGTTCTATATATGGTTAGGACTACCGATTTAACTAGTGATTCATGTTCCTTTATTTGTTTGATGATAGATGAGTAGGGTACAGACATGCTAGCCTTAGTATTTTTTTCATTTTTTAAATTTACAGCCCTTCACAATGTTAATAATTTCATATTGCATGTATTCCTTCTTTTCTTTTAAGATTTAGGGTAAATTTCATGGATACTGTTTTTCCCCCCTCATTTGCCATTTGCTACCTGAAAATATGACTGTTCTCTCTTTGAAAATACAGTTGGCTATTGTTTTTCATTTTGTTTGACCTAATGTTCTGTAATACATTGGATGACAACTCTTATCAGAAATCAGAATGGAAATTACATCAACTCGAATGCAAAGCTCTTTCAAAACTTAGCAATGAGAGAAGGAAGATGTTGACGCCGTCAATATGTCTAATGTTGAGACTTTTACTAAGGAGAAAGCTCCAGAAAGATAAGGTAATTGAATTTGTATACTTATAGACCTTGAATCCCGCTGTGTAGTCTTTCAAAAGTCTTTAAAGCGAGATGTTTTCCATTTTGCAATCAGTGTCTCTCTGTAATGCTTTCGTGGGGGTTTCTTTTATTGAGCTGTTTTCTCCTTGTGTTTCTGCCTGTTGCTAACCATGTTTTCTGTTGAAGTTATCTTGCCTTGTACTCCCCTTGATGTGAAACCTCCCTTATTATGTTATGACTGGGTGCACATCCCATTTTCCCTCAAAAAACCTTTCCTCTAGATGTGATGTGAGCTTGTATTTCTTGGACATGGATGTAGATTTTTTTCTTGGAACGGAGAATGTGACATTCTGTAAGGAAAATCGGGGGATACAACTTCATTACCCTGTAGATATATCAAATCATGTTTCAGATTCAAATAATCAATGAGTTAAGAAAATAAGAGCTCCTGGAAAACTAGCTAAAAGGAATAAAGAGAAGCTCGTTGAACTAGGATTAGCAAATAACCAAATTTGCTCCTAGTTTTCCACTGTTAGGAGGGTCAAAAGGACAAGTGGGTGTAGTCTTTTCTGACAGGAGCTAGATACATGCACGAGAGGATGGGACGAGACTACCTTGTGCCTCTTATTCTCATGAGTTGTCGATAACTTTTGTTTGTTGAGAAATTTCAGTGCCAATTATAAAATACTTGCACAAATTCCTGCCTTATTTGAACTCCCAACCCACTGTTGCAGTGTAACTTCTGTAACACCACACCACCCCCCTCCCACCCCGCCAGAAAGAAGAAGGAAACGAATAAGGAGCCAACCTGAATGGACCTTATTGTGAAAATTTTGTTTCTTATGCATATGTGAGATTACATTCTGTGTAAACAAGTGGACCATGTTTTTGACCATTGGGAAGCTGGTGAATGATAGACTCAAGGCCATATTCCTATAAGCCATCCAGGGGACAAACTTTTCTGGAATTTCTGTTGTCATTTGATTGTTTTTGTTTGATGTAAACAACATGAATTGTAAATCTGTTATCATTTATCGTCCTTGAAATGGAGGGAAATGGAATGTCATTTGCAATCCTTTAAACGTTTTCTTTAAAAATGAGTTAATATGTGGCATGTTATAAATGTAGTACATCTTTCATCCTGAAAACGGCTTTTTTTTAAATGGTATGCTTTCAATTGTTAGGTAATCCACGGCACAGCGACAGATAACTTTGACTTGGTGGAAGCACTGGTTTCTCGTATCCAAACATTGCATTTTGTCTCCTATTGCCTTCTGCATTTCTCATGAAATATATTATTATTGTTTCATTAATTTGTTTGCACCTAGATATGTCTGATCTTCATGAGGAGCAGCTAGTACTCTACGCCCAGATGGCAAACCTCGTCAATTTGGTACTTCCTGAATTGGAGATCAACATAAAAGAGGTTACAGAAATCTTTTCCAAGGTATTCAAATCATAATCTCTCATATCTTTTGTGTTCCAAAATCTAATTTTGGTGGCTGTTTTTTATCGTTTTAGAATATTTGTGGTATCTGCCTTTTTTCATGATGAATTGCTTATCTGTTGACATTCTGATCTGCAATGTAGCTAGCATGCAATGCTCACACCATTTGTGATAGTGAACTGCAGCCCCTGGGGACTGGAATATATCCTGTAATATCTATTATTAACCACAGGTTATTGTTCTCTTCTTATTCTTATTATTGCTGTTGCCATTGCTGTTGGCATTGTTATTTTATTATTGACGAATACAGCAGTATTATTGTCAGTATTCTAAAAATCTGGACGTTGCAGTTGTCTGCCCAATGCGGTTTTAGTATTTGAAGGCAGGGTTGCTGTGGTCCGTGCTACCGAACCTATAGTAAAAGGTACTGAGGTAATTCATTAATTTATATTCCATGTTACCTGCAGCTGCGAATTTTGACCGGTGTTCCTAGCCACGTTTCTAACTTATTAATCTGGGCGTTATTCTCCAATTCTCTTTTGTCTTCTGGTTTCAAGGTATCAATAAGCTACATAGATACTGCTGCAACGACTAGGAAACGCCAGAAGGATTTGAAAGAGCAATACTTTTTTACATGCGCATGCACTGTTTGTGTGAAGGTTGTAAGCGAAATGCCAAATTATCTACTTTTAGTTCAATCCAATCTATGGCAGTTTTTTCTCTAGCTTTTCTGATATTTATGGTCTGATTCTGCTTTCTTATGAACAAGAACTCTGACGAGGATGTCAAAGAAAGCGCTGCCTTAGAAGGTTACTGTTGCAAGGATAGGGCATGCGATGGTTTATTGCTTTATGATTCTGGTATAGCTCAAGCAGCGGCTTATGGTGTGTTAATTCTGTGATTTATGCTCTACTTATTGTCTAGGAAGTTTTACGGTGGTTTTTCTGTTCAGGAAACAGGGTTTACATTTGCCAGCTGTGTGGTCTTTCCAGAGATCATCAAGAACTAAAGAAGATTGAAAAAGAAATAAAAGCTCTCATAGACAAGGCTTCCAAGTCTCTGTCATCTAACAGTATCCTACAAAAAATGAGGTCGACATGAACATGTCATTTTATTTACTTTGTCGGTAAAACGTAATTCAAAAGTCAAGTTTAAAATTGCCACAAGTTTCAGATGCATGCTGTATTTTCTTTTTCAGTCTACTTTTTTCTAGAGAATAGCCCATCTCTATCGCATTTTTATTCAATCTCTTTATGCAACGCCCATAATTTTCAATTGCCGTATTTTCTTAGTGCAAAGAGGAAACTACTTTCAAATTTACTACGGTGTTAAAATGTCAATCAATCCTTTGGATTCATGAATAGAAGATTTAGAGCATGTACTTCTGGACTCAGTGAAAATCGCCCATCATTCTTGTCGTAACTCAATTTCAGCTGAACTGAACGTTAGGTTCTAATTTTTTTCCGTTCTAAGGTGATTGAATGAAATTTAACTATGAATCAGATTACTATGAGGCAAATGCTTTCTTCACGAAAATTGAGGAATACCAAATTAAGCTGTGCCACTCACTTTCAATTGATTTGCTGAGAACTCGTGAAAGTCTTCTTAAGGTGAGTCCCGTTTATTTCTGCTTTGATATCTTTTCTTTTGAATTTCACTATACTTTATTCAAAACGAAAAGAAAATACTCTCATTGTTTGTTTTTTGCAACCAACAAAGGTACTTTTTTAAGATTGAAGACCGCAATTGGTGCGGTGTGAAATAAAATATTTCAAAAGAAACAGAACATTGTTATAAACAGAACGTACTCTATTAAAATTAGGTATTACGCTATTCAAAATAAATGTCAAAAAAATAAAGAATATGATATGTATTTAATTGTTTACTACAATGATCCCTTCTCCATTCCCTCCCTCCAAGGTTAATGCGAAGTAGGATCCATATGTATTATTGGACTTAAATGAGCTGATGTATTAGGGATAGTAACCTTATCATGTGGATGTATTGGGCTGCGCTGCAGGGGTCAAATCCTTTTTAACCCGGATGTAGCTTGTGTCATAGTCCAATGAGAACCATTAATCACTTGTTTGTATGGTAACTATTAGCTATGTAACAATTTTTTTTCTTTTGTTAATAATAATCATCACTCAGTCTTTTTGCCTTTGCAGATACATATGGAGCTCAAAGACTGGAACAAGGCTTTGACATATTGTCGATTAACAATTTCTGTATATGAAAGTAGGTCAATTTTCTCTTCACATTCCAGTGTTATGCCAGTCAAGACTTATTTCATCCATCTGTGGTATCCCTCTTCACAAGAAGTTCTACAGTTTTCTCATAGGCTGGTGCTCTGGTAGTCCCAGCACATTCTAGGGCAAAGTATCAAGACCAAAGCAAATTGCATAATAAAACAAAGGACATTGCTATCAGTTTATCGTGGAATCTGATTGTCTTTGACATAAAATGAAGTGGATTCTTTTGTTAATGTTTCCGAGCGTGATTTGTCAGCTCAAACTGACCTGTAGACCTGACACAGTTCTAGACTTACCAAGTCATTATCCGTGTGATGGTCAGTATATTCTTTCTGAGCACATAGGAGTTGGGTTTGGGGAAGGGGGGATGTCCAGCTAACTCTACAGAATCACTCTGCTATTAAATTTAAATGCGTTAAATAACAGCATTCAGACCCTAAAGTAGCTGGAATTGTTTCCATTTCTTTCAAATATTGAAAGTGCATTGATAGATCTCTTTCCTGTACATATTTTAGTACCAATTTTGATCGAATCAAGATAAGCTATGCAGTTAAAGTATTAAAGTTCTTTGGAAAAATATAATTAAGTTTCAGGACTGTCTTTGCTATGAAATTATTGGAGATGGATCCCAATAGATTTGTAAGCGTGGATCTTGAGTTGGAGAAGATTTCCAATAGGCTTGTCTCCCTGAAGGGGAATATAGTCTTTGATCTGATTCTATTTTTGAAATGCTGTGCTGGAACCTGAATCTTATCTGGTAGAATCGGGTTCAAAATATCAGATGGCTCAGGGTTGGCCATCAGAATCGTTGGGAACCTAATTCACTATTTCTGTAGTTGACGCAATGAAGAATTGAAAATGATTTTAAAACGACTAGCTTGCTAAAAAGGTGGTTTTTTTGTCATTTTTTGGCATCTAGATTTATTTCTTAAATTATAATAGTTGTTTGGTTATCAAGTTAATGAATAGTTTTGATCCAGTCATGATCCTTTGTTATTGAGTTAATGAATGGTTTATACAACAATTAAGCTATAAATCTTTTCATTTAGAATGGTGACTTGAAGTACTTGCTACACAGTTATGTTCTTGCAAAAAAATATGTATATCTTCTCATGGAAAGATATGTAATAAATTTTCTTTAATTTTTACTTATTATGTACTTTACTATATTTCTGCAGGGCTTTACCCAGCTATTCATCCTCTCTCTGGACTGCAGCATTACACCTGTGGGAAGTTAGAATGGTAGGCATGATTCGTTTCTCCCTTTTACCCTTTGATAATATTTACATGACTTTTTGGTACCAAAGAATCCACTTACACTTGTGCTAACATAGCACCCCGTACATTTTGTTGATAATCAGCAAAGAATGTACTTATTTCATGGCTTGAAATAAGTATAAGTCTGTTAAGCATTATTTTTTACGCATTCTACTTGAAGTCTAAGTCTGTGCAACGAATTATTGTTTCTTCTGACGTTACCAGTACTTGCACCCCCCTAAAAGTGTCAGAGTTGAAAATATTTTTGACACAGGAAAGAAATTTCCATACGAAAGCATTACAATTCGATGGAGAATCATCATAACGATGTTCCTTCCTCTTAGAAATGATTTATTGATTAAATTCGGTTGAAAACTTATGTAACTCTTCTGGTCAGACCAAAAAAATGAAGTACATTTCCCATAACGTTAATCATTGCAGTTAGATAATGTCAATTAAGTTGGGATGTCCAAATGAGTCTTGTGAGGTAGGAAACTCTCGCGTGGTTGATTAACTCTGACCAGGCACAGCTGGTCTCCTAATAATGGTATTAGAGAATAGCTTTGTTTACTGAATCCTGAAGCATTTTTCAATTCGTCATAATTCAGATTGCATTGATGAAATTGAAAACTCCAAATGGTGCCATTGTTTTAGCTTCATTGATGAAAAATACTGTGTTTAGAGTTAATCATGCCCTATTTATGGAGTTGATAACGGGAACTGTGCTTATATATTATTATCATCAAGGTAATACAGTTCAGTGGGGAAAAAAATCTTTCTGTATGATTTCTAAACCTATTTTATTTAGATCAGTGTGCTTGAGCCTGACACGCTTATTAATTTCTGCGATCTTATATCCGATATAAGAAGGATTACTTCATTGTAAAGTTACCTACTTGTTTACTTTCTATCATCTCTTCTATGTTTTATGATTTCCAGGCTGCTTGAGCATACTGAGGCGGCTCTCAAATCCTTTACAAAATCTGTGGATATTCTGCGAATTACTCACGGGATGAACACAATATTTATGAGGGAGCTGCTGAGCAACCTGGAAGAAGCACGCCGGGAAGCTGCTTACAAGCTCTCAGCGTGTGACTGAATGGCAGGTAAATTTTGATTGCTTATCCTGTCTCAAGTGCTTAGAAGGCCTGTCACAAACGTGTTCTTTATAAGGCTCTTTGTGGAGAGTAGGCTCTCTGTGGAGAGTCAAATATTTCATCTGGTTGAGCTTGCTCAAAGTTAATATTATCTTTGAAATTTTGTGAGTACAGTTATTCAGAGACATGTAATGTGTATGAGTCTAAGTACATACCTTATCATAATTTCATTATTTCTTACAATTAGCAATTTATCAGAACCAATTTTTTGAATACCACATGGTAAGTCATAATGATAATGAGGGGCAATAATCGCTTACTAATATTACCAGATGGATTAACTAGTGTGCTCTGTTAATTAATTTAAGATTATTATAAAATACATCATCAGATGGAAGAATCTTTTGGTCACGGACAGTATTAATACGTCTACCATGTTACTTAACCCAAATTTATTTGACGATAAATGAAGTAAATTATTTTTAATTTGTGTTTAGTTTGCTATAAATGAAGACTAGACTATCATTCAAACAAAGATGCGCAGGATTTAATGTGGCATGAAAACTGAACATATTGTAGTGGCTTACAGGAATGGTAAATGCAATCAATTAGTACATCCTCAGCAGAGTTTCCTGTCTTCATATTTTCTTGAACTTGGGCATGCAGAGAATTCATCAAATAGGGAGTGCAGATGCTTTTAGTATGTTTAAGCATACAAGCACTCAGGTTAGTTTTGTACGGAGATTAACAGATCTTCCTCTCAATGGCTCCAACGCTTTTATTTTTATTGAACATTGAAATATTAAAGATAAATACTTGAGCATACACCACTGGACCACACACAGGCCTTCCAGAGCCCAAGGCTCTGACCCTTTTGACTTCCATGATGCTTGGACCTTGAAAATGATCAAGAAAATAGATTCTCAAGTGGACCCCAGATGAGAACAAAATTACAGCTTGTAGGACTAAATTGGTCGCCAGTACCCACCCATGCTCAAACATTCACTGTGAATGATGAAGTCAGGAGACATGCATCAATTTCTCCCAGAATTGAGCAAAGTAAATAATTCAGAACCAGAAAATGTGGTGGCCAGGGGACATGAAGAAATCGTGTTTCATCTCAGTTCTTAATTATTCACTGATATTCACTTTCCGAGCTCATCTATCCAAGTGGGAAATCATCCATGGCACCAGAATGCTCCCATCTCTTGTATACAGAACAAGGCCGACCCCTCCTCCCCCAAGCACACTGGCTCAACCACTTTCTCAAAGCGCTGGGAGGACCATCTCTGGCTACTCCCCACGATGTAACATGCACCAACAAGAAGGCGAGCATTCAGATACCTCTCAGCCTTCTTCCAGCCCTGTTATGAGCTTCTGGAACTGGCAGAGCAGGCTGGAGACCTCGGGCACATGAGAGTACTGCTCAATCTTCTGGATCAGCGATCTCCAGGCATCCCCATGGTTCAGATCCATCTCTCGGGGCATCGGAGGAAGAAGGAACGGATGCTGGAGCAGCTGGGGGATCCGCCACCTCTCGCTGCGGTCCCAGGCGAGGCACTTCTTCATCAGATCGATCACCCACGGGTTGGCAACCGACTCGTACACAATTCGGTGGCTCCGGTCGGTGACCACCTTGTACTTGGCCCACACGGTCTTGTAGTCTGCGAACGGCGTCTTGCCGTAGACCATCTGGTAAAGAATGCACCCCAGGGACCAGATGTCCGACGGCCGGCCGCACTTGATGGTGTTCCCGTCGGCGTCCTGCTCGTTGCACATGTACGCCTCGGGGGACATGTAATTCAGCGTGCCCACCTGCAGCCCCCAGCGATGGAAGAAGAAGACGTTGAACTGCTTTCCAAATCAAGAAGGAACGAACCAGTTTCGGATGCAAGTCTGAGAAGGGGCGCCTGCGAACCTGTGAATCGCGCTGGATGTTGGTCGTGTCGCTTGAGATGGCCTTGGCGATTCCAAAGTCGATGAGCTTCAGTGAACCTCGGACGAGCAGGAAGTTGGCGGGCTTCAGATCGGAGTGTACTATGCGCTCCTCGTGTATGGTATTCACAGCTTCAAGCATTTGCTGAATGTTTGGAAAATAATGTAAGGCCGGCTATCCAAGTACTTGCAGTTCATCTCGAATTGATTGCTCTCTTGTAGAATAAATAAACGAAAATAAAATGATTAAGCAACTAGTATGGAACCCATATCATGCCCATTGTCCGAAATAACTATTGAATTTGGGTACCCTCATGCAGAAATTATCTAAAATCGCGTTTCGTAACCCAATATCAGAGTAATGAAATCAGCGCTTTCTTGAGGTTATGATTGGCACTGGCAAGGTCTGGGTCTCAGGTACCAAAGTTCTTACTAGTAAACTACACCAAAATTGAAGAAGCATATCAACAGCTTCACAAGTAGTGTCTACCTATGATCCCTCGGGCTGAAGACAATATGTATAACAATAGTGATCATGATCCTCATCAATTATGTATTGATGTCAGAAATCTCATTCGTATCTTGCTCCACCTAAAGTCATCTCCTGAAAGACAACAAAATATGAAGGTGAAGTCCGTTCAATGGCCAACTGCAGCACATTATCATTGTTATCAATAGGAACTCGAGAATTAACATCTCCAAAGAAGATCTTTACGCGTTATTAGTTCGTATTTTTACGCATTGAAATTATGAATATCTTCACCGGGATGAATCAATTAGAGCTCAATTCAAGATGGACGACTTTGGAATCGAGACTGAGATGCAGAAAGCTAAGAGAAGAGGGAACTTTGGGCCAATGGATCTTTGTTGAAAATTTGACGTCTAAAATGTGTATATCCTTGCCAATCTCTAGACAACTTCCATTTTATGCTCTTGAACTCACTGAGTTTACCGGTAAAATAATAGCTCTTGTAATTTTGTATTCAGCTCCGCCAACACGTGAATAGAGTTCCTTCAATCTAACTTACTCAGTGAGTTAGATTTTAAATGGTCTGCACTCTCATAAATAACTCTATTACATATTACAACCTCAAAGTGGTTGCTCCTCTTTCATTCTTGAATGCACAGAGCATTCATTCTTGACTTGCCCTATAAAGTTTCCCAAGAGGCACTAGAGATTGCTCCTCTTTCTTACAGTGGAGACAGGTTGCCCAAAAGACTGTCTAAGAGAATGTTTTGGGAAGAGATCTATAAAAGGTTTCCATTCATCTTATCCCTATCCTTGACTATGTGAAACTCTTGTATAGATGCTTGAAATGTCCAACATAAACTAGGACTATCAGGCATTTAAATTATTTAAAACCAAAATCTAAACATAAAAGTACACAATGAATGCCAGCCAAAAAGGGATGAAGCTTGAATTTAAAATGCAAAGCTATTATAATAGGAACCAGAGGGAAAAAATTACATAGGTTGATTCCTCACAAAATGATCTTCATGTGAATAAAGAAGTAACAATACAATTTTGAAGGTTTTTTTCAGCATGAAGCTTCGAGGTTCCATAAGACTACTCAAATTGAAATTTACTGTCGCCCATAAAGAAGAGTCTTCAGAACAATCACAAATTTTCGAGCATCAAGCAGAAATAAATCCGCGAAAACAATATAATGAGCAACTTTATTCCAACACCTACATTTTAGAAACTACATTTCACCCAAGTTTAGCAAGTTAAGAAACAAGCCAAGCCATGGAATCTAAAAAAAATACCTGCCAATAAAACCGAAGCCAATTTTCATCCATCTTCCAATTGGATCTATCAAAATCCTTCCACTTCAGTGAGAGCATGTGTGCTAAATCAATCTCCCCATATTCGAGCACCATGTAAATGTAAACATCATCCTTTATCCTACCGTTCTTGGCATTCGTGCATCTGGTCATGACCTCCTCGAGCAATGTCTTGTCTGTTACCTATAAACAAATGAAAGCTCACAATTTATTTGCAGGAAGACAAACGAAGAAAACTGTTGAAAGACAAGACAGGCAAGACAGAATTATCAAAATAAATGTTCTGTGACTTTTAAACATTTGATGGATGATAATAATCACTATGATGAGATGCTTTGAAGGACAAACTTTGGATGCATACACTTCACATCAGTCTTTCCAGCAAGAAGATCAGTATCCTCAGAGCTTTCTTCAATGCATTTATTCATCATTATTCACTTCAATGGAAAATGCGTCTACATGCATTTTAAACACAAGTTCTAATGATTGGTTAGATTTTTTTCCGCATAAATTATAAACTTTCCACATTGTCCAATTATTTTATACTCATTCTCAAGTCTAATATGTCGCATTTCCTTCAGAGAATTTATTATAATTTTATAATATTATATCAACCATTATATAAAAATCAATTGGAGTTCCTACCAAGCTTTTAACTGAATTCAATCGCTGTCAATTAAATTCTACTTCCTATAAGGTAGATGAACTCAATGGATTCGATGTCACGAACATAGAGGATGCAAAAATTAGAGCCAAAGATGATATTGCTTCTTCCTGTCATAGAACGTACAGTAACTTAAAGACAAACCAGGAATTCACATACTGACAGTAACCATAATTCGAAAACATGTATACTTTCAAACAGAGCGATCATCAACTGCTCCATAACAGGCCCTTTATAACCCTCATATAAATGGCTTCAAACAATTGTATATATGATGTAAGAATCCAAAGTGAAATGTTTCATCGCTCCCTAAGTCTGTAAAAATGATCAACATAATATCAAGCCATGTAACTCCTAAAACATACAACACTCTTCAGAATTTTAGTGCTTTCACCCGAATGTTTGAGATAGTCTGTTGTATTTTCGGTGTGAATGTAAGAAAAAGTGAGTCTCCTATCCCACATAAAACAGGTCGCTTCATGATGTCCCATTTACGTCCATTGAGTCCCTGATGACGCCCCAAAAGGCTAGATATAAGATTTCCATAGCTCACAAGCTAGGAATAAAATGTCCTCTACTGTCCTTTTAAAAGTTTTGATATGCTTGACGGATCATCAAATGTCCACTAAAAATCTGCATTCGCACTGCATATAATTTAAAGAACAATTCAAAGGCGTAGAAAGAACAAACTAATATCAAGTTCTAGAATTTGAGAGCAAAAGATGTTCGTAATAAGTTTTTTCACCATTAACTTTAAGATATTAGTTGGTAAATCAGGAAAATGGTGATAAATTGGCCACAATAATTTTCTTAGAAATATATAAGCGAGCTAAGCTATGAATAAAGATACCACTCGTAAATTTATTTTGATTACTAAAAAAATGCTGGCTTGTTTAACCACATAATGAGACTAGAGTAGTGAACTATTTAGAGTCAAAGTTTCGTACCTCAAAATCAATTAGCTGAATAATGTTACTTTTCCCTCTCAGATTTTTCAGATACTCAATTTCCTGACAAAATCCATAAGCTGTAGGATAGTCACGGCCTTTGAGTGTGATTTTTTTGAGAGCATAAATAGTACAGTCTGATGTTATTACTTTATAAACTTCACTGCTTCCACCGCTGCCTATTTTACCGAGCTTTTGATAGAGCTTTCCATTGACCTTGAAAAATGAGTCAGCATCATATCTCTTCTTTCGCGAAGTTTTTTCCCCTTTAGTTGAATGGGAAGGTTCTACAACATTCACAGGCGAGACCTTCCCAGCAGGTGCCTGAGACTGAAGAATGCTCCCATCACCAGTAGTGGCATGCCCATGAATCCGATCATCAAATGGAGGATCCTTTGCTTGTTCTCCAAGATTGTTACTTTCCTTAGAAATCATTCCTCCACCGGCAGGAACGGCATTTTCTGGAGCTTTGAGCTCATTCTTAAACGCACAGGAAGACATTTGGGTTGGTGCAGCACTCTGTCCAGCAAACGTCACACGAGTACACTGGAATGCCTGACCTGAATGTAGCGAGAGGGCAGTGGCACTTGAACCAGTAACTGATCCTTGAGTCATTGGATCAACAATATGTTGATTGTTCCGCGCTTCAGTCCTCTCTCCCATCTTCATACTGATACCTGACATTTCCATTTGCTGAAAATTATGCTGATTTAGGTCTGGGTCAAGTACTGACCCTGAGCTTCCTTCCCGCTCTGCCAATGCAAGAGAAGTCATGTGAGACGAAATGTCGCTCATTCTAGAACAATAGGACACGCCCGTGACATCGCAACCTGTGAAAAAAAAAAGCTGAGAGCGAGAGATAGATAGGAGAGAAAGACCAATACAAGAAAATGCCCGAAGTGCAGACTAAATTACTTCATCAAATGCACCAAAATTTTAATAGACGCTACCAATTCTGATAGGGATGGCAACAGTACTCACTCCGAATGGCAGTGCTAACTTCATCTCCAGCCGAACCGCAATGAACCTTCTTGGCTTCTGCTACATGGGACGTGGATGATGTCTTCGGTCGATCAGACGTAAGCTGCGTCTCACCTTCTACCCGTATGGGGAAAGATCCCTTTTGATCGGGAAACATCTGCAACATTGAAGAAGATGGAGCGACTGACGTGTTCTCCTGAGACGGAGGAGATATCTCCGCCTCTCCACCCAAGGGTTGGCCGCTCTTCCCCTCATACGATGAAGTCAGATTTATCAGCGTCGAACTCAGGGTCGAGGACATGGAATTGGTTGGCGCAGGACCCGACGAGACCAGCACCCTCCTCGCACGGAGACCGTTAGGATGGATACCTTGAAGGGAGGCATAGGAAAATCGAAGCACTGAGTCATAAGAGCACAAATCCGAGAGCCCAGATACCTCGGAAACACGAAAATCCGCAAACCCCGAAAAACCTACACGGACAAAATGCAACTTTAAACTCGCTCAAATAACTACCTTGAGGGCGGTGTCGCTTGAGGGCAGCCTGCACATGACGGAGGAAGTCCGGAGGGGACAAGGAAGAGGAGGACGAAGACGTGGAGCCTGTGAGATTTGGCTCCCCAACCGAGAGCGGCGGGCGGACCGACAGCGGCCTACTCCTGGCGACGGGAGGCGGAGGGTTAGCCCCCTTCCTCTCCATTGTCGGCGGCGGCGGCGGCGGCGAGAGGGCTTGACCTCAACGGCATCTCGGCCGGCGCCGGAGCTGAACCAGATCACCTCCTCTGGTTAAAGAAACTCCTCGATCTCGAACGGGAATGGCAATTGCTCATGCTCCAACCAGTCTCCGACGGATCGAAGGAGCGGGATCCAGCAGCGGAGCGAGGGAACCCGACAAGAGGAGACCACGGGTTTCAAAATTGGGCATTTGCCGCCCTTGGCGGTGGTCACATCCACGGGCGGTGACCCTAATCTCTTGCCCCCCGCGGCACCAAGGAGCAGCCTTTTCTTGCACGTGTGGGAGACCCCTCACGTGCACCCACGAGACCCCTCGGCAATATCACTAGTCAATAAATGGCACCTGATAAACGAAACCCTTTCCCAGGAGCATTCGAGGGATATTATTTAATTTATTTTTTTGAATAATTAAATATTGCCCTTGATAATCCTTCGAATTAAACATGACGGGGAGAAATATAAATATATAAATAAATAAATATGAGCTCAGCTCTCTCATGGCAATCGAATATTCCCTATTAATAATTTGACGGGCCCAAGATTTTATTTTAAAGAATATATATTCAGTTATGTTTTAATCATCATCGATAATTCTCAAGTGTATTTGATAATATTCCAGGAAAATGTTTAATGAAAAATAATTATTATAATTATTAAAAATATTCTGCGTCGCCCTTAACTAACCGTCTCGCTGTCACGTTGCCTCCTTCCCCCTTCGTCAACCCCGATGTTGTTGAGTCATCCGTCTCTGAGTCTGGCCTTCTCTCGATCAGTCGTCCTACGCGGTCTACGGCCTCGTTCTACCGGACATCGGCGGCGCCCGTGGTCTTGGAGCCATCTTCCCTCGACTCCGGCGGCGTTGCGGCTTTCACTGTCGGAGAATCATTGCTCCCTCACTCCGGCAGGGTCCCCTCCGTGCCCGAGCTCTCGGGCGGATATGGACGGGCGGCGCGACGGCCCTCCGCCGGGGAGCGGTTGCCTTCTGGTGCTGTGCGGGAAGGGCAAGGTAGAGAAGGACCAGGCTAGATCACTGGCGGCCAAGGGAAGCCTGAAGCTCAAGCACGACGGTGACGAGATCGCGATTACCCTACGCGCCGCCGAGGGGGAAGAGAGCTCTCTGGCCTCGCCGGAAGAGACGTTCAGGACGCAGATGTATATGGAAGCCCTCACCACGAGTCGCTTCGGGGGATTCCTCCTCTGGTCCCCGTGCCTGCCCTCCACTCAGGATGTCGTCTCCCAGTGAGTCAATCCTCCCTCGCTGTATTTATTATCTTTCCTCGCTCTTCTTTGTGATCATATTGGGGTGCCGACAGGAATTTTGGCGAGCTCCCCATCGGTGCAGTGTGTGTCGCTGACTTTCAATCAAGAGGCAGAGGTTTGCAGTTCGTCGCTAACAGCCAGCGTTCAGCTGATTATTTTCGCCTCTTAGATTGAGTTTGGGTCATTTTATCTCGCCGATCGTTCTGTAGGCCGGACGAAGAATGTCTGGGAGTCACCCGCTGGTTGCCTCATGTTTTCATTCACCGTGGAGATGGAAGACGGGCGTGTTGTTCCACTCTTGCAGTACGTAATATCTCTCGCTGTAAGTGAAGCGACAAAGGAGATCTGCCGATCGAAAGTAAGCTGTTAAATGTACACGAGTTAGCCGCCTCTATGACGTTTCTCTTTCTCTCCTCTTAAATCTTGACATGATTTCAGCCGAATGTACTGGATTTTTGTGGGAAATTCAAAATGTTATTTATTCTTCAATATGTTTAGAACGTGGACTGTAAGCGTGGATCGTTGTCGATGTAATTATCTGTGGAATACGAAAATTGCAATTTTCACATCCCGAAACACTATATGTTGGAAGTATAATACCCTGATGTGTCATTACATTGGGGATTGCGGCACAATGGGCTTGGAAATTTCTTTTTTTTTTTTTTCAAATTTTCTAAGAGTTTGGGTAGGAAGTTGTTCCTTGCAGAAAAAATCTCACCATATCGATGAAAAATAATTGAAATGTGCACATTGTGCGTTTGGGGATGATTTAAAACAGTAACACATTAGATTTGAATAAATGGTACCTCAAAAAATTCCAATCCCTCAAATATCACCTGTATGGCCCTTGGTAGACGAGAGTTAATGCGTACCTCTCTTCTGGGGTTGTTAAGGACCCCTGAGAATTGTTGTAAGAAGAGATTGAGGTTATTTATTGTCATATCTCAAAGAGGATGGAGTTGGAAGCGGAGAAGAAAAGAACTTGTTGCATGTGTATCTTTACATTTCTTTTATACCAGTGATCAAAGATTATTATTGTCCTATAAAAGATTATTAGGATCTAGGTCCAGCCCAACAGTGTCTTTTTTCAAATGGTTTTTTGGTTGCATTCAGTTTCTTGTCTGGAGCTCTATATTATAATCGAGATTTTTTCTTTCGAGCAACCTTCTCTTACTGGTATTATTTGGTTATTACATTTGGACATATAGCTGTTGTCCCAGGATAATTCGTTTCATATCCAAATCACTACCTTTTGTAGGTTTACAATTTTCTACTATTCTGCTGAGGTTTTAGTGGGACTATCCCGTCTAGTGGCACCACCATATTGCTTTAATAGTCGGGGACATTGAAAACAGATGAAGGCCTATGTTTTTTTGCTTTTATTACATAAATCATTTTCTCAACCTTTTCTTATTCTTTCTTTCTCTCACGATTTCTCTATAATCCCTAGAATCTAACTTTGGTTGTAAAATTTATTAAATTTCAGGGTTTGCCACCACTTGACGTTAAAATCAAGTGGCCAAATGATCTTTATCTAAATGGTCTTAAGATCGGAGGCGTCTTATGCACCTCAACGTATAAATCAAAGAAGTTCAATGTCAGTGCTGGTAAAACGGTCTCTTTGTTCGTAACCATATGAACTAAGTTTGCAGAAAACTTCAATGCTAACATTCGCACAGTTTACTTTTCACTGTAATAAACATCTATTTTATTTTCTGATTTATGTGTGGATTTTCTGTCTTTGAAGACTTGATCTCTTTAAAAAAATCTCTCGAATTTGTCTAATGAGGGAACCTGGAAATTTTGTAGGTGTTGGATTGAACCTGGATAATGAGAAGCCGACCACATCTTTGAATGCAGTTTTAAGAGGAATAACTTCTGTTTCACACCAACTACAAAGAGAAGAAATCCTCGCATCCTTTTTTAATAATTTTGACCATCTTTTTGAGAAATTTTTCGTAGAAGGTGAACGATTTTCTTAAATCCGCCTTTCATTGCTCACTTTTATGTTAAAACGTGCATATGTTTTTTAGTGAGCGTAGAATGCATTATATAATTTGGCCATGTGCTCTACCACAGTGTACAATATGCTTTTTTGGGATAACGTTCTAAATATAGTTATTCTTATCCTTGAGTCTGATTTACTGTGTTCGTTTGTCTTGAGTCTGATTTACTTACTGTGTGTGAGAACATCTGTGTTCTGCTATGTGACCACGTCTGGGACGCGAAAAAAGAAAATGAGAGAAGTGCATGGCTTTTATTGTCTACATATCCCTCCTCTTCCTGGAATCCTTGACGTCTATCTAGCTCTTTATGATTGATGATTCTCATTAGTGGGGCCTTCTTCCATCTTCCAGAAAGTCTTAACTACTTAAAATGCATGGTCTCACTCATATCTTCTGTCATGCTTGTCAGTGATCTGTAATAAAAGGGTAAAACTCTGGAATCCCATGAAATCCAGGAATACACATGATAACAAGAACATAATTATAAAGAGGTTGAATATTTAATCTATATATTTTCTATATAACGGTGTTAAGCAGCCTATTTGCGCCAAGAATTAAGTAATTTTAAAAGTTTAAGGTAGGTCTACTCGCTATTAGTTTCATCAGCTATTTTACTAGTTTAGAGACATTATTCTGATTGAACGGGGTGGGGGTAATTCTCTAGGGATATGCCATGGAATCTAGTTAAAAGATATAATAATATCTTTTTCCTGTTTTATCATCCAGGCTTTCAAGCTCTTGAGGAGCTGTACTACAAAACGTGGCTGCATAGGCAAGATCCAGTTACCTTTTTCTAGCATTTCTCTACTCTCATATTTAATTGCCGCATCCCGATCTGATGCATTATGAAGATATGGCCCTGTTTGAAAATTTTAATTTCAGGCGGTGGTAATTTTTTTTTCCTGATATTATTCAACGAGAGATGCTCAATTGCCATGTATCTTATCCCGCCTGCTCTTTCATTCTCGTAAGCTGAATTGTGTTTACGGTTATAACTGCTCATTTTTCGCCACAGTCCATTTTTTTCTTGGGAAATACTAATTCTAGAAGAGGAAAGTTTTTAGACAAATGCATGAAAAAGGAAATTCCAGCCGTTCATGTGGCATTGGCAACCGCTATCCTCTTCTGGTCCAATAATCTATCTTATATGCAGTGGACAGAAGGTGGTCATAAAGGAGGAACATGGGGATACTCCGGTGACAATCCAGGTAAATCAGATGAGGCACCTGCTGGCTTGGGCTTTCTCCGAACTGACTGCCGGAATGAATCCAGGGCTTGACACGCTCTGGATATCTATTGGCCGCTGATGATGCTGGCAGCTTGTATGAGCTTCACCCTGACGGCAACAGGTGATGCCCCGTTCTATTATCATCTATAATTATTGTTCTCTGCCAACAGGAAAATCTCCCTCCTTGGGTCACAGAAAGCATTCATGGGTGGCCTAACTTCTAGTGAGAGAAACTTTGTTTATTGACAAAATTTGAGGCTAGCTTAACTGGAATTCATGAGAGAGAGAGAAACAGAGTATAGAGAGAGAGAGAGAAAGAGAGAGAGACTTGTGGTTACTGAGTTACCTTCCTTTTTTTTTTTCACGTGAATGCAGCTTGGACTTCTTCCAGGGTCTGGTGAGGAGGAAGCTGGGTTGAACGCGAAGTTTATCTTCTGGGCGCCTGCTGCGCTTTATTATCTCTCTCTCTCTCTCTCTCTCTCTCTCTCTCTCTCTCTCTGAGCCTAGTTTGTCCACTAGGCCGGAAACAGTGCCAGTAATAGTTGCCCAGCTCAATCACTCTGATTCCATGTCGGTTCCCCTCTCTCTCTCTCTCTCTCTCTCTCTCTCTGTGTCTCCCTCGCTAGAGTACCGTTGACTGTGGGGCCGTGTGGAAGCAACCGTTTCCGCCTAGCAGCTGCCCAGACGATTCCCTCTCGCTCTCTCTCCGTATCTCTCTCACTGTATGCGTGGGGAACAAGATTCCGGCATTCGTCGAGTCCAAGGTGCCCGCGTCTTGAGAATGATTACTGACGTGGTAGGAGGCGGCTAAGACGGTCGTCGTGGTGACCGACTCGGGGGACAGCTCGGAGGCCGCCGAGTCGGGGCGATCCGTCGGGCTTCTCCCTCCAACGCAATTACCGTCTCTCCCCCCGGGGGAGAGGTGGTCAAGACCACAACCGAAGCAACCGCCACCGGAGGGAGAGGAAGGTTGAGGGGGAGGGAACGGAGAAATGGGAGGGCGGCGGTGGAGATCGGAGCCGCCGGATCTCCCTGATGCCTTGGTGAGCGCCTGGGAGTGGGGAAGGTCTCCTCCTCCGCTCGGCGGCGGCTAATCCCGCGCCGCCGCTCAACGGTGAGGCCGATCTTCTGCCGGATGCGTCGTCCTGCTGCCGGCGCCGGTGGAATCGGACCTTGGCGGAATGCGGACACCGAGCGTTCGGTCCGTCTCCGGCAGCCGCGGTTCCTCTCCGCCGCCGTCTGAGCTTGGGAACGATACTGGCGGGAGCAACGACGGCAGTCTGAACGGGCTCCCATGGCCGAGCAGCAATAGCAAGAACGGTTGCAGCGGCGCCAGGACCAGCAGCCACCACGTCAACCGTGGTCCCGCGGCGTCAGAGTTGTCGCCGCCGGAGTCGTCGTCGTTGAGGTCGTCCCTGCAGGAAGGGATGTCGACGCGGAACCATGGCGGAGATTATTTGGGGGAGGTGAAACTCAACGACATCGTCGGGAACGGCATCTCCGGGATCCTGTACAAATGGGTGAACTTCGGCAAGGGCTGGAGGCCGCGGTGGTTCATTCTCCAGGATGGAGTTCTCTCATACTTCAAGATCCATGGCCCGGACGGGATCGAGGTCAACAGCGAGGCTGATAACTACTCCAGGGTTATCGGTGAGGAGTCAATCCGCCGGCTGTCGCGTCGTCGCCAATGTTGTTCCCGTCAGCGCAGCAAGCCTATCGGGGAAGTGCACCTCAAGGCAAGTAAAAGTCTCACACCCCGTCCGTGAATAAGAAATCCGAATCGCATTGGTCAATATCTTCCTTGACAATTATTTAATTCTCCCTTCTGCCCAACGGCTCTCCACGTTGTATAGGTTTCTTCCATCAGAGAGAGCCGATCTGACGACAAGAGATTCTCGATCTTCACCGGAACCAAGAGGCTCCACCTGAGAGCAGAGACAAGGGATGACCGAATAGTGTGGATGGACGCCCTGCGGGCAGTGAAGGAAATGATCCCCAGGATGTCAAACAGCGAGCTCATGGCCCCTATAGACAACATCGTTGTGTTGACCGAGAGGCTGCGAAAGCGGCTTCTGGAGGAAAACGTCGCCGAAACGACTATCCAGGATTGCGAACAGATCATGAGGAGTGAACTTTCCGTCTTGCAGGACCAACTAGTTATTCTCAAGCAAAAGCATGACTTCCTCCGTGAAACCCTCCGTCAACTGGAGGTATGGAACCTGCTTTCATCATTTTATTTTAGCATGTATGTGTTTCCTGTTAAGCTGTTCCTTTATTCCTTTATATTTCGTTTATTTCAAGAAAATCCACAAATTATGGTTGCTCCAACCTTGCATTCAGCTAAAAGATTTTGAAATCCACGGTGGCGCTTGACGCCGAGATACCATTATATTAACAACTTGACAAATAATTAGCGTAGATTACAAAAATTCTATCGTGTACATTTTTCATACACCGAGATATCTATATTAACAACTTGACAAAAACACTAGCGTAGATTACCAAAACTCTAGCGTGTAAATTTCCATACAAGTATCATGCCCTGATACCTTTCTTGAGCATGGGAGGAGGAAACCTTTTGGAGAACGGCGTAGCAAAATTTTAAATTGCTGAAGCGTCCTTTGATAATATTAGATGATTCCTGAGGAACATTTAGTTAGGAGACCTACAAATGATTTTTGTTAGAACGGTTAACATGTTATCATCTCAAGCCAGGATTGCAGTAGGACACCTAGTATCGTAAGTAGTTTCTCTTTAAAGTCTAGGTAAGAGAGAAATTGCACAAAATTGATTTAATTGTACCTTCGAAACCTCATTCTCCAATGTATTGGTTACAAAATTTTCCCGGAAATTTGATACTCGGATTGAATCAATAGTCATTATCTCCCAGGTCATTACTTTTCTTGGTGCTCACTGGAAAGAGTACCAAGACATGGACATCAAATTTATAACATCAAAATTTCAACGTTCCTATGGCTGAAGGGGATCAAAATTTATTTGTTTCCCTTCAGCCAATTTCCGACATTTATAATCAATACAGAAGTGTAACGTCTCATATTTTGTTAATTTTATTCAAGATAATTTTACCTGACATGGACATGGGTTGGGCGAGACAAGTATTTAAGTAAAAGATAGCGATGACATTAAGGGGGGAGACCATAAGTCTTTGTTTCGGGGAGATTCTCCAATCATGCACTCATAGGCTTCCGCCATGGTGGCAGCCTCCGGAACGACTAGTCCAATAAACAAGTATTGACACATTTTTTAGATGTGTTCATTATGGACTTGTTGGCATGCCTGACTTTGATGTTTCAAATCCATTCACATGTTTTACTGTTGTGCGCAACATGGACATATTGATGAGTCTAATTTAAATTATAGAACTATATTCTTATAGCCATAGATATAAGCAACAGATATCTGTGCGTGGTAAGTATCCGACAAATACTGTCAGGAGGGGGAGCTAAATTTTTTTTCTTCCATTTCCTTTCTTCCTGTCTCTATTTGGAGTTTAGTCGAGAGAAACTGCCATTGGGTTGAAATATTGCTATTCACACTTTTTGAACAAGGAAAGAATCCAAACACTGTTGTACTACGCTATCCTATAGGGTAAGGTACACCTTCCCCATTCTTTCTGTGAATTTTCCCCATCTTTTATTGGTGCATTTCTTTTGGTCAGATTTTTTTTCGTTAATGGGTTTTTCTTTCCTTCTAAATATCCTCTGCTATCAAAAAAGAAACTTCCTGGTTCTGCTTGACCTGCTAGTTCTTCATAGGTGCCAGACTATAATGAGTATGTATCATATTAACTATATCGAATACGTGTATCCATTGACATCAATGTTGGCAACTATTTATCATGTCCTTTATTTGAATGTTCCTGGTTGATTGTTGCGGAAATTTTATTTTATTCTTTGTCTTCTAGACAGAAAAAGTAGACCTGGAGAATACACTAGTTGACGAGAGTCAAAGACAGTTAAAGGAAGATGATCTTTCGTCTAGGTCCAGACTTGAAAAGGACAGTGGTATGATATTTGACGAAAACTTAATTTTATTTATTCATTATTTCGTTGCAGTTACAATACTGTTTTCCTACTCAGCTTTCTATTATTTTTCCTACTCACCGTGTGATTGTTCAAGCTAGATTCCTGCAGATTAATTTCATTAAACAGACAGCGGCATCTTCTAATCTGTGTCGAAAAATGTAAATGAAATGATTAATTAAATAAAAATAGTATAAATAAATTGGTGGGTAAATATACAATGACCGTGTGATACATTGGAGGATGGACGGATGGCCTATATGTGGTAGCCTTTAAGAGAAGATTTAAATTCATCTCACGAAATATCAACTGTTTCAAAAAGAAGCTGCAATTGAACATTCTTACAAAGGTATCTTGGGGATTGAATACTCTGTCGAATGACTTGGTTTTTCATGGGGCTGATTTTTGTTTGAGCGGGGTATTTGACGTTTTTTCTTGCTTTACTGGTAGATTGTCTGGTTTCCTGTCGGCTTTAGTTTTTATTAGATGTTTTTTATTTATGTAGGAAAGCTGGTCTCTTAGAGCTTGCCTATCTGTTAATACTACTGATGCTTGGATATTGATGCTTTGCAGAGGGAAGTGAATCTGAATCTGGCGACGACAATGAAATACATGATGCGGCGGAGGAAGAAACTGAAGATGGCGGGAATGCATTTTTTGATACTCATGATTTTCTCTCTTCAGGTTCCTTTAAGAGCACTGAATCTGAACAACAGCTATCATCAGTTGGTTCTGACGAGGATGACATTTATGGAATTCATTTTGTTGAGGATAAAGATACTTCCCCGATGATTGGATGTGCACACTATCCATATGTTCGAAGGCGTCGGAAATTGCCTGACCCAATTGAAAAGGAGAAGGGTGTGAGTCTGTGGTCGATGATTAAAGATAACATTGGAAAGGATCTCACAAAAGTCTGTCTTCCTGTGTTCTTCAATGAACCTCTTTCTTCTCTACAAAAGTGCTTTGAAGATCTTGAGTATTCTTACCTTATTGACCGAGCATATGAATGGGGGAAACAGGTAATCCTAATTTACGTCTTTCTTTGATGTTTTTTCTGAGTGCATTGCATAATCTATATGACCTGGTTTTTTTTGTCACGAGTGCAAATGCTATCGCCAACTAATTGAAATTCTTTCCATTGCGTCAGCATCTGAATTGATGTTCTTCCTGCCATCTGCTCATCTAACTGTGACGTCCATGTTTCTTCCATCTCTGTTAGTGAACCAGTGATTTGATAGTCTCAGAGTTTATTGAGCATTGTACATCTTTGTTTCTTGTTGTGGTCTTCCAGATGAACTAGCCCTTTACATTAAGTTTTCACCACACATTAGGCTCAGGAGTTACTAGTTCATCGGCGATTGTTTTTGGGTGAAGCACGTGTCTGAATTGACTTACATGAATTCACATTCATTTGTTTTATCTAGAAGGAATTCCTTCATACTCATTTAATTGCTGTAAACTTCTTCGAAAGTGCTCAGATCTGGTGCCCTTTATTAGTTTTGTAATGTTTTCATGGAATTCTGTAGGGCAATGGTCTTATGAGGATTCTTAATCTAGCAGCCTTTGCTATATCTGGGTATGCATCGACCGAAGGGAGAAGCTGCAAGCCTTTCAATCCGCTGCTGGGCGAGACATACGAGGCCGATTACCCTGACAAAGGCCTCCGATTCATCTCTGAAAAGGTTTTCCAACACGCTTATCGTGTGTCTTTTGTTTATCGATTGTGAGGCCGTTTTTTGGATTCAAGCATGAGATTGGTGAATGGCTGTGGTGATTCAAGCTCGCCTGGTCTTCCGATTCCACTCACCCGGCCTCGTGGTGGTGCTGCCAGGTTAGTCACCATCCGATGGTCGTCGCGTGCCACTGCGAGGGGCGGGGATGGCGATTCTGGGGGGACAGCAATCTCAAGAGCAAGTTCTGGGGGCGCTCCATTCAGCTGGACCCTGTCGGCGTTCTGACCTTGGAGTTCGACGATGGGGAGATCTTCCAGTGGAGCAAGGTAGACGCACGCACCCCATCCATGTCCTGGCGGCAGGAAACAAACCCTAATGGAGAACTGAGAGCCTTCTTCCTCCCTCCATCCCCCTCCCCCGCCTCAGGTGACGACCTCCATCTACAACCTCATCCTGGGGAAGCTCTACTGCGACCACTACGGCACCATGCGCATCCAGGGGAGCCGCCAGTACTCCTGCAAGGTCAAGTTCAAGGAGCAGTCGATCATCGACCGCAACCCGCATCAGGTGGGTGTCGATTATTGACGGCGGCGATAGAGGGTGTTTCTCTCTCTACCTCCATCTCTAGCTCTAGCTCTATCTCTCTCTCTACTTGCAGGTGCAGGGGATAGTACAGGACAGGAGCGGGAGGACGGTGGCGACGCTGTTCGGGAAGTGGGACGAGAGCATGAGGTACGCGGTGGTGGGAGAAGGCTTCTCCTCCAAGGGCAAGGGGCCACCGGAGCCTCCCCTCCTCTCCGAGACCGCCCCCCTCCTGTGGCGGCGCTCTAAGCCGGGGCCCCACCCGACCAGATACAACCTGACCCGCTTCGCCACCACCCTCAACGAGCTCACCCCCGAGCTCAAGGTCTCTCTCTCTCTCTCTCTCTCTCTCTCTCTCTCTCGCTATAAATGTATGCATATATATATATATATCTTTCTGAGGGCGGCGTGGGGACGCGTAGGAGAAGCTGCCGCCGACGGACTCGCGGCTGAGGCCGGACCAGAGGTGCCTGGAGAATGGCGAGTACGAGATGGCCAACGCGGAGAAGCTGAGGCTGGAGCAGAGGCAGCGCCAGGTGAGCGTTCGGATTGGCGTGGCGTGAGGTCTCTCGGCGCGGTGGCTGACGGGCAGGGGCAACGTGCGATTGAATGATGGGCGCAGGCGAGGAAGATGCAGGAGAGGGGGTGGAAGCCCCGGTGGTTCGCCAGGGACAAGGGCGGGGACACCTACCGCTACGTCGGCGGCTACTGGGAGGCGCGGGAGCGCGGCGACTGGAGCTCCTGCCCCGACATCTTCGGCCAGGTGCCCGCCGATTCCGCCCTCGACTGGCGGCGAGACTGAACAACGTCCCACCCCAGCAACTAACCAGTGAGTAAGCGACCTCGCTCTCCCCGTTGGTCCCCCGCGATGATTCTCTCAGATGTCTCTCCCTCGGCATTTCCAGCTGCTCCAGGGTAGCAACCTGGGCCCCTAAAGAGGGGGGCGGGGGGACTACGCTGTTTCCCTCTCCTCTCTCTCTCTCTCTAAGATTTGGAGAGATGATGGGTGGGCCCTGTGTATCGGAATAGGAGGTCAATACCTGACAAACGATTCTCTCTATCCCCGGTTGAGATCTTTGCGGGTTCGGAAAGTGCTGCACGGTAATAGTGAATCACTTTTTGATCGATCGTAGTGAATCAGTCTTTTTCTAGGACACTCTCAGGTGTTTCATGGAGAAGTTTGTGATCCAAGATGCCATGTTCCATGAATTATGGAGATTAACGTCAAAATCGTCAATTCAGATTACATTTTCAGAAATCCAACGTTAAGACATTTTGAGGGGTAAAATAGAGTTGGCTACTATTAATCAGCCAATAATCTTTTATGGAGATCGTCTGATGGCCCCCCTAGGTTCCCAAAAGGAATAATCGGCAGTAAATGGAAAGAAGATGGATGCAAAACCTATAGGGATGAGTTTGGGCTCTAAAGAACCCTAAAGCTTGTGGGCACGTTTGAGAACACTCCTGCCATAGCTCTCTAAAGATTCTTTAATGTCCCCTTCTTCTCTCCTTCAAATTCTAATACACGACCTTCTTACAAAAAAAAATACTACCCTTTTTGATCTCATTTGGGTCTTATTTAGTTTTTCCAAGATACGAGTAGAATGGGCTGACATATATACAACACTAGTCTTTAGAAATCATTTTTGTGTTTTGATTATGTAAGGCCTATTGAGGGCCCAACATTAATCCATTTCATCAAGATGGAAAGATGAAAATTGTTGTTACAAGGCCAATGTTAGTCAACACATTGTGTCATATTGAGACAATTGGTGCCACTTGACCAAGGCTTCAATTTTCCACTCAATTGAAGCCTTGTCAAGTAGTAAAGAGGACAATTAAGGATCTTTGGGTGCTCTAATGATCTTTCTAAGTTGGGAAACATCAAATGTTTATTGAATTTAAACTCAAGGTAATAGTTATGACACAAATGTGATTGTCCAAATTTGCTTGATGATCCACAAGAATCTATGGAATATAGTCAAGTAGCTCCATGCTGCATTAGTACTCTTATGGAGTCACAATGGTTTAGCTTCTCATTGGCTCTAAAGGTGATAGAAGTGAGATAGTAAGACCACATGTTAAACATCTCAATACTTTCTATCGACTTGAGCCTTCATATGAGCTTGAGCATGAAGGAGGATTTGTTTGAATTAAGCTAAGATGGCATTACATTTCTAGAGGTGGTGAGATAGATCATCTCATGGAAATCAAAATGGAGAAACATGAAGGTATTTATCTTATAGAAACTTGAATGAGGTAAATCTAATAAAAATATGAAAGAATGTATTATATTAGTACTCGAGCCACATAATCCATTTGCTCCATTGGTGTCGTTGCTTACTTGAGAAATAGAAAAATAAGTTTTGAGGCAATGGTTGATCATTTTTGTTTGATCATCTAACTAGGGGTAATAGGTGATATTATGGTATATTTAAGTGTATTATAATCTAAAAATCTTACACCAAAATTAGCTCAAAAGAATTATGTCTCTATCATAAACTATGGTCAATGGAATTCTATATAGCCTTACAATCTCTTAAAGAAATATGTGATACATTTCTTGCATTCATAACATATGTTTTAGCATGGTGAAGTGAACCTATTTACTATGGTGTTCAACAATCATCATAGCACCATTATCACCCAAAGATTTAGCAATCTTTTTATTAACTATATGACATGGAGTAATGGGCTGATTATGTCACAACCCATTACATATATGGTTAGGATATATACACTACCCTATTCTACGAATGGTTTTAGTTTTCCTGTTTTCACGAAACTACTTGCTACATGGTATTAGAGCCTCTGCCCTAGGGCACACTCCCATGTTGTTGCCTCTATGGTAGCTTTCCTTAGGCTGCATATGGCTACCTCGGCAACTCCATTTGTACTACATTGGGGTTGTCTTCTACTCATTGTTCGTCTTGCGACTAGACTCCTCTCTCTAATAGATTCTATTCATCTATCATCGGGCCTTCTTCTACTAGCCCCCCCATTGCTATGTTTGATATTCTCTAGCCCCCTCTATGCCCATGGTCTCGTGCTCATGTTAGTTGTTGTCCCTGTGTATCGCTCTCATCTATTACCTCTGTATCATGATTGTGTGACCCTACCTAATAGGATTGTTGTCTCTTTTCATTCCGTATATAGGAATGGTCAATTCACTTATTTTATACATCATGGATGAAGGATCGAAACCAATGACTCCTCTAACATACACTATTCCAAGCCATGTCATGACCCATCATAGGCTAAATGGGAAGAGATATCATTTTTGGCAACGATCACTCAAGATTTGCTTCAAAAGTCAAGGTAAGATTGATCATCTACTTTCATACTATCTTGTCTGATCTGCATCTTTATAGACAATGGGAGTAGTAAGATGCAATTCTCCTCAATTTATTATGGAACTCTATGAAGCCTCACATCACTATTCTGGTCACAAATTTGACACCTGCAAAGCTATTTAGGATCATATAGCATTGATGTACTCTAACAATATTTCTCATATTTATGACATGATAGTAACATATTATGGTCTAAAGTAAAGTGACTCCGATCTAACCCATTACTTTGGTGAGATTGCTCGTCTCACTCAAGATTTCCACTCTTTATTGTCATTATCCCTTGATCTTCAAGCCCTACAAAAGCAACAAGATCAACTTGCAGTCATTAAGTTCCTTGGTGGACTCCATCTTGAAAATGATAGTGTTCAAAGTCAGATATTGGCCTATATTAAGCTCCCTACACTTGTTGAAGCCTATCAACATGTTTCTCGTGCTTTTATTGATCACAACCCCTTGAAGACCACACTTACTATGGACAATACAACCTTAGTATATACTCACCCTTTATCCCATGGGTGCCCTCTTGGTGGTTGTTCTAGAGAAAGGGGGGTGGAGGCAGGCCACTTGGAGACCATCAGAAGTATGAATACACCTATTGTGGTAAAAAGGAGTATAAAAGAGATAGATGTTATACATTGCATGGTCGTCCCCTTGTGTAACCAATGTTGTTACTAGTAGAGATGAGGGGGATCTCAAGTTGTTCATCACATGTCACTTTTTGATGAGAAGTATACTCGCATGCTCCAATTTCAAGTTATTAAGCTCGTACCTGTGACTACTTCAGATATGTCTAGGACATCTACTGTTTGTTTTTTTTGTGTATCCCTACCTTCTTCAGATGACTCGCCTTGTTGGATCTTTGACTCTAATGCTACTGACCATATCACATATATCTAATAATTTTATGTCTTATTCTCATCATTCTAGTCTCTCTCTTATTACCTTAGCCGAAGGTTCCACCACACATATCTCAAGTATAAATTTTACCTCTCCTAACCTCAATTTTCCACTTGACTCAATTTTACATATTCCTAACTTTCCTTTCAATTTTATCTCTATTAGTAAACTCAATCAATCTCTTCAGGCAGCCATTACCTTTTTTTCTAACTCTTGTTTTATTTAGGACCCAAAGATATGGAGGAGGATTGACAAAGGATATGAAGATGAAGGACTTTATTACTTGGGGAAAGCTTCTTCCGTCACGTGTGTTGCAAATTCATAGTCACTTATCTATCCCTTAACAAACTCAAGTTGATGGTTTCTAGTCTCTCTCCTTACCGAAGGTGTTAAAATGTGAGTCTTATCAATTAGATAAACACTATCATTTTAGTTTTGGGTCAAAAACATTCTCTAGGCTTGAGTCTCTTTTTGACTTAATTCATTCTGATGTATGAGATCTTAGTCGAGTTTGTTCTAAACTCGGGTTTAAATATTTTGTCACCTTTATAGATGATTATTCTCACTTTACTTGGCTTTACCTCATGAAAGATCGTTTAGAATTGTTCACTATTTTTCAATCATTTTGTGTTGAAATCAAAAATTAATATGGTAAAAATATTCACATTCTTCATTCTAATAATATCAAAGAATCTTTTAGTTCATCTTTCATATAATACCTCTCTACCCAAGACATCATTCATCAATTTTATTGTCCTCATACTCATCAACAAAATGAAATTGTTGAGAGAAAAAATCGTCACGTTGTTGAGACAACCTACACATTACTTTGACACATAAATGTCTCACTTAAATTCTAGAGTGATGTTGTCCTTACTGTCACTTATTAGATCAATTGCATGCCATCATCTATCTTGCATAAAAAAATTCCTTATTTCATTCTCCATCCTACTAGCCCACTATATCACTTACCCCCAAAGATATTTTGGCATAATTGCTTTGTTCATCATTCGATTATAGGTCAAAGTAGTCTTAAATCTCTTAAATATACTTTTCTTGGTTATTCTCGTACCCAAAAGGGTTATAGGTGTTATTTTCCTTCACTCTACAAATATTTCATCTCAACTGATGTTACATTTTTTAGTGTACTCCCTTCTTCTCCTCATTACACTATACTACGTCTTTAGCAAAATTGTTACTCTTACTTATTGTTCTTGAGTCTGCCCATATATAACATCTAGTGTACTAATAAAACCCTCTAGTCATCTGTTGAGTGATTTATATACTCCTATTACTCAGGTATACACACGACGGAGAGCTCTTTCAGTACCTCTTGAATCATCTCCTTCCCCACCAATCTCTTCAACATCTGAAGGACTAATGTTGAGCACTCCTGTGATCAATGATCTTGACCGTCCTATTAGCTTATATAAAGGAACATCATACTTGTACTAATCATATCTCTAACTTTGTTTCTTATCAATCATTATCTCCTACTTATTTAATATTTATTTCTATCTTATCTCAATAACATATTCCTAAGATTATTTCTAAAGTATTATATCACCTTGGGTGATGTGATACTATGATAGAGGAAATGGATGCACTTGAGAATAATCAGACTTAGACACTTGTTCCTTGTCCTTCAAGAAGTCTATTATTGGCTGCCAATAAATATTTACGATCAAAGTTAGACTTGATGGCACTATTGATCGCTTTAAGGCTCATCTTGTGACAAAGGGGTTCACTCAAAAATATGATGAAGATTACTTTGAGACTTTTTCTCCTGTGGCTAAAGTTACTTCTATTAAAATTATGCTTATTTTGGTAGTATATTTCTCTTAGCCTCTTTATCAGCTTGATATCAAGAATGTTTTTCTTCAATGTAACTTTCAAAAGAAAATATGTATGACACAACCTCCTAAATTCAGTGTGTATGGAGACTCTCTTATAATATGTCGCCTCTAGAAGTCTCTATATAATTTAAAGCAATCTCCTTAAGCTTGATTTAATTGATTTAGTGATACATTATGTGACTTTGGCTTTTAGTGATGTGGTGTTGATCATTCAATCTTTTATCAATATTTTTATTTGAATGTATTTGATCACTTATTTATATTAATGACATTATTATTACAATGAGTGATTATGTAGGTATATCTCGCACCAAGACCTTGTTACAAGAACAATTCACCACTAAGGACTTAGGCGATCTCAAGTTCTTCCTCGAGATAGAGGTTGTTGGTTTAAGGAAGGTCTTGTAATTAATTAACATAAGTATACCCTTGATCTCCTGACTAAGACTATCATGATAGGAGCCAAACCAACTACTATCCCTATGGATCCTCACCTCTAGTTATCTGTCTCAAATGGAGAGTTGTTAGTTGATCCTATTCAATATCGACAACTTGTTGGTAAACTCAACTACTTAACTCTCACTCGACTTGACATTTCTTTTATTACCAATATTTTCAATCAATTTATGGATCACCTCATAGTAGACATCTAACAGTTGTCACACAGATTCTCTAACATTTAAAGCAACATCTAAGTCAAGGTTTGCTCTACAACTTGAGAGAGGTTGTTAACTATATGATGTAAAGTAACATGCCAACTATGTCACAGCCTATTATATCTAGGGTTAAGATATATACCTACCTTATTTTGTAAATGATTTTGATTTTTTCATTTTCATGAAATTACTTGTTACACCTTCAAAAAAATTTAAAGATAATTCTTCTCATATTTAATTTGAAATTTGAAATAGTTGAAATAGACTTGTTGAAGAGAGTCTCATACCTTTTTCTAAATATGTTATATTTTTCCATGAATTCTCAAAAAAACACTATCTCTTTCCAAAAACATGTGTCATGCCAAAATTTCATATATGCAAAGGAACCCACAATATCTTACTATGGTAAAATTATAATATGATATTTTGGGTCAAACTTTTAGGTATAAAGGTAGATAAATATGTACTAGGAGGTCACAGTGAAAACTGTTGTACTTGGGCCACAACTTGGTTCCACTTTTCAAGTCCTAACAAATACAAGCAAAGTGGGAGTCTTCCTTAACCTCTTAGGTGATTGTCTACACAACCAAAATATATTGAGAGACTAAGGTCACTTTTTGAAGTGTTATTTGGGCATGTCATTGAGAGAGGACATCAACAACCATATTATTTGTCCTTGACTTGTACTTGATTTTAAAGTTGTAACCTATCAACTTGATCATTCATCATAGGTCTTCTGAGGTGATATAGTATTATTCTAAAGGAAACTATAAACTTCTTTGATTAGTATGAATAACAAAATAATGACCATCTTTGTATGGCTTACACTATAATTTTCAATTCCTATTGATAGATGGGCTTGAGTTGATACTTGATCAATAGCATTTGACTGAAAAGTGTCACAAGTAGTCACTACTATATTAAAATTTCTCCAATACCTATAATGAAGACATGAAAAAATCAGAAAAAGTAACATGAACACAAAGGTGAGGGTTATCTTGAGCCTTCCAAATGTTTGATCGGCCTTTGTCACTCACTAAAATACATTTTTCTTGAGCTGCTACATTAACACAATAAAGAACTAATGTTTAGCATTGTGTCATTCAACAAGAACAAAAGAAAATAGAGAAATGAAGCTTTAAGAAAATAGGAAATTCTCATTTTGCAATTCATCCAACATTTTCTATTTATCACCTTATAGAAGCTGGTTTGAAAGGGGGAAATAAGAAAAGTGAGGCCAGGCCATCATGGTTGTCACTGCCACCATTATTGCCACTATGCTTGCACTTGCCACCATCCTATCGTCATGCTCGATTTTGCCTCTACAAGTCACATAGGAGGGGAACATGCAGCCACCTTTGTCATTGTCTTAGTCGCCTCTAGAACCACAACCATTGTCATGCTCCGTTTTACCTCTACATGTCACACATTAGGGGAACATAGTCATTGCTTGTAGCTTCTATCACAAATATTCTACTCTAATTCTCATTTCACTACCTCTCTTTGTATCTCCCTTTCCCCCTTTTCTCATTCTCTCATTACCTCTTATCTATGTCCACTTGTCTCCTCACAAGGAACATTGGTTAACCCACTAATAGTTGGGCTTGTTGGGCCTTTAGTGAGCTCATCTACTAATTGATATTTGATATTTGTTGTTGGTGTTAAATATCCACTAAATTAGATTTATGACTAAAACTTAATTAATTTTTACTAAAATAATAAGTCTCAAGTTGAACACATGGATTATGAATAACATGTAATGAGAATTAATTTGGTTTTAGTTTAAAGTAATTCTAGATATTTAAAGAATTTTATAATATTTTTATACTTTTATAATTTAACTAAAAATATAAATAATAAGATATTATGATTTTTCTTTTATTATTTAGGTGAAATAATAATAAGAAGAGAGAAGAAAATTTGTAGGAATAAATTAGGAGGGTAGAAATGAGATTTCGAATGGACTCAAAGATAGAAGAAGAGGGAGATATATGTCATATTTCAAAGGGACATAGAGAAAAAGAGGGAGATATACATGAAATTTTGAAGGGAATTAGAGAAAAGATGTGAGGTTTCAAAGGGAACAATAGAGGAAAAGAGAGATAATAATGGTGATAATAAGAGAGAAAATCATGGGTCAATACGAGTGCGAGAGAATCACATTAACCACAATTTCTATGCGAATACATGAGAAAGAAATCGTGTAAAAGGTGTGAAATCACACCTAAAAATACCTGAATTAGTTATACATCAATTAATAATTATTAAATGATTAAAATCAAACCAAAAAGCTCACCGAATTACTTGAAAATTGAGAAATATATCAAAAACTTCATTCACATTCATAGAAAAATAGGACAGATTTTGAGCTTGACTTTTCATTAGAAATCAATAAAAATGATTCAAAATTATTCTTAAGATAATTTATGATGACTTATGAAGGATATGAGAGAACATAAACCTTTATGTTGATTGAATCATAAGTTCTATCTATTATTTCTGAAAAATAGTTGAAAATTATTGTCAACAACTAAAAATGAATTTAAAACTAAAATAAATGAAAGTGTTATCTTTTGATGGATCCACCTCTAGAGTAGTTAGAGGTGTCAGTGTGATAACTATCGGCTGGTCATGTTGCACTATGTTGGAAGGCATATAAGAGGCATCTAATAGCTCTATGTTATTCACAAGAAGGAAGGGTTGAGATCACTATCACTGCCATTTGGGGAGAACATAAAACTAGTGAACACTCATCAAAAGCTTTGAGTGTAGCCAAGAGAGGTAGGAAAAGGGTTCACCAATTACTAGAGGCTTTGATCACACAGAGGAGAGAGAAATTGATTATTAGTTTTATTCTACAAAGAGAGTAACGATTGAACTTAAGTGGTTGGTCATGTGGTGCTTCATCTATCATTCAATTAAATGGCTAGATGCCATATAATCTATCACTTATGTCAAGTGGGTACATGGAGCTTCATGCATCATCCAATCACATGCCACAATTTGCGAGATTTAAATGTTTGCCACTTTTACAAAAAGGACAACATGACATGGTTCTTTGTACATCATATGATCAAAGTGTTGGGATGATTAGAGACTTTTGAAAAACTTGAGAAATACATGTATGTTCCAAGTCTCAAACTGACGTCACTCCATTGCTAAAGTCAAGATGACATGGCACATTCTAAGCCCTTAGATCGAGTTGTACAATCATATAAAATTTTTAATCAAACCTAAAAATTAAAAAAGACATATTTAGTCCCACAACAATTATTTTCCGCAGATATATTATGATTAAAATGTAGCGAACCCTCTTGATATTAAATAGTCTCCAAAAAATTAACTAGATTTCACCACCATCCCTTGAGGGCTGACTCAAAATGATGCCCAAGCACCCAAAGGCCCTTGGAGCAGTACCATGTTGGCCCAATAACAAAAGAGGGGAGATCAAATCCTCACATGCACACATGGTGTGCATGAACTTTGATCCTCTCTATTCCAAGTTGTGTAGTAGTGAGTTGAGTAAGGCTCGCTATCATATGCGATGAGCTCAAAAGGCTTGCATCAAGCCCATAACTAGCTTTGTATTATTTATTAATTTATTCTATAAAATAAGAAGCATCATATTTTAACTTAAAATAATTCATGAAAAATAATAAAAATTCACTAAAAAATTAATAAAACATTAAAAAAATTCCACTAATTATAACTTATTTTCAAAAAATTTATGTAACATTATATTATTTTTACCTTACATTGCATATAAAAAATAAGATATTATCATCTAGTTTAATATAATCTTCCCCACAAGATCCAAGTGAAATTGGTGTAAACAATGGTTGGAAGAGAGAGAAAGGAGGAAGGGGGGTTACAGTATGAGAAATTCAGAGGGATATAAGTCAAGAATGTCAAGTTTGAAGACTAGAAATGATGGATATAGGATGTTTACCTAAGGCTAACCCTTTTGTCTAGTATGTATGTATGTGGATTGTCTAAGAATTAATAATTACACATACATATCTAAAAGAGATAAAATAATGAGTAATGATAGTCACTTTGAATCTACATCTATATGGCATTTTTAAATCATAATTAAATCAATTATGTGTGACTATATTATCTATCAATGAAGCTTCATCAATTATAGTGTGATAGAGTCATTGATGTCTCTAGCTAGAAGAAAAGTTGAGTTAATGAAAACTCTTTTGAAATTTAAATTTGTAATTTCTGCAACAATTCACTTAGCCGAATTAGAGATAAATGAGTGTAATGTCTCACCACCCCTCAATGAAAGTTTGTAAAGCTCTACTAGAAAATAATCTCCATATAGTAGCGTTTTGGTAAGATATTTTAAGAGCATTATAATTGTCTTGTCAATACTTGGGTCGCCCTTGAGTGTAGCTTTGGTGTACCTTCTTTGCTGAAGTGTATGGTGAATTTGCTACAATTAATTTTTGTGGGCCCCAAAGACAAGCTACTACATGTTGAGAATTAAATTAGTGTTACATAATTTTATAGGAAAAAATATATATTTTTTTTTGTGAATTTGATAATTTTAAAAGCATATCCCTATAAATGACTTTTGTTTTTTATTGAAACATGTGTTTATGATCACATTATTGACGTGATAGTTATTGATAGTGTCAATCTTTTCATAAATTAAATGGAAATGAAATTATAAGTAGCTTTGCATTGTACAAAGATTAGTACCTCAATGTCACCTACCTTCTTTTGGAGTTATAATGATTAACGATTAATCAAACTCAATATTCAATTCAATAACAATATATAATGATCCTTAGTAATAACTCTTTCTCTAGATCATCCTCATGGACAATGAGAATTTGTAATTCTCATCTACAAGTAAATAGAGGTCCTTGTGTCTCCTAGCCTAAATCTCTATTTACATGATATTAAAGCTATGTTTTACTTGTTTGTGTCCATAAAAAAATCATTCTAACAATAGTGTGTGTCCCTAGATTGTGTTGATCAACCTACACTTCTTGTAGTCATTTTTGATCCATCACTCTTCTTATGTTTAACCCTATTTCTTATTAAACTTTTGTGCAACTTCAAATTTATGCATCCATAAAGATTTAGCCTAAAAGTATTGACCTTGATATTTTCTTGATGGGCCATAGTGCATCATTCTTCTTCTTGATTGATTAGGCCATTAGTGGGTAGTTGTTATTGGTGAAAAATACCCTTTATCTAATAATATTTATAACTGAAACTTAAAGAATAATTAGTAAGTCAATGAATCTCATGTCAAATATGGAGTAGAAATAATTTGTCATGATATTAATTTTTATTTTATTTTTAAATTAATTCTATATTTTTCATAATTTTTATTATTTAAATAATAGAAATTAAAAATTTTAGGTTTTTAATAAATAGTGAAAGAAGAGGTAGATAAACATGGGATTACAAACTGATTATAGGGAAGAATTTTGAAGGACATACATGGAATTTGAAAGAGATTTTTGGAGGAATTTTTGGGAGATAGATGTGGGATTTAAAAGGGATTTTAGATGAATTTGAGGTGGAAAATAGCAAAGAGAGAAGGAGAAAATATATGACAATAGGAGAGAGAAAATTATGGTCAGCATGTCTTGCAATGCGTTGACCATGATTTTAGGACAAATATGTGAGAGAGCTTGCGAAAAAAGGTGTGAAATCACATTGACCAAAAATTCAAGAATAAACACTAGAAAATCAACAAACTGTTGAAAATTTGAAGAAAAATAGTCAAAAAATTACCAAAAAATTGTTCTATGATCATGAACATATCAAGAATTTTTATTCAATTTTTTTATCAAAATTAATGTGAAATGATTTAAATCATTTATAGATTATTCTTGATGAATTATAGAGGATTTGAGATAGAAATGAATGCTTTTAGTTAAGTTTTCATTGATTTCTTCTAATTATTTCTAACAAGCATCTAGAAATAATCATCTGTGAAAAAAATAAAACAAAATATGAAATAAATCTAAAACTAACACTGTCATTTGATACATCTACATCTAGAGTCACAAAAGATGCCAATGTGATAACTTTGTATTGTTCAATTGTGTCACACCACACCAAAGGTGCATGAAGATCGTTTGGCAACTCTACACTATTGGCCAAAAAGATTTCATATAAAGAAAGGTTGACCTCGCTATCACTGTCATTTGGGGGAGAAAGGAAGACTTTTGGCTACTCACTAGAGGGTCTAAGTGTAGTTGAGGGAGAAAGGAAGAAAGCTTGCCGATCACAAGATGCTCTAGCCATACTAAGGGGATAAGATAGAATACTCACCATTGGCTAACTCTTCGCCATTTTATTTCCCCTATGATAATCAATAATGTCTATTTTACAAGACAATAATCGCTTATTATTGATATATCCAAGTGAACATTAAATGACTTGGTTGCATGACAATTTTTTTCTCACCCAATCGATCTATTGATGCCATCAGGTCATCACTTATGCCTCGATTATGTGGCACTTTATATGATGCATGATCAAAGTGTTATAAACTGTCAAACCTTTTCTTGATGCACATGGGCTACATGGCACATCTTGAAAAATCTTAAATAATTTGAGTGTGTTGTAGTTATCAAACTATCATTGATCCATCACTTGAATACAGGTGATGTGGCACATTCAAGAGCATCAAATCAGATAGTAAAAAAATATGAAAATTAAATGGCTACACCTATTAACACCTTTTAATACTTTTTCATTTATTTCAAATAATAATAATTAATATATTTTAATCCAAAATAAATTCTTAAAATAAACTAAAATTCACCAAAATTTTACTACTTTAACTCACATTGCATCTAAAAAATGATATATTATCAACCATCCACATAATAACTTTCAAGTCTTAGTGATTGTGTAGCTTAACTTCTATGCAAACTTCATACTTTTTTCATTTGATAAAACTATTTTCAAGGACTTTTCATGCAACCCTTTTATAGACATTGATATGAGTTCAAAGTCTCTTCTATATTCTGAAATTAATCCTAGTTGTTCAATATTTAAGAATCATTTGCAAAGATTGCCTAACTATGTGGATCCAAACCTTTTCATTGATTGATGCTTGAGATCCTATCAAAACATGAATGAACTCTACCATGTTAAGGCTTATTCCTCAAAACTCAATGTTGTTATTTGCACCTTCTCTACTTCAATTATCGGATGTATTATAAAAAATAATTTCACTTTGTAAATCTATCTTTCTATGTTATTTCCTCATAATATATGAAGCTCAAGATGTCAACCACTTTAATTGGTGTTTCTGTAACACATTGATATATTATACCAAGAGTATTCTATCAAGTATGATCTCCATTGGCCATCATCCCTAAATTACAAAAACCTTCTTCTCATCTTGAATAAAGCCTTGCTTGAGTGGTTTCTCATTCTTATTGTTTACGCTTATCTTTAAAAGATGATTCCTTTTTAGTTCCCACAATGTATTCTACAAATCATTTACTATATGTAGTAATTATTTCATTTCCTAATATATAATATTCATCTCTTAGTTCCTTTTTTTTAGTTCTCTACAACTATTATATGTCATTTTCCCTTGTTTTGAATTGATTTTCCTAAAGCTTTTAATGTCATTTCAGGCTTTGAAATCTAATGGGTGACCCCCAAATTCCAAATAGGAATATAAATAATAAATAGAAATGACTTGAATTTAAAACTATAAGAGATAAAAATTTTGGCTTCAAATAACTTTAAGGTATGTGGGGACATTTGAGAGGCCTTTCTCTCTCACCACAACTCTCTAAAGCTTCAAAGATCCTTTTTATTCTTTCCTCTAAACCCTAATACCCAACTCCCTTCCAAAATAATTTACCTTTTTCACCCCCACTTAAAATTGATTTAATTTTATGACATTGGTGTAAAATGGGCTAAGATATATATGATGTTGGTCTTTAGGGATTGTTTCTTGCATCTCAAGTATGTAAGCCTTATTTGGGACCCAATGTTCTCTTAGGCTTAGTTCTCAAAAATACATAACTGAGGAGGTGGGTACAATAGATGAAATATTTTGAGTCAAGTTTACTGTTCATTCCTCAATATACTTTTTAATTTATAATTTAATAAAAAGATAAAATATTTTTAAAATTAGATACTAGTAAGAATCTTGATTATATACTTACAAAGTAGTTTTTACATAGTACCCCAAGAGGTGAGATTGACATAAGTACAATAAAATAAGTGAAAGAAAGGAAATTCAAATTATTGATATTATATATTCAAAGCAAAAGACCACAAGATCTTCAAACACTCATGTGAATATTTCTTGGTAAGTTGACTCACAAGGGTAGCCAAGAGACTACAATAATAATAAAATTAATGACTCTTGATAACTATAGTAAGGATAAGGGAGAGATGAAGATTGATGGACAGAAATAGAAAATGAGTGGGCTAGAGAGGGGGACATAGAGGGAGGGAGGGAGAATAGACATAGCTTATATAAGACTCAAAAGTGAATAGAGATAACATAATATTTCAAGCGACCTCAAACTCTAACCACTTCTTTCACACCTTCATCTTGTTCCAATTATTCTATTTAACTAGTATTTTGGGCCCATGGATAATAGGATAGGTTTGAAGTATAGTTTATAGTTCAACATTCTAAAAGATTTAAAGGCTAAGCGAAATACCAAGAGAGTGGGTGAATTGGTATTTCAATAACCTCATATTTTCTTTATGGATAATAATATATCAACACACATATTAACATGGCTCTACATGATTATCTACATGTAGACTTGCTTTATCTCTCCTCTAATGGGTTCTCTTATGAATTTCTCTCCCTCACTATGAGACAAACTTTTTATACTCGTTCGCCCCTCACTTGGCTACTTCTAGTCTTAGAAGATCCTTCATATTAGTTTTCAACTATTTTTCTCATAAATAAACATTGAAATTAATGAGAATTAACATCGCAATACCTCATGTTCAACCTCTGTAGAGATTCAACCCATCAGGGGTCAAGTAGGTCTTAGAGCACCTCGTATCTTTGCCCAAAACTACTCTCCCCTCACTCCCCAATTATCTTAAAGTCTAATGGAGAGCCTCTTTGAAATATTCAAACTTTTTCTTGATCACCAATCGTTGATGAAGAATGATGATACAATTTGCACACAATTAAAGTTCTAAGGTGATGTTTCGTAATCATAAAAGAGATTTCTTGTTGTAAAACAAAGTGGAATCGTTGTTCTTAATCTCCCCAACTTTTTTTAATTGTAAGGCATCATCCTCCAATAGATTTGTGTATTTTGCTCAAGAAATAAAATCGAAAAATTAGTTCAAATACTTACCATTTTCTAAAATGTGCGACAATGACCTCTAACCATTGCGAATTCAATATATCACTATTCCTCAATCCTTTTGATTTGAAATTTAAACTTGAGATTCGTCTCTCATAGACAAACAATTTTTCTGTTGACGCATTCTTCAAATTTGGACATTGAGCTAGTCTTTATCTCCATGTAAACAGCCATTATGTCATCATCTAGATTTCTAATTCGAGACTAACAAAAGCTCATTTAAAATTTCAAACCATTTTTTTTCTTTTAATGATGCACGTGACTAATAAATAAATTATTACACTAAAATGATTAAATAATCATAAATAAATGAACTAAAAATATAACCATCATTTACCATCTTATTTACTAATTAAATATTTATTTTTAACAAATATTTATCCATATAAATGTGCCACTTCACTTATTCACTAATTTACTTAATCTCAAGGTTTAATCCTTTGGATCAATGGGTTAAGCATAATGTCACAAGATAAATAATAGAGTTTATTACATAAAATCTATGAGACATTTATGATAATATTGGAAACAATATCAAACATAAATTATATATTTTCTATAATATCAAAATACATGCCCAAGGACATCAACACATTCCACACCAAATTAGTTTCAAGGATATGAGGAAAAGGTTGGGAAACCTCTATTAGGCCTAGTGCACATTTGAGTTGAAAATATGAAAAAATGGATGGATACAAATAGTCTTTGGTAGGGCTAACTTGTAAGTGACTAATCCTAGTATTTCTAGTACACAATAAGGTTTGAAAGAATGAGATGATTATTTTTCATTTAGACATTTAGTCAAAGAGTGCAGATAATGTGGCCATAAATCAAGAAACATTATCTCCAATATTAAACGATACATTTTGATTATGTTTGTTGCATTGAATGGTTGTGTAATTTTGGGTTTGATGAAGGTAGTCTTTGAGTTGTAAAATAATTTGATTTTTTTCTTACAATTGTTGTTCTATGAAAGTCATCAAAGTTTGCTATGCGCTAAAATGAATTAGAAGAGGAGGATCCTAACCAAAGATGATGCAAAAGTGGGTAACTTTTGTGGTTGAATGATATTAAATATTATAATAATACTCCACCTATGGTAGTCATCTTTTTTAGGCTAAAAAATGACTTGAAGAAAGGTAATGTAAATATGTTTTGAGGCACTTGTTAACTACTTTGGTTTGATCATCCAATTGAGGATGATAGGATGTACTACAATATAATTTTATACCTTGTAATTAAAACAACTCCACCAAGAACTATAAGAAGGAAACTCAATCTCAATTAGAAATGTTAGTAACCAGATATATATAGAAGCAAATACATTTATGAAGACATCACTCAACCACTTTTACATTGTGAAAGAGTGTAAGAGCAAAATAAAATGAACAACCTATTGATGACCACCAAGATGCAATTAAATCCTTTAGATTGTGGTAAGCCTTTGATGAAGTATCTTGAAATATCTTCTCATATTTGCTAAGAAATTAGAAGAGGCTGAAGGAGGTCTATGAGAGATAAAGTTTTGTACTTATTATACTAGCAAATAACACATTAGATGACAAAAGCTTTGATATTGTTCTTTGTTTTTGTCCAATAAATAGTTTAGTTGATGTGATTACATGTGTGTAGAAATCTTGAATGACCATCTAATGGCTCCAAATGATATTGGTGTAAAATTCTAGGAATAGTTATTGATGATGGAGGGAGGAATAGTCAACTCTTGATAAAGCATGACTATGAAGCTCGCGTCCAAGTTGACCTCAATTAAGACTTAGTGGAATAGTAGAAGTCAAGTTCATGAGAAGTTGAGGCATGTGAGAGGTAGAGTCAACTACTAAATTTTCAAACCTAATTTTAAATTTAATATCAAAATGATAACCTATAAATTTGTCTAACTATTTTTCAAATTCTTATGCCACATGTCATTGTTGTAATAAATACTAAAAGAATAAATTTAGTGCACAACAAAAAATTCTATCATTTTTTACGACAAAGATAATATCTATAAGTTCTCTTTCATATACTAGTTTCATTTGATGTTTAATCGATAATGGTTTAGCTGTAACAAGTAATGGGTCAATGTTGCATAAGGATCATCCCTTATCTCATGTTGGATGCATCTATTTTTTCAAATCAAACAAGAGAAAAATCAAGGTTAAAACTAGGGTTGAAGAGAGATAGACCTATTAAGTTGCTCAAGAGAAACATAGGCTTTTGGATTCCACGTAAATTTGTCTCTCGTCAATAGATTTGTTAGGAGGTGTATGATGGAGTTGTATCCCTTTACGAATTGTTTATAATAGTTGATGTGGGTAAGAAATTTGTGAAACTTTTTAAGAGTTCATAGAATTAGCTAGTAGAGAATTGTTTCAATTTTGGATTGATTTACATGACCCCAAATGAAGAAATAATGTGACCCAAATAATCAAGCACTAATTCGATGCTTCAACTTCTAACTAGCAGTGACAATAATCACAAAGTTCCTCAAGCCCTTTCATAATGCTTCATCTAATTTTTAGTTAACCTCAGCCATGTAGGTGGAAACCAGCTCTGATACGAGATTCAAAGGAACTTCAATTTCATACTTACAAAATAGATTTGAAATAATACCTTATGAGTTGAGATTGATTAATAAAATAAATTCAAATGATTGATATTTTAGATTCAAAAGCAAAAGATCACAAAACCTTCAAACACTTAGTAAGTTGACTCATGAGGGTAACAAAGGGACTACAATAACGATATAATTGATGACTCTTGACTACTACAATCCACTTCACAATTGGAGAATGAGCAAACTATAGAGAATGACCACTTCATAATTAGAGGGTAGGTAAGAGTGGAAGATTGACAATTGGAGATAGAGAATGAGTAGGCTTGAGAGGGGGACATAGAGAGAGGGAGAAAAATACAACTCATGCAAGACTCAAAAGTAAATAGAGATAGCATGGTACTTTGAGTGACCCTAGACCCCAGCCACTTTTACATCTTCACCTTGTTTCAGTGACATTTTTAAGTAGATAGAGAATAATGGCAGTTAGCATATTGTGGTTGACAATTATAGATCTACTTTGTGATTAGGGGATTAGGGGAGGCATGGACCATGATGGAGAGAGTTGTGGTGTCATGCCTAATTATCTATCAAATACATTCGATTCTAATTATTAAAAGGAATTATGATTTTAAATATGATTATAATTAAAATGTGATTTTAAATATTTCATTTTTATTTTGCTTTCATAGAGACATTATATCTATACGGCTATATATATATTGAATGATGTTGACTAAAGCTCTCCATATGTATGGTAACGTCATATGCTTAGGCTTGCCAGTCTCAAGTATTAATTTTATTAAAAAGTTCCAATAAAGCTGTAAACTTGGCCATCTGAAGTCTGAATTTAAATATGAAAATAATGAGGTCCGAGTTCTATCTTGCTTAACGAGGTCATATAAAAAAATATGTTTTAGCTTAAGTTTAGGGTGATATTAAAGGTACTTGAGTAGGCACATCTATGCATTCGTATAAATAGTTTGATACTCTGCGGGCCTCCGGCGGAAACGGCGCTCATTGTCTAGTTGCTGCTCCTCCCCGCCATCGGGAGAGGGAAATCGTCACCGCCCGGCGTCGGTGGACGGCGCCTCGTCGTCTGCTCGTCCAGTGCCCCCCACAGCTTCTGGAAACGGCTCCCCTCCTCCCGCCGGTCCGCTCTTGCCCGCTAGGGTTTCCCGCTTGCGTGGTTCTGGGAAGATCATTGCAACCAATTCGGTGTGGTTCGTCCTTCCCCCAATAAGAGGCTTGGCTAGGGTTTTGGCTGGAAATCTCTTACGGTCGCAGCGCCTGCCGGGTTCGTCATGGGCGGAAGGGTCGTATCCGACGAGGAAGGTGAGGAGCCGAGTATCTTGCTTATTGACTATGGGTGGGCGTTAGTCGTTTCTCTCGTAGTTCATCTTCGATATCCTAATTTGAGAATTCCCGCAGATGAGGTCGGAGAAGAGGACGTGCGGCTAGTGGACGGCGATGCCGTTGAAGATGACGACGGGCGGGTGAGAGCTGACGATGAAGACGAAGAAGACGAAGAAGGTTTTTTCCCCTATGCCTTTTATCGACCCTACATTATAAGTTAAACAAAAGCTAGTTAGGGTTTCAACAATTTGATCTAGCAGATGTTCATTTTCGTTTTCCTTCTAGTGTTTTCTTTTTCGGGATCTTTGACGGTATCCGCAATATTCCCCCTTGTTTACTCGTTCTTTTAGTCACCTGTCAAGCAATTCGTAAAGCTGGTCTAACAATGGTGTTGTTTCATTTTTCTGAGAAGACGAGGGCCAGGACGAATATGAGAAAGATGGCTTTATAGTGGACGATGACGAGGAAGAAGAGCAGGATGAGGAAGAAGAGGATAGGGACGAGAGTGACGAAGAGAGACACAAAAAAAAGAAGAGGAAGAAAAGGTTCAGGGAGAAAAAAGAAGCCTTTTCTTTTTCTTATTTGTATTTTCTCGAATATATGTTAAACTTTCATTTTTTTTCATGCGCCAGAGAATCTGAAAAACACTATGTTCTTGACGAGGACGATTACGAGTTGCTTCAAGATAATAACATTACTGGCTTTCATCGGCCCAAGCCCGTAAGTATTGATGTATTATTTTTGTTCGTCAGGATTTGGTGCTCTGAATCGGTTAGATCTAGTGGGTTATAATCATGATATCATGTTTGCGAAATTGTGAGCAGGGAAGCACAAAGTTCAAGCGTCTTAAGAAGGCCGGCAGGGGCAGTGAGGAAGAGAGGTCAGGCTTCTCTGATGAAGAGGAATCTGATAAGGATGGCCGCAGTGGGCGTACTGCTGAGGAAAAACTCAAGCGTAGCTTATTTGGAGATGATGAAGGTAAATTCCCATTTCAATATTTAAACTATTTTTCCCCATCGGCCAATGTGTCATTGACACTTTTGAATTTAAAATCTCCCAGCTGCTCCTCTTGAGGACATTGCTGAGGAAGAGGAGCAATTGGAAGAGGAAGACGTAGATATTGGAGAAGAAGATGAAATGGCTGATTTCATTGTTGATGAGGAAGATGTGGATGAGAATGGTGCTCCTGTGAGGTGCATGTCTTTTTGAAGATTACAGCCTCTGTTATTTGATGGGCATCAAATTTCAGAAAAAATTTCTTTGATAACTGATTAGTTTCTGTAACCAGGAGGAAGAAAACAAAGAAAAAGAAGTTGAGGCAAGCATTTGGTGTATCATCATCAGCTTTACAGGAAGCTCATGAAATATTCGGGGATGTGGATGAGCTTTTAGCACTTAGAAAGGAGGGACTTGCGAGAGGCAGTACTGAGGCTGGCTGGGGAGAAAAGAGGCTGGAAGATGAGTTTGAGCCATTGATCCTTGAAGAGAAGTATATGACACCAAAGGATAACATTATCCGAGAAACTGATATTCCTGAAAGAATACAGGTCACCTTTTTCACTGACCTCTTATCGCCACCATTGTGATTCTTTTTAAAAAGATGACAATACGTTGGCATTTGCAAGTGCTTTGAATCTTGAATTATCTATAAATATTTTTCCAATTTAGTGATGCTATTTATCTTTACATTTTTCCTTCAGCTCTCTGAAGAGATTACAGGTCCTCCCCCTGTTGACGACAAGAGCATAGAGGAGGAAAGTGCTTGGATATATGCGCAGCTTACTTCTGGTGGTGTATCTCCGCTGTTTGTTGAGAACCAAGTGGTCAGGGGAATTAACAAAGAGGACATTGGGAATGTTTTAGGCATGCTTCACGTTCAAAAGCTTGATGTAAGGGCCCTCTTCTGTTTTTTTCTTTTCTGTTTCATTGACCCTCACATTAATACATGCATACTGGTAATCATGCCAATATTTATTTCTTCTTCTAGATTCCATTCATTGCAATGTATCGAAAGGAGCTTTGCCTTAGTTTATTGAGAGATCCAAGTCAGGATACGATGGAGAATGAAGAACTTGATAATGCTGAAAGAAAACCAAAATTGAGATGGCACAAGGTTATTATATCTTGTTCACGAAAATCTTGTTTTCCATACGTTGTCTTTTCAAAATTATTGAAAAGGTACCAGTGATGCACATATCGTTTTCTTGCAGGCACTGTGGGCTGTTCAAAATTTGGATCGGAAATGGTTGCTTCTGCGAAAGCGGAAAGGTGCTCTTAAAGTTTATTATGAGAAGCGCTTTGAAGAGGAAGCTCGAAGGTTGGATGATGAAACAAGGCTTGCTTTGATCCATCAGCTCTATAAATCAATTATTGAGGCACTTAATGATGCTAAATCAGAAAGAGAGGTTGATGATGTTGATATGAAATTCAATTTGCATTTTCCGCCGGGTGAAGTTGATGTGGATGAAGGACAATTTAAAAGACCCAAGAGGAAATCCTTGTACAGTGTCTGCTGCAAGGCTGGGTTATGGGAGGTTGCCAAAAAATTTGGGTTTAGTTCAGAACAATTCGGCTTGCATCTGGCGCTAGAAAAGATGGTACTTTATTTTTTCTCATCATTATTTAAATTTTATAAAATTTTGCACCTTATTGTTCCGCTTGCTTCCAAATTGTGTGATTCAGAGACTGGATGAACTAGAAGACGCGAAGGAAACCCCTGATGAAGTGGCTGCTAATTTTACCTGTGCAATGTTTGAATCGCCTCAAGATGTACTGAAAGGTGCCAGGCATATGGTGAGTATACAATGCCGTATATTTTATTCTAAGGCATCTGGTATCAGCTCAATTTGCTCATTTTTCTAATTCTTGACGGAGATAGCTTTGTACAGGCTGCGGTAGAGATCAGTTGTGAGCCCATTGTGAGGAAGTATGTCCGTGGTGTCTATATGGATGAAGCTGTTGTATCGACAAACCCAACTCAGGAAGGGAATTCCGCCATAGATCCTTTTCATCCAGTTGCAGGTGCGAAGTGGCTACGCGAGAAGCCACTTTCTAAATTTGGGGATGCGCAATGGCTTCTGATTCAAAAAGCTGAAGAAGAGAAGCTTCTTCAAGTTACCATAAAAATGCCAGAAAGAGCACTTAAGAAACTAATATCCGAGGCAAAAGATAATTATCTTAGTGAGTGTGTCAGCAAATCTGCACAACTGTGGAATGAACAGCGCAGGTTGATATTAGAGGATTCGTTTTTCAACCATATACTTCCATCAATGGAGAAGGAAGCTCGGGCTTTCTTAGCCGCTAGAGCAAAAAGTTGGCTGTTAGTGGAATATGGGAAGCGTTTGTGGAGTAAGGTTTCTGTTGCTCCGTATCAGCGTCCAGACTCTGAAGAAGATGAAGAAGCTTCTCAAAAGGTTATGGCTTGTTGTTGGGGTCCTGGAAAACCACCGACTACCTTCGTGATGTTGGATTCAGCGGGGGAATTGCTAGATGTATTACATGCGGGTTCAATCAATATTAGGTCCTCAGGTGCTAATGAGCAGCAGAGGAAAAAAAATGACCAGCAGAGGGTCCTCAACTTCATGATCGAGCATCAACCGTATGCTGTTTGCGTGGGGGCAGCCAACATGACCTGTAAGACGTTAAAAGATGAAATTAATGAGGTTTGTGCCTTGTTTATGCTCTCTTTTTTTATCCGATGTTTTTGTTAATAATAGGTTGTCTACTCATATGATTTACTGCATGTGAATGAAATATGAATGATGTGGCCTATGAATGAAAAAAAATGCACCATGGAATTTAGGGGCTAATACCGTGTGATTATGATTCCTTAATTTCTGTTACGAAACTCACTTTTTTGACGTTCAACGGGATCGATTCATTGTCATAACAAATGAAGTTATTTATTGGATGGTTAGAGCCAACTTTTATATCTATGGATGACATGTGTAGATTAGTTAGATGTAAAGAAAAATCATACTTAATTGACGTAGCATAAAAACTTAAACCTGCATATGGATTATTTCAGCTTGATGGCTTTGCAAAATGTATAGGTTTTTAAAGCTGATGCGGGATTTTAAATGCTGAAAAATAACGCTAGAGTTTTGGTGGGTTGCAAGGTGATTAGGAATACTCCGAACATGAGAAAATTCATGAAATGTGTAGCTTACAGTTACGTCCAGAGGTGTCGCCATGGGGCACTTCCCGAGTGACCAGCCTATCCTGTCCTCTTTCTAACCTAGTTTAGGATCAAAACAAGTCCAGAAGGAGAAAAAAATGGCCAGACAGACCTAATTTTACTTAATCAGGCTCAGGTGGTAAATTATTTCTCCTCACACTGCAGCGTATTCTGTGCGATTAAGCCCAAACCCCACACTCTCACCACGAAACATGAACACAACCCGATCATCCAGCGCAATTATCCTCACCCGCACCTTCCCAATGTCCACTTTATCTTTCTCCATCAGCCTCCTCTTTTCCTAACCAGGTCCAGTTCCCTCTTGGAAACTTACCATGGAACTTGCGGTAACCACCAACATATGATACAGTGTGATTCACAGTTACTGCAGCCGCAAACACGAATCAATGGAAATTAGTAGTGAACGATGGATAGATAATCTTACAACTCTTCCCAGCAATAGAGATGACAAACGGATCTATTGTCAGTTATACTTTTTTTTGGATGAAAAAATGATCCCTGTATCTTCATTCTTTCATCATCCATCAAATGAGAGCCGAGTTTCTCTCATAGACACAAGGTGCCGAGTTACTGATGTCTGTTCATTTTTCATAAGCTATTAATTTGCATTTCGGAACCAAATCCTTTTGCAAGGAATAGTCTATTGACTCCTCCATCAATCCTGTTTAATGTGCATTATGCTGAAACTTAGCATCCTGCAAGACTTCAGATGGGAACCCATAACAGTGTCATGCGAGCACTGCAGAATTCATCCTGGCAGTGGTGAAGTCAATTCTATAGGAGAGGACCATGATATGCACTTGTCGTACTGGTTCCAGCAGAAATCGACATTATGCTATTTCCCATGAAATCTAGGCAGTTTCTGTAGGAATGCTTTGAGGAGCAATTAATTGTCAAAAACCTCTTGTAAATGATGAGTTTGAAGCCCCAAGTACTTATTGCAAAAGTGATTAGGGCCCATCCAGGTTAAATCATTTGGTGGCAAAAGTCGGCTCTCTGGATTAGTCCTCAAAACTTAAATTCTTCAATAACCTCAAACAAAAGTTAGGGTCCAGTAGTTTCTTAGCTAGTGATTCATTAGTAAGGTACCCGCAGACATCCTGCATCAATCTGCCTTTGAACCTTATCTGCATGTTCTGCAAGTGGGGAACGCCGCATGTTCAGAACTAAGATATGGGTATAAGATGATTCCAAGTGTTCTTTCTAAAACGCTCCGCCCACCGTCCAACAGCATCTTATTTTGTGTCGACACGATGTAGACCATGCTAAGAGCCCTAGCTGCCTCAAAAATCTGTGATGATATTTTCTCATTAGAGAAGTACATAGTGCATAGTCCTCTCTCTATGCAGCTCTGACCCAAAAGAATAAAGCTGAAAAGCAGTGTTCTTTCGAGCTAAGATCATACAAACACATTCTGATCCTTCCAGACAAAAAAAAAATCATTACTCAAGTTGGCTCGAGCCCTAAACCACCAGTGGGTCTGTAACTCGTTCTAAAAATGCGGTGTTCTTTCATTATCTTAGGCAGTTCCCATGGATGCATCTGCTAGGCATTCACAATTTTTTCTACTGGTTATTGCACTTGACAAGAATTTCTGTTAATTATGCGGTCAACGATCTATTGATATCTATTACTTTGGTTTCATTCAGATCATATACAATATTGTGGAGCATCATCCCAGAGATGTTGGCCCAGGATTTGATGGAACTTCGCCGGTTTTCGGCGACGAGTCTCTGCCTCGTCTGTTTGAAACTTCTCGGGAATCTTCAGACCAGCTGCCTACGCAAACCGGTAAGCATGGCTCTGCACTGCTATTTTCCTGCAGATTTGCCAACTCTCGCAGCAGATCTTATGCCATTTTTTTTTTTTCCCATCAGGAATCGAGAAGCGGGCTGTGGCTCTCGGCCGGTACCTTCAGAACCCTTTGGCGATGGTCGCCACGCTGTGTGGGCCGGGGAAGGAGATCCTGTCTTGGAAGCTCTGTCCTCTGGAGCAGTTCCTCACCCCCGACGAGAAGTACGAGATGGTGGAGCAGATAATGGTCGACGTTACGAACCAGGTCGGCGTGGACATCAATCTGGCCGCTAGCCACGAGTGGCTCTTCGCCCCTCTGCAGTTCGTCTCGGGGCTCGGCCCCCGGAAGGCGTCCGCTCTCCAGAAGGCGTTGACCCGGGCCGGATCTGTGTTCAGTCGGAAGGAGATCACCATGGGAGTGCTGAGGAAGAAGGTCTTCATCAACTGCGTGGGTTTCCTTCGTGTTCGCCGGAGCGGGGCGGCGGCCGCCAGCGTCAGCCACATCATAGACCTGCTGGACGACACGAGGATCCACCCGGAGTCGTACGATCTGGCGAAGAACATGGCCAAGGTCGTCTACGCGCACGACACGGACGAGGACATGAACGACATGGACGACGACGCGCAGGAGATGGCCATTGAGCACGTGAGGGAGAAGCCCCAGGTCCTGAGGACGCTCCACATCGGCAAGTACGCGGAGGAAGTCGAGAGGCGGCTGGGGACCCGGAAGAGGGAGACCCTCCGCGACATCAAGATGGAGCTCCTGCACGGGTTCCAGGACTGGCGCGCCCCCTTCACCGAGCCCAACCAGGACGAGGAGTTCTATCTGATCTCCGGCGAGACGGACGAGACCCTCTCGGTGGGGAAGATCGTGCAGGTGACCGTCCGGTGGGTGCAGGATCAGCGCATCGTCTGCACCTTCGACTCCGGCCTGAAAGGGGTGATATCCATCAACGACGAGTTCTCCGACAACCGCGACGACATCAACAACGTCCAGGACAGGGTTCACGAAGGAGACGTGCTCACCTGCAAGATCAAGGCCATCCACAAGCACAGGTGCCAGGTTTATCTGACGTGCAGGGAGAGCGACCTGAAGCGCCAGCTGCACAGCTTCCCTCGCGACGAGTACTACGTCGAGAGCGAGATCAGCACCCTGGGCGAGCAGGGCAAGGCCCAGAAGGAGAGGGAGCTCGCCCGGAAGCGCTTCAGGCCGAGGATGATCGTCCATCCCCGGTTCCAGAACGTCACCTCCGACGAAGCGGTGGAGGTGGGTCGCTTCCGTCCCGTTGGAAAGTCTCAATCTTTGGAGATGGGTTCCCGTCCGGAGCCATCATCTTGATCATACGTGTGGCGCTTTTCTTGATCTTTTTTTCTTTCCATTTTTCTTTTTTTTTCTTGTTGTTGTTGTGTTTTTATGGGCAGTTCCTCTCGGACAAAGATCCTGGCGAGAGCATAGTCCGGCCGAGCTCCAGGGGCCCGTCCTATCTGATCCTGACGATAAAAGTCTCCGACGGCGTGTATTCTCACAAGGAGATCACCGAGGGCGACAAGGATCACAAGGACATCACCAGCCTGCTCCGTCTCGGGAAGAAGCTGACCATCGGGGACGACACCTTCGAGGATCTCGACGAGGTCCGTTGCCTCTGTGGTCTCTCTTCCTCCGGCCGGTCAACTCAACCCCACCCGCGGGCTCGCTCTGTCGTTGCCCGAACCAGTTTCATCATCGTCATGCTCCGCGCTGATCGTTGACTCTTTCGCGCTGCCGCGAAATCCCTGCAGGTGATGGATCGCTACGTTGACCCTCTGGTGACCCACATGAGGAGCCTGCTGTCGTACCGGAAGTTCAGGAAGGGGACCAAGGCGGAGGTGGACGACCTGCTGAGGGCGGAGAAGGCGGAGAACCCGATGAGGATAGTCTACGGCTTCGGCATCTCCTACGAGCACCCGGGGAGCTTCATCTTGACCTACATCCGGAGCTCGAATCCCCACCACGAGTACATCGGCGTCTACCCCAAGGGCTTCCGCTTCCGCAAGAGAGACTTCGACGACGTCGACCGCCTCGTCTCCTACTTCCAGAGGCACATCGACGAGCCCGTCCACGACTCCGCGCCCTCCATCCGCTCCCTCGCCGCCGTCGTGCCCATGAGGAGCCCCGCCGTCGGTGGCGGCGCCGCCACCGACAGGGAGAGGTCCCGAGCTGGTATGCGGCGGCCCGTCGGTCTCCGAGCTAATTCTTTCCATCTGCGTCCCTTTTAACGAGATTGCGTTTGTGATCTGGTTTGTTTTGCCTCTTGTTCGGTGGTCAGGTGGAAGATATGATCACCGGAGCGGCGGCGGCGGTGGCGCTCGCGACGGGCATTCGAGCGGGCTGCCGAAGGCGTATGACCGCGGCAGCGGAGGAAATGGGAGGAGGGAAGGCCAGCAGGACTCCTCCCGATGGGCATCGTCGGGCTCACGGGACAGCAACGGCTCGGGTGGCGGCTCTGGCTGGGGAGGCGGCAGCAGGGGGAGCTCTGGAGGTTGGTCCGCCGGCGGCGGCGGCGGCGGAGGTAATGGTGATGCCGGTGGTTGGGGCGGCGGCGGCTCTAGAGGAGCTACGGATGGGGTGGAGACCGACGCCGGCAATGCCCGGAGCTCTGGGTGGAGCAGCTCGTCGGAGAAACTGGTCTCTGCCCATGCTGGAGCTGGGGCTGGCTGGACCAGCGCCGGCGGTGGCGAAAGTGGTGGCGGCGGCGGTTGGTGATCCACCCGGCTGTAATTTCTCATGTTCTGTCAGGAAGTACAACTTCTTTGTATGCCCGCCTTGGCTTGATTCGATTGTTTATATATTTCTGGCGAAGCCCAGGAGAGAGAAACATGCGAAGGAGAGAGATAATAGAGAGAGAGAGAGAGAGAGAGAGGTGCAGCTAGCTGGTTTCGGTCTGCTCGCTCCCATGGGAAGGCGAAGTTGGGGAGGAAGGGCCTGCCATGGAGGGCCGGCATCTGGACGCCCTCCTCCGTTACCGTGAGGCTCTCCGCTCCTCTGCGTCGTCTCGTCCAGTCGACCCCTTCTTCGCCTTCCCCGCGCTGCTCAAGTCCTGCGCCGCCCTCTCCCTCCCCTCCGCCGTCGCCCAGCTCCACGCCCGCGCCGTCCGCTCCGGCTGCCACTCCCACCCCTTCGTTCTCACCTCCCTCATCTCCACCTACGCCCGCCTCTCCCTCCCCCACCTCGCCGCCCTCCTCCTTCCCCCACCATCGTCCTCTTCCTCGTCCACCTTGACGGTGTGCTACAACGCGCTCATCTCTGGTTTCGTCGTCAATGGCCTGCAGATCTCGGCGCTCTCCCTCTTCCGGGGGATGCTCCGCTGCGGCGTTTCCTTCAACTCCGTCACCATGCTCGGGCTCCTCCCCTGCGGCCCCCACCTCCCTCTTCGTCCCCTCTCCGGCTGCTCCGCCCTCCACGCCTGCAACGTCAAGACCGGCACCGACGTCGACCCCGCCGTCGCGAACTGCCTCATCACGATGTACGCCCGCTGCGGCGCCATCGACCTTGCCCGCCGGGTCTTCGACTGCGCAAACGCAGCGGCGGCGCTGCTGCCAGCTGGGGAGAGGGACGCTGACACCCTGGTCCGGTGGAACGCCATGGTCTCCGCCTACGCCCAGAACGGGCTGGCGGCGCAGGCCCTCGAGCTGTACCAGGAGATGGTGGAGCGGCCCGGCTTGGAGCCCGACGCCGTCACCATGGTGGGGGTCCTCTCCTGCTGCGCAAACCTCGGCGCGCCGGCGGTGGCGCGTGAGGTGGAGCGGAGAATCTCCGGCGACCCCTCCTTCTCCGCCAACACATTCTTGCTCAACGCGCTGATAAACATGAACGCGCGGTGCGGCAATCTCCCCCGGGCTCAGCAGCTGTTCGACGAAATGCCCCACAGAACGGTGGTCTCGTGGACCGCCATCATCTCCGGGTACGGCATCCACGGACAGGGGAGGAAGGCTGTGGAGCTCTTCGACCAGATGCTCGCCGCTGGCGTCCGGCCAGACGGGGTCGTCATGGTGAGCGTCCTCGCGGCGTGCAGCCACGCGGGGCTGACCGAGGAGGGGCTGCGCCATTTCCGGCGCATGGAGGGCGCCTACGGCGTGGCCCCCGGCACAGAGCACTACGCCTGCGTGGTCGACCTGCTGGGACGCGCCGGCCGCCTGCGGGAGGCGCAGCGGGTGATCAGCTCCATGCCGGTGACACCCGACGGCGCCGTGTGGGGGGCGCTTCTCGGGGCCTGCAAGATCCACCGCAACGTGGAGACGGCGGAGCTGGCCTTCCGCAACGTTGTGGCCCTCGAGCCGGGGAACGTAGGGTACTACGTGCTGATGGCCAACATCTACTCCGACGCCGGTAGGCTCGACGGCGCCGCCAGGGTCCGGGTGATGATGCGGCGGATAGGGCTGAGGAAGGACCCCGGGGTAAGCTACGTGGAGCACGGCGGGAGGGTCCACGCCTTTTTCGCCGACGACGGGTCGCACCCTCAGGCAGCGGAGATCCACCGGCTGGTGGCGGAGCTGGAGGCCCTCGTGGGCACCGGCGGAGGAGACGGCGGCGGAGCTGGACGCCACAGCGAGAGGCTCGCCGTCGCGTTTGGGCTGATGAACTCGGAACCGGGGGAGAAGATGGTGGTGATCAAGAACCTGAGGGTGTGCGACGACTGCCACGGGTTCCTCCGGCGGGTCAGCGCGGTGGTCGGCAGGGAGATCGCCGTCAGGGACGCCACCCGCTTCCACCATTTCGCCGGAGGGGAGTGCTCCTGCAACGACTACTGGTGAGCTGCACCAGCTGGAGAAAGGTTCAGGACATCTAACATGCCAAGTGGGGTTGACTGACTGCCTTGAGCAATATGAAATTATGGAAAATAATAGCAACATATTTTTAAAAAAATAAATTCATATTCCAATCGTAAGTTTAAGATGGGGATTTCACTAATAAAAATAATTTAAAAACATTTCACCTGCCATTTAAGTTCTTATTCTCCTTACCCAGAAAAGCGACTGAGAAATAATCCAAAACTTGTTACATTCTTGAAAAGTTTGTTAAGAGCAGATTAATTATCGTAATCATAAAACATGTTTCCAATAGAGAAAGATTGCAAAATACACATGAGCCAACCTAGTTCTTCTAATTCTTGGGCTATTTTACTCAGTCTAAAAAGAATAGATAATCCATTTATACAACTCGAAAATTACAATTTAATCGAGAAAATAAAGAAAAGGTCAACGCCCAGGGCTCCAACTGGGGTGGGTGCAGGATCGCCAGGTAATGAATTATCAACAGAGAGTCTGTCTGCTTCATTTTTGCAGTGAGTAGCGCAAGAACGGGACCTCGACGACGGTTCCATGGACGCCCCCGACGGTAACCTGCAACCCAGCTGAAGCAGCGGCCTTCCTCTTGAGATACCCTAACCCCACATGCTCCCCGCCGTCTCTCCCCAGGGCGCAGCTCGTCAGCATCCCCACCTGTTTGCAGACGAATCTCATTGTTCCCCAGACTGCAAGAACAGACCTCTTCGCCGCCACCATTTTAGGGTTTGAAAAGTGACGAAGAGCAGACCTTTTCGCCGTCCACTGTGATGGCGCTGCCGGGCTCAGCCGGGCCCGCCAGGCGGAGCCCCCACAAGCTCTGCTTCACCCCGTCGTAGGTGATGAGCCTGGAGACCGTCTCTTGACCCTTGTAGCACCCTGCAAGCGAAGCATCTTGAAGAAGTAAATGACTGTGAATGGTGGGTAATCAGTGTTCTTATAGCTCCCGTCGGAGCAGAGAAGGGGGAGAGGAGAGGAGAGGAGACCCTTGTCTAGGGAGATGGTCGTCCACAGGCCTGCCTCCAGGACGTTGTAGTCATTGGTGAGCTCCTTGCCAGGGGCTGGCCTTCCTGCGGAGAACAGAACAAAAATCCACGGAGAAGAGGTCATTGGGGCCCATTTTCCTTCATTTCTTTTCCTTTGTTTTGATTGTTGATAGGCTATGGAGTTGTTCCATTAATGGGTTTTGGGTGACGAGCTCCTTCTGATGAGATGAGTGGGATTATGACCTTGGAGGATCCTCAGCCTTTCCCAGGCGCTGCTCCCCATGGGCACGGCCCCAAGGCGCAGGAGAGCTCTCCAAATGGGTTCGGCTGATCCGGGCGACATCAGCAGGGAGAATCCCTCCTTGGAGAGCAGGCTTCCCACGCCTACAGTGACCGGCATGTCATTCACCTGCATGCAGAGTGGGGCAGTGCATGAGTTCCATCACTGAGATGCATCATGGGAAAATGGAAGCAGCGAGGCCGCAATGCTTCGAACTGTAGATGCTACGCAAGTGACCAATGAGAACCAGAGAGAGAGAGAGAGAGAGTAAAAAGGAGGGATAACGGAGGAGAGCTAACCCTAAAGCTTATAACCGAGGAGAGAATGGTCTGCAGAATAGAGCTCAATAAAAATGTTCCTTTTTTTTTTTCAAAGTGCGTATTTCCACATTCATATAATTCCACAGAGGCTATCAGAAACCTCTCAGGACAACAATGGCAGAAAGAAAACCATAGAAGGAATCAGATCATTACAGAGGAAAAATGGCAATAGAACTCTAGTCAACTTTAATGCAAAGGAAAAAAAACACTACATTTCATCACAAAAGAAACCACACATTTACGCAGATACTGATCCATGTACAATTGGAACCTTCTTGTCTACGTCTTCTTCTGAGGTCATAAACTACAACAAATGACAGCAAGCTTCTCCTATTCAGGAGACAATAAAAAAAAAAATATATATGTTACCTGATCTTCCAGCAAGCTTCTTCAACTGTTTCCAGAATTGTATCCTACTGTTTTTCCTGATCTTCCTGCTGCTAGATCCTCGAAGAATTTAGTTGAAGATGCTGACAGGACATTGGTGTGCCTATTATTCTATCCGTCTGGAGAATAACTTGGTTCTTAGGATAGAGAAAATAAGCATCATAAAGCCCTTTCCATTGCCCTTCCATTAACGGATTCAGTTAGCACTATACATAAACACTTCAGATTTTGGTTCCAACTTCGGACTTCAACATTCTTCATAATTGCTCTCTCTTCGTCCTGAGCATTTTTTTCATTCGAATAGTATTTCCTAATTATCTCATCGTAATGTTTCAAAACTGTTCCGTTCACCAAGCTTAGTCGCTCCACACTTCTTGGCATGCAATTGGCGGCTTCCTAACTTGAAATAGACCAGACATGGAAGTTCAGGCATTAGATTGATAGTGCCTTTGATAGTTTCAACAGAATATTTTTGGTCGATTTTCCAACTAAGGTAGCTCCCGCCCTTTCATTTATCAGATGGGAGTTCAACCAGCGTCAAGAAGAAAATTGATAGCCGGAAGGAAAGCTTGTTCATATCCTAAGATTGACCGGTGAAAGGTTGTCATACACCCTTAGAGTGATGAAGAAGAAAGCAACCGCAAGAACTACCATAATGGTGGAAAAAAAGAAAAATAAGGTCTGAGTTATAAAGAGATTGAAAATCAGGATGAGTCAAGTGAAAAGGGTAAAGGTAAATATTTACCATGTAATGATGATGAGTACCATATGGCTGCCCAACTATATCATGAAGTTTCAAAGCTTCCATCACCTTGAACACAAAAACCACAAAATTTCGACGAGAATCAATACGAGAGCATACTAAATTCTTAGGAATGCACAAAGGCAAATCCAGAAGGCAATGAATATTCTTAACTTGGAAAGTTTTAGGCCCCATAAGCGCAAAGAAGCACGTCTGTCCTGTGATATCATTGATTTCCACCTTATCAGCAAAGAATATGTACCTAAAACATGAACAGGTAAGAAAAAAAGAAGCACATCAACATACATAAAATTAAGCATTCCAAAAAGCTAAAGTATGTATAAACTTTTAGTGGATAATGGCATTCAGTATCCTAAGTGTAAAAGGGTCATAATGGCGACACAGATATATAGAATACTCAGGTCCTGACTATCGAGCACATCAATGAAATAGTCTATGATGGCTAACATCTGCTGGGCTTTTATCTTCACATTCATAAATTTGATGTTTCTATGCCTTCCTATATCCTTGGCAGATCTAGACCGTATCAAGAAATTATCTTCAGTAAGCTTTATTCGAGTAATCTGAAGTGAGGTATTCTCCGTGTCTATGTTTATGACTTCCGATCAACCTTCCTCTTTTCCTCTCTTCAGTGGTGCCTACTGGGTGAGCTTGAGAAGGTATTCATTGGCTACTGCTCCTTTCACAGAAATTCTTGTACTGTCTTAGTACCATGAAGAAATATGGAGAATGGGGTATAACACACAAAGGAGACAGCTCACGGTGTGTTTACAAGTGTTCAACGAGCACACAGCCCACATCATGTTCTTTGCTCAGGCCTGATATGTGGATAAACTTCAACAAATCTAAAAGGGGAATAAAGATTCCTCGAAATTAGTCAATCTCCAGTGAAACTATTTGTCTATTCAAATATGGTTTTAGAGTTATGATCCATTGCCATTGCTGGAGGAAGAAGATAGTGACAGCATATATCAAGATGTGCCGCTTTTTTGTTATATTCAGTCTCGCAACAACTTCTGTGTTATAAATATATCATCAACTAAAAAGAAAACCATGGTAGCAGCCAACAGTGGAACAGAGAAGAAGAAGAAGAAGAAAAAGACAGGTAAGGTCCACCCTGCAGCTGCTAGAAGCATTATCTCTCTCTTTTCTCTACCCCTGTCATTGTCCACATCTTCATTCTCTTCCTGTGTCTCTGCTGCCCTCTGCAATTTTGATTCCCCCTTCAACTAACCGAAGCCTACCACTACCCATTTTCTCAAACTGTTGTGAAGCTCCCAACATTTGGGATTGAGTTCAATTAGTTATTGGTTTGTAAAAATCTCATCCTCTATAAATTCTTAGCTTTTAAAATCATTTTCAAAGGAAAATATTGTATATTTATATTAAAATGTATCTTATTAAAAACTCCAGGGTATCAGCTTAAGTCATTAAACTTGGTCGAGCTGGTTTGAGTGAAATCAGTAAATAGATCTTTAAAATAACATGAAAAACATTGTTAACGTTTTTAGAAACTAAAAAACAACATACGATGAAGGATTATGCACATGATGTCACAAACATCATGGACATTGAGTAATATAATTCAAGTGAAAGAAACAGCGAAGACTAGGTAAGAAAGAAACAATGACATGTTCAAAAGACCAAAAATGATAAAGTTAAAAAATTTAACTGGAAGAAGAGAAGAGACATCGGTTTGCAAAAGGACCTGGAGAGCATGTCAGCAATAGTTTTGCAGGTAGTGGGCGATACGAGCAACATAATGGCATTTTTCTGCACGTACAATAATTAATTATTATAAATGCAACGCCAAATTTGACTATTAGATCTCTAAACCGTCAACTCAACAAGTGTCTAATCCCTTTCAGAAAAATAGATGGAACTAGATCCGGTATCTCTTCATGATAAAAAAAATGGTCAATCCGGGAAAGAAATTTTACCATAACCCAAGCATGAGCTATATCAATAGTGCGTGCAGTTGGAGTAACAAGAACAGTATCACACCCCTGCAGCTTCAGTGGATCAGCAACAGTAACACCAGGAAATGGAAACAGAACAACAGAAAATTTAAAAGATAGCTTAGGCTTGACATACCTGCCCTTCAGACAGGACTTGGAAGTTTGCAGTGCTCTGATTGTGAAGAAACTGAACTCGATCTTCTCCACTGACTAAGAAAAAAAATTACATGCAACAAAATATGACGGGAAAAAAAAATATAGTGAGAGAAATAAAATCTGTGGAGAATAAATCCCAGGAGTGACATCAGGAAAAGCACGTTATTGAATTCCACCAAGATAATTTGTCTGATAAACTTAACAGGGTGTTTGATTCAGTTAGCATTCAGAACGCGATGAAAACTTTGTGCTTTTGGGTCTTTTTAATCTAGTATATTTTTTTGGAGAGACTAGCTTTGTTAGAGACTCAGTGATTTTGGTGTTGCCTTTTATTGGGGTTGAGCAGGATACTGCTTTTTGATAGTGTAAAGATGTTCTGCGTCTAGTATTTCTTTCCCCTCCTTTCATTCAGTTACGCAGGGGTTTTCCTTTGAATTGGTTTCTTTTAGGGCTTTGAACTGTAGACATTGTGGTGCTGTTCATTTTTCGTCTAAATGTCTTTTTTACTCATTACAACCTAAGTATTTGTACGTTGGTGAAGATACTGCAGGAGTGATAGAGAGATTCCTAGAGAGTGATATCCAGTGCCTAGAACGATCTAAAACAGTTGTGATAAATTGAATCAATTATGTGCCACTTTGTATTTAAGTTTTTTTTCCCACCAAGGAATCCTCCAATAGGGTTTTTGAATAAGCTCACCCATAACCTGATTTCACGATGCATTTTTTAAGGAGGAAATCGCTTTTACAAAAGGAGGCTTTTATGCGAGCTTGTGACATGCTGGGTGAATGAGGCTTTTGTGTGAGGAAGTGATTCATTTATCGTGGAGTTGTTGAATTGTTTCTCTTCATATTGTTTCAGGAATTTATTCAACAATCTTGATGGTTGAGTACACATTGACAGGGGCTTCTTTCACGAGATCATGCTTTATACACTTGTAAATTTTTTCCCTTTTTCTATTAGTGAGTATGAGTAGTATCCATTTGTATATGTGTATAAATATAAATAAATGTAAATATAATATATATATATATAATGTAGATTCCCTGATTAAGTGCTGTGATTCTTTACCTTCGTCCCACTATTGGTGAATCCTCCGATTTTTAATTTTTGATGTAGCCACAAGCTCATTAGTTACAGATCTTCATTAAAAACCTTAGGACCTTCTTACATCAATATCAAATATAAATTTAAAAACTCCCTCTTGAATTTATAACATGAATTCACTCGTAGCCAAAGTCTCCAGCTGGATTGATTCTTATGATAAATAATATGGAGTGTCGTTCAATTTCGTGTTTTTATTTCATGGGCTTATTGTTAAGATACAAATAAGTGGGTATTATTCAGTTTAAATGTATTGAACACCAGAAAAAACCATTTTTTTCACACAACATACCATCAAAATCCAGCCCTAGAGCTTTCATGAACCTTTAAAGGGTTAGGCGAAGGATCTGTTAGTTGGAAGGGTTTCTACACCAATTTGAAAAAGATAATCTAGTATCGGACTGGATAAAACGAATGCAATCACTTCAAATCATATGTCATTTTAAAAATAAACAATCATATCTATCTACTTTCCTGAATCAGTCTTTGTATTGTTTGGATCAAATTTCCCAGAAATATTGGAAATAATTTTAAAGAAATTTCATCAAAATAGTGGATATCACAGACGATTTTAAGGATTTATAATATTTATTAAATAAAAAATACCCAATTGAACGGTTAATGAAATGCTGAAATACACATGGCTACTATCCATATTTATCTGGATACATGAATTATAAAATAACAAAAAATGCATAAAATGATGAAAATTCAAAAAAATAAAATTCACCCCAAAAGGATGATAATACTTTTAAAAATAATCCTTAACACAACTCCAAACTCAATATTTTACCATATTCCTGATGTCAAGGATGATTCCTCAAAGACAGAAAGTCTTGTATCAAGCAAGTAATTATAAGTTTTGGTACTAATTTTCTCGAATATACATTATCATTATAAAAATTGCCATCTCCCGGTTTTACTGTTTCCTTATCAATTAAGGCCCACTGCACTTTATCACGTTTTAGTTCACTCTTTCTCCAGCATTGTATGGACTAGGTATGATAGCTAAATCATTGAAATGCACAATCCTTCTAGTATAAAATATTAATAATATAATTTAGAAGTGAAAATAAGTTTTGATCAGGATCTTTAGCCATATTGGTTGAAGCCAATATGGCTAAATCATATTAAATAATTTAATATAAAATATTAAAAATCGTCTCCCTCCAATCCCACTGTACTTTATCACGTTTTAATCCACTCTTTCTCTTCCATTCTATTGACTAGGTATGCTTGCTAAATCATTGAAATGCACAATTCTTAATATTTAAAATTCTAATAATAGAATTTCGAAGTAAAAATAAGTTTTGATGAGGATCTTTAGCAATATTGGTTAAAGCCAGTTCAAACAGAATAAAATGAGTTAATTTTCAAAGGCTACTTGATACATACATGACTTATCCCTTGAAGAAGATAGCAGTCTTAGACATGAAAAAAACCAAAAGCATTATCGTGGTTATATATAGGCATGATTTGGTCAACCCCAGTTTGTTTTCAGTTGGATGCCCCAAAAATTCAGACAAAATACCAAAACCGATGGTTGCTTCCAACATATACGTCATTTCTATTGAATTTATGAAAAACCCAAAACTTGGCTTATATGTGGAGAGTGCTAATATAACCTCAGATTCAAATAAACATGATATATTGGTTATAATGGTTGCTCCTTGACTACTTCACACAGCTATTGATTTTAAGTTGATACAGCTCAATTATCAGACATACCATAATTCTAAAAGTTCATCAAGAAAAATATACCTCGAATGCGGCCAAAATGTGTTAGGTCTATAACCTGCAAGGATTGAAGATGCAGCAAGAGGCATCAGTGCTCACTTTGATTGCATATTTTTATCAATCTATTGATCAATAGAGAAAAAAAATATTGAACACATTTTATAAATTGATAGTTGAAAACAATGACTTTCACAAAGCAAGCAGCATCTATGAATATGTTATTTTTCGAGTAGCTGTCACACATAAAAATTCATCTTGAGAAAGAAAAATCAATGAGAAAATCGAAAGAAGACAATAAATTAGTAACAGCTACTCGAAATCAGAACATAAGATAAAAGACAAAAATACCATAAAAAGTATGAAACCCCAGAGTCAAAAAACGCTTTTGCATCATATGTAAAAGAAGTTAAAGTATACTTGTGCCTTTTAACTACAGACTGTAAATATTATCTCTACTTTTCCGTTAAGAATACCACAAATTTGAGGAATAATTCCAGTGAAGACGTAAGAAAACGACCATTATGTTGAAAGTCTATTTACTTCTCCAACGATGATTTTTTAGATGATATATTGCCCAGGATTAACATATTTAGTCACATATTTCCGTTATCTATTCTCAGGAATACATATGAGGCCCTAATTCTGTCGACTTGGGCACAGTCCAATCATATATTCCCCAGATGTCTCACAACACAGAACCATGAATGACGAAAAGGACTTTTCTTCTCAGCCACACAATTGAGACAATGCCGCTAAAACTCAGCATGACCCACAAGGCTCAGCAGTTTGGCGGGAAATGTCTTCTGAAAGCAAAAATTGAATGGACTATCGGTGGTTTTCTCTGATAACGGTAATCTTTGTACTGATTCATTGCCCCACGTGCCTAGAACCCATAAAGTTATTTATCATTATCTCATCAAAAATCATTTGCAGATAAGTATTTAAGCTCATAGCTTCAGAGAAAATATGAAAGAAAGGAAACATGCAAAAAAAACTAAAAGAACTGCTATAAGGAGAAAATAAAATAATAAATGATCTAATGAAAAGGAAAATGATCCGACATGAACTAAATATTTAAACACATCAAGGTATAGGTTACTTATCCCACTGCAATGCACTTATCCGACTAAAAGAACAAGCCCTAGCCACCTCAATACTTAATTCATGAAAAAGTATAAATTGAGATGTATGCCAGTTATTAATATAATATCAAAATGACGTATATATTTTAGAATAAGAAACACTCATGACCAATGTCTTTCATTACATCACCAATCTCCAGAAGATTCAAAGTTTTTATGTTATCAGTAAATCAAGCCATCTCTAAATCCACTTGTCTATAAAATAAAGATGTCAGTTCCAAATAAACTATATAAAAAATATACGTATCTCTATGTAGATCCATGAACGTCATGGATGAGATACCTGCAATGATGTAAAGCAGAATGTGGTATTCCTTGACCAGGACGAAGAATTAGATCTAAGTGACTCTTGTAAACGATAAAATAATGATGAACATGTGTAGCACCAGTTGCAATATAATAACGCACACAGACTCCAATGGATATTTTCATATTTTGACTCTATGGAAATTACGTTGGATGCACATATTTCCAAAGTCAATGAGTAGCTGTTTTGGTTTCAATTTTCTTTTTAGGGAAAAAGATATCAAGCACTACACCAATAAACTTTTGAATGTCCAAAACTGGAACGAAAGGAAACAAACAATTTGAATTGGGAAACAATGATTTGTGTAATTCTAAAAGTAGTTTTAAAATACCGCAACCCCGTCATATGCGGCATTAAGGGCCGTATTGTCATCTGCAAATGATCCAATAGCAGTATCTGCTAAATCTTCAGCTCCTGAAGGTGTCAGATCAAACTGCAAAAAAATGAACGGAAAGTTTTCGGTTCTACACTTTGTACACCAATACCTCAAGAAATGAGAATAAAATAACAAGAGATTAAGATTTAAACTAGTTCGTAGACCGCGGGTTTCAGGAAAATCTTGACCTAACACTGAGGATACAGAATGCGGCAATTAATTGTTTCTGTCTGAGGTGGTTCTCTTATACATGTATGGCAGTATAGCTGTCACCTTAAAAAGAGTACCATGTGAGAATAAGTTTAACAGGTTTTTCTTTGGCCCCTACAGTCTGAATTAGACATGACTCCAATCTTTGGCAACAAGATTTTTACCCTAGACTAAGAAATGGCTGCTTTATTTGAACATCCGTAATCAAGGATCCATCCACTGTCAATTATCCCCCTTGTCTCTACAACTTGCGAAACAAGATCCATTCCTATCATACAAATAAACAGGCTAGGCCTCCATACCAAATGACATAAATATAACGCAAATGTGATCTTCTTAATTATGAATAAGAAAGAATGAGTACGGTCCCTCAAATTAGATATCCTGTAAACTTTTCTACCCTAAGACTATGTCTCCTTCCTTGACTCTTCGCATGCCTTGGTCAATTAGCCAAAATGACGATGAATTGTGCTCGAGTTTGAGACAAATGCTTCCAGCGTTAAACTAGTTAAAAGTGAGCTACGTATCAGTGAAGTGAAGTTTCTGGTATAAGAACGCGTTTTTCTTAATCACGAGGGGGCAGAAAATAGAATTGATGAACATCACTTCCCATTTCGAATAAAAAATTATTTCCGCATTGATGCTAAAAGAAACTATATTTGCTAAAGCCAAAATAGAAACAGATTGGTATCAGGTTTGGCGCTGGTTTGATCAAAGGTTTTTCTTACAGATCAATATAACCACATATAAAATATCAATGGTATATGGCCTGATTAGAGCCCTAGTCGTGGTGCGCATACACAAGAACGTAGTATCTTGTGAGAATAGTGGCATAGATTATGCTGCATAATTTTTCTCTACGCTTGGAAATCCATATCGCCGTCACTACTTTATGAACCTGTAAGATAACCAACAATTAGTCGGGGCAAAGAACCTAGCACACTTCCCTCTGTCAATCAGCTACCAACCATTCTCAACCACCAGATTTTAAAATGTGTCGCACCTATTTTGGTGCATCAAATATGGAACAGATGGCCTACTTAAATCTTTAGGGCAGTTTCAAGCCCTCATCAGAGACATAGAATAAGGCTAGATGATCGATGTTAAGATTAAATTGGTGAAATAATGCTCCTAAGATTATGGAATACATATTAGCCATCTAGCTATGTGGTTTTCAAGGACGAGAGAGGAGTTTCTTCCGTTGAAAAAATTCACTTTTACTTGTTCGTAAGAGTTTAGCAAACAGTGCCTACTTTCAAACGACAGCATGCATAGCATACGTTATGGACCACTGATTGGTTTTTGCAATTCAAGGCAATCAATTCCTTCAGATACAAAAAAGTTACTGAAAATATTCGCGAGAATTCTCAAGAGTTTCAAAACGATAAACCAAGATTTCATCTCCTGCACTGTTATTTTCGCCTGAGTCTCTCTATAAAAAGGGTCACTGAGTGGTACCTAAGGTGTCGAGGACTCCAAGTCCACTGGGGAGCAGGAGCCTCCTTCGGATATTGAATATCCTGAAAAAGATGCATGACTGCACATTTCTCGCAACACTACTGCGATATGACGCGACGAATTTCATCTCCCGCAGTTGAAGTCTAAAGGGAATCGTAGACGATAAACGGAAATTTATCTGAAGTGATAGCGCGAGAGGGAAGAAACAGCCGTACCTGGAGATCATCTCCATCGTAGTCGATGGGGGGAGGGGAGAGATCGAAGGAAGGAGACGAGGAGGCCGCGAGGACGACCACTGATCTTGCTCTCCGAGCCCGAGGCTCGGCATCTGCAGTCCTGCGGAACTTCCTACAGGCGGCGGAGAGGGAGACGGCACGCCGCCGCCCAGCAGCAGCAGCCGCTCCCTCTCCCGCCAAGAGGCGGGAGCAGCAGGTAGCAGGCGTGGCCTCCATCGCCGGACCAGACACCACAACGGCACCGCGGGAAGCGGGGCGGGGGAGACGACGGATCAGGATAGCAGAAGCCCACAGCGCCCCCCCCGGTTCGTCCACGTCGGAGCCACGTAGATCTCCAGATTTTGAAATTCTGACCGTTCTTCCAGTATTCCCCTTCCGAGATCCTCAAGCTAAGGAACCACCGTAGAGAACATGGGCTGGTATAGGCCTGGCCGAGGCCAGGCCGGGGCCGGGCCGGGCCTCACCACGGCACGTCCTTTAGAGGCCTAGATGCGGACCTAGCCCGGCCCGAAGCCTGGAATGGGCTCCGGGCCGGGCTGCCATAAGTATGGCCCACTGATACCCATTAATAATATCGGCATTAACACATTATTTAATTTCTCATAAATAATATAAAACGTCAGCATGTGCTGTGTTTTTTTATTATTATTTCAGAGGAAAAGTTACAAGACTGATAATTAGCTTCCTCCACCCTCTCTCTCTCGCTCGCTCGCTGTCCAACACCTGCCCCCCCCCCCCCCTCAAGTCAACTCTCGACCACCCTCTCAGCTCCTAGGAGGAAATGGATTCTGACTCCTTGCATGGTGAGAATGGATTGCGCCGAGCACAGCTTTAGAAGCTGATTCGAAATCGTCCACCTCCTCCTGGAGATGTTCCCGTTGATTGGATCAAGCGGGGGCGATGGAGACCCTGTCGAGCTGAACGACGAACTCCAAGGTGGAGGAAGGGGGAACCAGCACGCCGGAGCCCAAGTCGGAGCCTTCGTCCCCAAACCCTAAATTAGGGGGGACGACCACCCTCGCCTTTCCGCCGGCCTTCATCCTCCGCAGGGCAAGCTCCAACCCCTCGCACATCCCTCTGGTGTAGGGCCTGGAACCCAGCACCAGCGCCAGCGGCTTGCCTCCTCCGGCGAACGTGTCCACGAACACCTCCCCGCTGCCCTCCACGCTCCCTTTCAGGTCCACCACCACCAGATCCCCCGGCACGGGGGAGGCGCCGCCTCCGACCCTCGTCTCGTAGTACTTGATGCCGTTGGGCAGCACAACCTCCACTTCCTTCTCGATCTCCCTGCAGAGGAGTTTCAGAGGAGGACGAGGAGACGATGGTCGAGGGAGGAGGAAGGAGGGGAAGAAAGGGGGGGGTGTACCTGGTGTCGGCTTCCTGCTGGGAGGCTTCGAGGCGGGTCTTGATCTGTTCGGAGACGACGCCGACGGCGAGGAAGCCGGCCCAGGCGAGGCCGGCGCCGAGGCCGAACCTCCTGCTCAGAGAGGAGGCTATCCAGTCGGTGGACTCCGCCGCCGCCCGGGGCCTCTGCTTGGGCTCGGGGGCGGAGGGAGAGGGCGGCGGAGCCACCGCCGGAGCAGCTCGCGACGGTTCCTGCGGCGGCGGCGGCTGCTGAGGCGGCGGTGCCTGAGAGCTGACGATCTTAATCCTCCGGAGAGGGAGGGGGAGGAGAGCGGAGGATGATCCCAGGAAAGCGGCCATGGCGGGCACACAGCGGCGCTCGGCCGGATCCTCTCCTTCCTTATCCTCCTCCTCTGGTTTCTATTAAATTGCCGCGTCCCACACGAAAATTATTAAGATAAAAATGCAACAAGGATAGATACACTTTCTCGAACAGTATTTTCCTTTTTTTCCCATTAAAATCTGTGAATATTACACGCTGCGCTCGGAGGAAGATAGACGGTCGCAAATCTGGATCCCCGAAACGCAGGGAACATGAGAGAAGGTAACATGAACTGAAGACGAACATGCGGCGGACATCGGAGAGAGAGAGAGAGAGAGGAAGGGAGGGCGACGGACGATGGCGATCCTGCGCGAACTAGAAATTGAGCGAGAGAGGGGGGGAGGAGGTGAGAAACTGAAAGAGAAGAGCTGATGAGTGGAGCAAAGGCTATCTAGGTATCCTGCTCGATTAGCTGTTCGGCATCGACCGTCCTTGCAATAACAACGCGATTTAGGAACAGGTCGATTGAAAGGAGAGAGAGAGAGAGAGAGAGGGAGGGAGAGGAAGCTGTGCTGATTAGTTTGTTGTCCCCCGGGAAGTCAGATTTGATCTACTTGGATTGGCGGCGATTCTTGCTGCCGGTGTGGTTCATCATCTTCTTGAACTCTTGGAAGTTGACTTTGCCGTCGCCGTCGGCGTCGACGGAGCTGATCATGCGGGAGCAGTCCCGGAGGGAGCAAGTCTCGCCGAGCTTTTTCAGCACCTGGTGGAGCTCCTTGGGGGAGATCAGCCCGTCCCCGTTCAGATCGTAGATCTGGAACGCCTCCTCCAGATCCTTCTCAGAGCCGGCTTCCGTGTCGCCGCCGCCGCCGTGGAAGGCGACGAACTCCGCCAGGTCGACGTAGCCGTCGCCGTCCGTGTCCATCTCCTCCATCATCCTCCGGATCTCCGTCTCGGAGGCAGCTTCCGACCCGGAGAGGGCGCGAACCACGTCCGCGAGCTCGGACGAGGAGATCTTCCCGTCTCCGTTGGTGTCGAAGCGTCGGAACACCTTCTCCACTTCTCCCGCATCCACCGCTCCGGCGGCCACCCCCCCGTTGCTGGAAACCTCAACGCCGCCGGCCATGGAATCGCCCGCCGAGTGCCCCCCTCCTCCCCGCTCTTCCGATCTGAAGTCAATTCGATACCCCCGCCGAACGTTACGCCGCCATTTTATTTATTGAAACGGCTCCCTCTCTCTCTCTCTCTCTCTCTCTCTCTCTCTCTTCTCTCTTGGAGGTAACCGTAAGAAGAGAGCGAGTACGGTGACGGAACCGTCGTTTTCCTATACAGGTTCAGCAAGTAATTAAAGGACGCGGTGGGTGATGGGATCCACGCGCTTTCTCACGCGTACAAGCCGCGGTGACCCCACCGTTCCCGTGGCCATTGGCTCGACTTTTCATAAATCTATATTTATTTCATCGCTTCCACCAAATTAAAATAAAATAAATAATTGGCGGGCCCGGGCCTGGAGACAGCCTTCGGGCTCGGCCCGTTTTAAGGATCCTTTCCTAAAGTTCGGGCTGAGCTTGGCAAAGTTCTGAGCTTAAACCTTTGGACAAATACCTTCCATACCAGTTTTGGCCCTCAAAGGGAGACCATCACCAGCTAACCCATGAGAAGAGAGGGGGTTGACTTTGTCTTTTTCTCAAATAGTCATGTATAATTTCTTAGTTGACTAATATAATGAGTGAGCTGCTGAAGTCAACTCATCTAATTTGTCATCCGACCACTACCATCGAGCTAAAATTATGAAAAAAAGCATAGCGATCAACTATAAGTAATTAGCCTAATGACGACCCTTATCACTATAATTAGCCTACAACATCATATAACAAATTGTTTTATTTTTTAATCTAACAAAAGAAATTCAACCCCTCGAGTTGACCCATACTACCAAAACTATAAAAAGGAACATAATGACTCTTATATCGATTGAGTTAACTCTTGGTTTCCAACAGATTGCTCCAAATTAGGAATGAAAATATCTTATTACATACACTATATGAAAGAATAAATGGTAAAAAAATGGTAATTTTATCCTTAAAAATCATATTTTGTCAACATCAAGGCTGTTGGTTCTAAGTGAAGATAAGTGATCACCAAGGAGAAGAATCATAACACCCATGAGAGGTTGGAGGGGGGGAGTACTATTACATTGAGTAGCAAAGAAGTCAGACAGGACATGGAGTAGGTGGGAGTGTACCATCTAAGTAGGGGAGGGGGGGAACCAACTAAGGTAGTCTGGGAAGGAGGATGGGGCTATAATGGGAAAATTTAAATTAAAATCCTGAATATGTGAACATTTATACTTATACTTACAATTGGGTGCCAATTTTGTAATTGAAAAAAGTTGCAAAATATTATTTTGGTGTCCAATATTTATATTTTAGTATTTTAAAATAATTAATTGGACACACTATCCGTCACAGCTTACAATGCGACTTGGGAATGAAAGGGCAGTAAATCTTTGCAGGCGAGAATGAATAATAGCTCGTACTTTGTGGGGGGAGTCAGGGCAAAAATTAAATTACTTAAATATGACGTCTTTTCAATTCAATGTCTTCAATTGCATGTACTGGCGTGGCAATAGGACAGGACGAAGGGGCTAATATGTAAGAAGTTCGCCCTAGGGGGGTGAACAGAAGATTCTGAGAAGAAAATGGATCTATCTGGAAATTGGGGCCTGGCCCGGCGGCCTTGCGCTGAGGAAGGTGTTCGACGTGAAGCCCCAACCAGGGGAGTTCGGTTGGAGATGTCCCTTCCCGAAGCAACGAGGCCCCCAGCTAGTGAGGGAGACAGCCCCAACCCTGGAGAGAGGAGGACACACTTCGGTGGGCCCCGCCACCTACTTCTCTCTCTATGTACGTGGAGACGGATGAGAGAGAAAGCTATGTGCGGAAGAAAATGGTTAAAGGCCCGAGGGGGCCCAGCGGAACGCTTACGATGGCGGTCGGCATCAGTGTAGGTCCTTTCACCGTGCTTGATGGCATGGCGGCTGCGAAGAAACACGGCGGACGGCGCGGGAGAGGGCTTGATGGGTTCCGTTTAAAGCCTTCTCTCCTTATCCTAACCTTCTCTCTCAAACTCTCTCTCTCTCCCTCTCTGTCTGTCTCTCTCTAAATCCCTCCCTCCCTCCCTCTCTGTCTGTCTGTCTCTCTCTCTCTCCCTCTCTTCTGTGGGGGGATGGCGGGGGAGGACTGCGACTACTTGTTCAAGGCGGTGCTGGTGGGGGACGCCGCCGTGGGGAAGTCGAACCTGCTGTGGAGGATCGCCGGCGGCGAGTTCCGGTTGGACTCGAAGCCCACGATCGGGGTGGAGTTCGCCTACCGGGACGTGAAGGTCGGCGGCAGCCTCGTTAAGGCCCAGCTCTGGGACACCGCCGGCCAGGAGCGGTCAGTCTTCTTCTACCTCCCCTCTCTGTTCCCGCTCATCGCCGCCATGGAACCAGGGGATCACACCATGCACGAAACCCTAGTTTCCCTCCCCTGGATCGTCTGCCCTTCAGGGTGTAAACCCTGAATTTCACCTTCTTTTCCGGGACGGATCAGAACTTGAAGATTTTTGTTCTCCTGGGGGAATTGGGTCGAACAGGCGATGAACTAACTTAACTTGTTCATCGATCGGCCCCGGAATTATTCCAAGCGGGTGGGGTCTCTGAATTCATGCAGCCTCTTTTCTCTTCAATGGGTAGGCAACCCAAAGAGCTGTTAGCATCCTTGGAGGCCCATAATTTTCGGCTCAATAATCTTCATACCCTTTGGAAATTTTTGAGTTTTTTTGGTGAATTAAATTCTGCTCAGAGCGAGTTTCAGACGTGAATACATCAGGCGATCTTTACCATTTATAGAAAAAATACTAATTTTAGACATTGGGAGATCAAGTGGGTCAACAGGGCGTGGTCTTCAACCTTCTTGGTTTGTTTCCTATTGTGGATGCGTAGGGATTATATAAGACCATGAGATCAACAGGGCGTGGTCTTAATCTAGATATTATTGCGCAACTGTAGTAGTTGCAACTTTGGTGAACTAACTTAACAAATGAATAGTATAATAATCATCATATTTATTGTGATAAATTAATTTGGGTATAATCAGCATATTTGTTTCTTGGCGTGCAGATGGCATAGTTTATAGCATCCGGAAGCAAATATGTTGCTAATGTTGAGTGACTAGTATAATTATACAAGTATATTAAAATTTATGATTTTCAATTAAGTTTATATAACTGCAATAATGGCCTTTGTATCCAGACAAACGAAAAATATAAAATAATAAGCGTATTTAATTATATATTTATTAGGACATTCTTGATTGCAGCTTTAAGTAGCTGCAAATTTGTATGATATTACAAAATATAACCATAAAATTATCTCACCAATGATAATATGCCAGTGTGGATATTATTGTTTGCTTGAGAGAAAGAGAGAGAGAGAGCAATTTGAAAAGCATCCTTGATAATATTTACAGTTTTCAATTGACCCCAAGGTTGGGGAAAATTATTGCGTGGTGTGATCGAGAGTAAGTTGATGATGATACGCAGGTTCAGGGCGATAACGAGCTCCTACTACCGGGGGGCGCTGGGGGCGCTGCTGGTCTACGACATCACCCGGCGGGCGACCTTCGACAGCGCCACCAAGTGGCTGCGGGAGATGCGGCAGTTCGCCGGCAGCGAGATGGTCATCATGCTCGTCGGCAACAAGTCCGATCTGCACCACGCGAGGGAGGTCCCGGAGGAGGACGGCCACCTCCTGGCGGAGCAGGAGGGGCTCTGCTTCATGGAGACCTCCGCCCTCGCCAACAGCAACGTCGAGGACGCCTTCATGGCGATGGTCACCCGAATCCTCGAGGCCACCGTCGCCAACAGGGCCCTCGACTCCGGACCCGGCGGCCGCGCCGCCGTCCAGCCGGACGCCGGCCGGGTGCTTCTCGTCGCCGACGAGGTCTCCGCTACCCGAAAACAGACCTGCTGCTCCAGTTGATCCAATTCTTTTGCGGCGATACATCTTCCAGTTATCCTGGTTCTTTCTGGTGGAACTTTCTGCGAGCAGGATCGAGTGGCGAGCTAGGGAGAGATATGGCTACATAATCATCATATAAATAGGCCTACGTATACCAGGGAAAACCTTATAATTATTGCCCTCATAATTATTTATCGTTTCTACAATATCTACTCCGTTCTCACGAACTTCTTGATTTTTTGGTATAAATGGTTATGCGACCACCCCCAACACAGCTCTCATTACAAATGGGCATGGGCCAACTCGATATATATATATATATTTTAAAAATCCCATTATATGGGTCGAATAAATTAATTCACCCATAAAGATGGCAACGGATTTATTTTATTCATTTATTTATTTACACCAACAGCGTGTTGTATCTGAAAGCATCCATTTTTTTGTGGTATTTTCGTGAAGCCCCAGATTAATTATGGGTTTGTCGGCGCAGGCCCAACAAAGGTAGAAAAAGTGCCCGTAAGAGGAGAACGTATATAGACTGGCCATTCTTGAAAATATGTAGTAGCTTGAGGGGGTTTTTGTAAATATTCAGGGAGTTATTGAAGTAGGCTATCTCGCTCTTTGAGCTGCATTAAAATCCCACCAAATCCGGGGGGATGAGGGACGTTAAATGTGGGGCCCACTTGGGGGAGGCCAATGGGCGTCTCCCCTCAACGTTGACGGTCAAAGCCCTGGCGCCCGTGGCAGCGGCAGCGGGAGGGGCGACGACGGCGACGGCGGCGACCCCGAGTTCGCCGGGCGTCGGTTTCGGCACGCCGCTGCGCCTGCAGGCTGCTCCGGCGGCGACGCCGCGGACGACGACGGCGGTGAGGCGCCGGTATACATTCCTTCTTCAGAGAATGGTCCATTATTCTGTAGCGTGTTGAGGAGAGAGAGAGAGAGAGAGATGTAGGTGGGCTACTGGCAGCTACCCAGCGGTTCTCTCTCAAGCCACTGGTTTCTTGGCAGAGCGGTCGAATGGGGGAAGCAAGATTCCAGATGGGTTGCTGCCGCACCTGCAGCGTCGGCTCCGAGGAGGGAGAGGGCGGCGGCCGGATGAGGAGGGCTGTCCTCCCCGAGAAAGGGCCCGGCGACGGTGAGGAGAAGGAGAAACGTCCTCGGAGCGGAGGGAGAACCACCGGCGGCGGCGCCGGCACTGCTCGCGGGAGGATGCACCTCATCTTCTCGGAGGCCAGGCGGAGTCTGAGCTTCACGCTAGGGAGAAGCGTAGGAAGAACGAGGAACGTCGGCGGGGAGAGGGAGAGCGGTGAGAACAATCTGTCCTGGTTGCTCGCCGGCGACGTTCAGAGAGAAGAAAACCATCCGCATTCGTTGATCCACTTCGGCGAGGAAATGGCGCCGGGGGGCGATGAACGGGCGGCGGCGGCGGCGGCGGCGGTCTCCGCCGCTGACTGCACGGTGGTGGTCAGGTGGCGCCGCCTGGAGTCCTCCCCGGAGAGATGTATCCCTCCGGCCGCCGGCGGACTTATCAGGCTGGGCTACTCCGAGATCCGCTCGGCGACCCGAGACTTCCACCCAGGTTTGTTCTAGAGCTCCCTCGCCGGCTTCCATGGCGCCGGGTGTCTGTGCTGATTCTCCTGCTTACTGTGTGAAGGGAGACTGCTGGGGAGGGGGGCCCTGAGCAGGGTTTACAAGGGGAAGCTGGCATTGGGGACGGGGCGGCGGAGGGCTGCGGCGGTGGCGGTGAAGAGGTTGCAGGGGGAGGAGAAGGAGTGCACCAAGGCGTTTTGCAGGGAGCTGGTCGCCGGCAGCCTGCGCCACCCCAACGTCGTCCCCCTTCTGGCCTTCTGCGTTGACACACGCGGCCTCTTCCTCGTCTACAAGCTCGTCTCTCGCGGGAGCCTCGATCACCACCTTCACCCAGGTGCGCCGCCGCCGGGATTCTCCTCCTTTCTGGTCCTCCATTGCCGCAGGGTCGGTGCTGATTCCCCTGTTTTGGGTGATGGAAACAGGCGGCGGCGAAGAGGCGGAGAAAGAGGAAGGCAAGCGGGGGACACTGCAGCAGAGGAGCCGGGGGGGGAGCGGCGGCGGCGGCGGCGGCGGCAGAGGGCTTCCTTGGGAAGTGAGGTGGAAGGTGGCGACGGGGATAGGGAGGGCGGTGGAGTACCTCCACCAGGGTACCGAGAAGTGCATCGTCCACAGGGACATCAAGCCCTCCAACATCCTCCTCTCCTCCAAGAAGACCCCAATGGTGTTTTCTCTCTCTAGTCTTCCTCCCTCTCTCGCTCTTCCCTCGTCCTCTTTTCGCCGTTCCTTTCTCTTTCTGTCAGAATACCTCCTCGTCTGCTACTCAGCCCCTGTGTTTTCTAGGGTTTCCGTCTCTCACGGGGTGGGTTTCCTCCTGCAGCTGAGCGACTTCGGACTGGCGACGTGGACGCACCGCCCTTCTCTGCCGATCTTCTGCAAGACCGTGGAGGGCACCTTCGGGTGAGCGCCGCAGTCCGATCTACAGGGGAAGGAGGGCCTCCCTCACCCACCGCCATGGATGTCTGATCTTCTGCTCTCTGGTTCTTCGTTCCTCTCCTGTAGGTACCTCGCGCCGGAGTATTTCCAGCACGGGAAGCTTTCCGACAAGACCGACGTCTTCGCCTTCGGGGTCCTCCTTCTGGAGCTGATCACCGGGAGGAAGCCCATCGATCGCGGCCGCCCTCCCGGGGACGAGAATCTCCTCCAGTGGGTTCGTTCCTTCTTCCTCCCCCTCGCCGGCGGCGTCTTCTTCTGTCGCTGAGATCTGATGAAATGATTGATTTCTCAGGCGAAGCCGCTCCTGCGGCGGGGGAAGGGGGCCGTCGACGAGCTGCTCGATCCGAGGCTGAGGGGCGGCGCCGTCAGCCGGGTGAAGCTTTGCCGGATGGTCAGGACGGCGGCCGCCTGCCTGAGAGAGGAGGAGGCGGCGAGGCCCACAATCGGTGGGGCGATGGGGATGCTCCTGCAAGGGGAGGAGGAAGAGGAGGAGCTCACCGGCGGCCGGCGGCGCGCCGCCGTCATCTCCAGTGACGACGGCGGCAACTTGCAACAGGCAAAGAGCGACATGCGAGGGCATCTGGCGCTGGCCATGCTCGGGGTGTCGGACGCCGACGAGGACGCCGGCGATCTCCGCCGGCGCGGCCGTCAAGTCGCCTGAGTTGGACGCCGACAGGTTTCCTTCGGCGGGGGAAGGGGGGGGTGTCCTTGAAGCATCGTGTACAGACAATACAGTTGACTGACTTCGTGGGTGAGCCGTCGGATATTGGAAAACGTCGAGGTCAACCATCATGTTCCCTTGAGGGTGGCGGCGGCTTGGCGGTCAACGTGGCGGGCCCCGTCGTATCCATTAGCTCAGCCCAATTATCACTGCCCACTTTGGCCCAGTTATGAACCGGACAGAGACAGAGAGAGAGAGGGAGAGAGAGAGAGAGAGAGAGAGAGAGAGAGAGAGAGAGAGAGAGAGAGAGAGAGAGAGAGAGAGAGAGAGAGAGAGAGAGAGAGAGAGAGAGGGAGGGCGGCCCAAATCATTTTTGGGCCGGGGAGGAATTGGACCAAGCCCGAAAATAAATCAGGTCCAGAGCATACGCGGAACATGGAAATCCCCTCTCATACTAGATCTTATCTTATTTTTTATTTTCTATGTTCATTACTACAATATATTTCTTCTAATAAGGTACCACATCAGTTTAATAAAGGAAATGGGAGTTCTAAAATATTATTTTTTTAATATTAGGGAATTTACGCCACCTCAATTTCCCATACACGACAGGGCATCATATATATATATATATATATGGAGAGAGAGAGAGAGAGAGAGAGAATTCACCATCAAATTACTTTGGAAATCAAAGTTGCGAGGGTCGAAATTATAAAGATCCAGCCCTGACGGGCGACTCACAGGGGAACGGGTAGATGATCTCGGCCGTTGAATTTCCGAACAATACAATATAACGGTTGGATTATTGAACTCCCTTTGCTGGGTCTTAGTGCAAGGAGCTCCTTTTAACCTAATTAGGGCACTCAAAAAGGTCGACAACGTGAAGCAAGGGAAAACGGGTACCACGACATCACCAGTCTGAGCTTCTCTCTCTTCCGCCCACGCTTTCTAGACTTGGCCAGGTGTTGGCTCCTTGGTCAGGGAGGAGAGAGAGAGAACGGCCTGGCCGACTGTCAAGAAGAGGCTGTCAGGACCGAGAAAGCCATGGGCCTCGTTCGCCCGCTGCAGCTTCTCCATCACCTCCCCCACTGGGTTTACGAAGGCCACCTACAGAGTCGGAGAGAGAGAGAGAGAGAGAGAGAGAGAGAGAGGAGGAAGATGATGAAGAGACGCAGTCAACTGGTTCTGTATTCTGATTGTTTTGTGGGTCCTGTTGTTCTCACCTCGAGGCCTCTCTTCGCCATGGACTTCTTCAGATCGGTGAAGAACGAGATGCCGCTCGTGTCCACGGCGCTCACAGCTGAGCTCGGCCGAACCCCCAAGAAGGAGCCACGTCAGTACGGGAAGAACCCTGATCTGAATTCCCCCCATGGGATTCACTTCTACGCGTCGATGGCCGACGGCGAGCGGTCGGTGATGCGGTGGAAGGAGGGAGGGATCAAGAGGACGTGAATACCTGACAGGTCGAGGATGAGATAACGCAGAGCGTGTTGCTTCCCGGCGTCCGCATTCTCCTCTTCTATGAACCTCGAGATCCTGCTCAGCAGGTAGACGATTCCATCCGGGCGTGATTAACGAACACGTCGAGCTCTGCGACAGGGTGTGGGCGATCACCTTTCGTTGAGGTAGGTGGTGTTGGCGAAGTTGATGGGGGCTTCGACGGCGAGGATGAGGAAGCCGGGGATCCTCCTGGCGGTCTGGTACTGATGAAGGCCCCGGTATAGGTCCGTCCCGGCGATGTTGCCCATCACCTCCATCTTCGGCCTTGTGATCTGCAGAAGAACCCTAAATATCGATATCCCCACCTGCGCAGATCGTCGTCGGGATGAGAGGAATATCAGGCTATGGCAAGAATTGAAGGGTAGGAGAAGGAGACGATGAGCGATCGTACGGCGACGGCGAGCCCGTCCTGGACGGAGATGAAGATGACGCCGAGGAAGGCGCAGGCGCAGACGAGGAAGTCCATCTTGTCCATCTTCCACACGAGGTACGCCGCCGGGAGGTCGATCAGGCCGACGACGGCGGTGATTATGATGGCACCGAGGACGACGTTCGGCGTGTAGGCGAAAAGGGGCATCAGGAAGAGGAGGGTCACCATCACCGTCAACGCCATGACGATGTTCGACATCGCCGTCTTGCACCCGGCGTTGTGGTTGACCGCTGACCTCGAGAAGGCTCCTGCTCATGGCGGGAGTCGTCAGGGGACCCATCGTCGGAGGATCTTCATGTCTCAGGCGATGATAGTGAGCGTTGACATTCGTTACCTGTGGTCACGTAGCAGGAGGTGCAGGAGCCCACCACGTTCATCAGCCCAATGGCCATCATCTCCTTGTTCCCGTCAATCTGGTAGTCCTTGAGCGACGCGAATGTCCTCCCCACGGCGATGCCTTCCTGGGTTTGTAGAGAGAGAAGATAAATCAAATTAAGGAGAGAGAAAGAGAGCCAGGGGGAAGTCTTTCTTCCTCCTCCCTTGGAAAATATGGGCCGGCCGGAAACTCACAGTGAGAGAGATGATCCCAGTGACGAGTCCCGTCTTGATAGCGACTGACAGGTAGTGCCCGTCGAACCTCAGCATGTCCCAAGAAGGACGATTAAGTCCTTTCTTCAGTTCTCCAATCTTCACATTACCGACAAGTCATATCTATATCTATCAATCTATATATGTAACTAGAGAGAGAGAGAGAGAGAGAGAGCTGACCACGCTGATGCCATGGTGTTGAGCCTTGAACGCGAAGACCAGGGCCGTGGAGATTATCACCGACGTCAACGGAGCTCCAGCAGATATCCAGAACAGCTTGGGGTTCCTCATGCTCTGTTCCAGCCGGACCATCGGTGTTAAGTTCCACAGTAAGAGTTCGTTAATAAATCTGGCTCCCGGACAACATGATGACAGTACATCTTGGGAAATCAAATCGGAATGGTGGTGATCCTCCGTGCCTCCTAAAATAGGGAGATCGAATTCTGGCCCTGCGTCAGTCCTGAAAGATTTCTCCCTCTGGTGTTTCTCTACATCCATCAATGTCTCAAGACTCTTCAAAGACTACATGCTTGTGAATAATTCCGAACCCTTGTTGGTAACTCTCCAAGATCGAGGTTCATATAGAAAGATTTTAGTCTGTCATAGGCAACTAATCATACGAGAGAGAGAGGAGAGAGAGAGAGAGAGAGAGAGAGAGAGAGAGAGAGAGAGAGAGAGAGAGAGAGAGAGAGAGGAGAGAGAGAGAGAGAGGAGAGAGAGAGAGAAATTAAACAGCTCTGAAAGACGGAAGGAGACGGACTCCACCAGGGTGGAGCGCACGGTTCGGGGACTGTTCGTCGAAGACAAAAGAGTGCAGATTGTAATAACCCTTTACATGTTCAGGCATCTTTTTTGTATTCCTGGCTGCTATCGTGTCTGTTCTTGGCTTCTTCTGCTGCAGGGGTCGTCCGTCGATAAGCTTCTCCTCTCTCAAGGTTTCATATGGTCACCATCGTCCCTCGCAAATTCAACCTAATGTTATTCCGGCACTAATAAGGGGTCGATTTCTTGTTGCGTACCGCATTCTTCTTCCCAGAATCATATCGTTTTTCTAATGGAAACTGTGTAAACAGTGAAAACACACTCGATCTCGGAGTGGTACTCAAAATCTCGCAAAGAAAAATAAGACTGACCTAAAGGGGAGGGCCTAAAAGGGAGGGCTCGGCTCTAAAGTCTATTTTTCTGCTGTCTATTCCATAATCGCTCACACATCAACTAATCTCTCTCTCTAGCTGCGGAGGGGTGGGGACTTGGTCAAGACAATGACCCAAGCCGGGGCTATGTAGGCGTCTGGGAGAGGGCAGACTTTTAGACTTTTATCCGGGTCTGGGCCATGTAAACGAAGCCGGAGCTCAGACTGAAATGGCAGTGCCCGGGCCAGTTCCACCCTATGACGCCTGAGTTCTTATCATCTGCGCCCACAGTCACCTGCGTCGGGCTTTTGAAATCATCCGCCGCCAAGGAAAGTATAAAGCTTATTGCGTGAAAGTAAATAGTACTTGCACGTTCGATATTAAGTAAGAAAGGTTGAGATGGTAGTTGACCCAGATGCCTGCCATCTAAAAACTGGAGATTCAAGGCAGTTGACACAGGCACCACAAGAAAATATCAGATCAAGGATCCGAGAAAGATGCCAACGGGCTTTTTTCAGATGGATGATTCAAATCAGAAAACGGGCTTTTTTCAGATCGGACCGAGCTCTGGACAAGAAGCTGCAAGGTTTCAAGGGATTGATGCCAGTGTCTTCTGCCATTTCCCACCAGAAAACTCATAAATAACGAATGCATAATGCAAACAAAATAGTGCATAGATATGCAAATATTACAATATAGTAGAAACATATGTTAGATCCGATGTCCATGCTGCAGTAACCATAGACTCTGAAATCCTAACTCTTTCGATTAAAAGATTAGAAGTAGAAATCGAAGCGAGGATGGGTTAGAAGATTGAAACAGGTCAGGGAAGATAGGTGCAAGGGACATGTTGCCCTACTTCTGTTTACTCACGTGAACTATCCCGTGACCCCTCCATGTTCTCTCTCTCTCTCTAACCCCCCCCCCCTCTCGGGCAAGGTATGACCTGATGAGCAAGCTGACAAAAAAAACAGTCATCCTCCTTCGAAACCTAGCCCTTGGAGTCTTGCGAAATGTGGATTCTCTTGACTGAATATGGGAGCACGGGTCCATTCGTCGCTGTTTCACCGTGGAAACGCCGTTGAAAAGGGTCGAGATGATTTCTAAGGACCGGAAGTCAAGAATGGGGGCCTCTGTAGGCTTTCCAGGAGGAGAGAGAGCTAACGGTCGACGACTCTCAGTTAACGCAACAAGACAGGCTTTTTTGTAGTTTACGCAGAGGTTAATCAAGGGAAATTGTGCACTTACGATGTGTCTAGCAAGGAGCAGGAAGACCAAGAAGCAGATACCCATCAGCACCGTCTGCCAAGACCACTGCAACCCACAACATGGTCAGTTTCCTCTATATATCTATATATCTATATATCTATATATCTATATATATATATATAACGAGAGAGAGATAGAGAGAGAGAGAGAGAGAGAGAGAGAGAGAGAGAGAGAGAGAGAGAGAGAGAGAGAGAGAGAGAGAGAGAGACCTCATCAGTCTTATGGAAGACAGAGCTGAGGACAGGAACGAGGCCCATCTGTTTGGTGAAGTGGGAGATACCGAGGAGGGCCTTTAGCTGCTGGAGCGAGACGATGATGGCCGCGCCCGCCATGAAGCCGATGAGGGTGGCCTTCGAGAGGAAGTCGATGATGAATCCCAACCTGGTGACCATCACCCACATGCGGAACCCATAAGAGCTAGACGGAGAGCAGCGACCAGATGGTCTGAAAGGAACAATACTCTACCTGAGAATGCCGAGACTCGCTTGGAAGACGCCGGCGAACAAGGTGGAAGTGAAGGCTAGCTGGAGGAAGAGGTAGGGATCATTGTTAGGGTACACCGCCTGCCGGAGCATTGACCCCATGATGAGGGAGGCGATGGAGACTGGCCCCACGGCGAGGTCCCTCGAGCTGCCCAGGACCGCGTACACCAGCGGCGGAACAAAGCTCGAGTCTGGATGGCGTATAGTTCAATTACACAACCCGTAAGTTCGGATCAACATGTTCATGCATTTAATCACTTGATTAAAGGCTAAAATATTGTGGGAATCTGCTTACAAAGTCCAATGATGGGCGGCAAATTGGCGAGCTTGGCGTAGCTTATACCCTGCGAAAGAAGACCAGAGGAGAGCGAACAAGTTTAGGAGGTACAATAATGGCGCTGACGGCGGCGATGGAGGAGGAGAGAAGCCCGAACCTGTGGGATGGCCAAGCTGGCGATGGTGAGGCCGGCGACGAGGTCCGACTTGAAGAGGCTGAGACTGTACTTCGGAGCCCAGTGGAGGATGGGGAACACGTACTGGGCGGCGAGGGCCCACTTGGCACCGAGGGACTGCCCCTTGAACTGCCTGAATGGGTCGTCCGGAAAGAAGGTTTCCTTGAACCGAATCTTGAGCTTGGTTAGCGTGCCCCTCGGCGGGGGAGCCGCTACCCCCGGAAACCCCATCTCAAGCCGCAGTGGCCCGTCGCCGCCGAGTTCGCCCATCGCCGCCCGGATGAAAAAACTTCTGCACTTGCACTCCGCTCCCGGCTCTCTCTCCAATTTATGCATGCATCTGGGGCCACTAGAGAACAACAGGGGCCCCCCGGGGGGGTGGCCCTACAAAAGGAGAGGCGGAAAGAGGAGGTAAAAGGGGCGAAGAGGAGATGTGACTGGTTAGGGCGGCGGGGGGAGGACGAGAGGGAGATTAGAAGAGATGACCGGCCTTATCGTGAACCGGCCGGCTAATCCCTTCTTGAGTATGCCCTGACGGAATAGTGGCGGCGTGAGAAGGGGAAAGAGGCATCGACCCGCTCCCTCCACGCCAAGAAAACTGCCGCCTTTCCTCCCTCTCCCCCCTTCTCGTTCTCTCTCTCTCTCTCTCTCTCTCTCTCTCTCTCTCTCTCCCCTCTCTTTGTCTCCGCCAGCCTTCAGCTTCTTCTCACCCCCGAGGGACACGCGACGGTTCTGGGCTACCGCGGTGGAGGGGAAGCACGGTTGCGCAAGTTAATGCATGGCTTCGACGAGTGTGCCGCTGCCATCGCACGTGTGATATCTCTGCAGATATCCTGCCTCTGACTGCTGCAAAGTGGAGGGAGGAACGGAGAAAAGGGAGGGGAGGAGGATGCTCTTCTCGAAGTTGCCGGGGTATTCTTCCACTGGTCTCTCGGTGATCTGGTTAATCGCGTCTTCAATGACCGGGGTGGGAGGAGAGAGAGAGAGAGAGACGTTACACGGTGGGTCAAGTAGTTTAGGGTGGAATATTGTTCCCTATAAGAGACCGACAGGCACGATATAAATGGAGGTGTAAGCGCCGCATCAACGATGAAAAGCATGTATAAATAGCAAAGTAACTTCCAGGGGTGTGCCGCCACGCGTCTTCTCCCCCCCAAAAATCAACGTTGCTAACCGGCCTCGAGATCAAGATGCTACTAACTATTCCTGGATACGTTTCTTCCTAACATCTTGGATACGATCCCATCAAATCCAGCCTCTCGTGATCTAAATACCATAGAGATTTGGATCGGATTATTAATTGAGAAATCTGCCTGAAATGTTAATTTTTGCATAAAAAATAATATCAAACTTTGTAATTCAGAGTCAGTTATGAACGGTGGATACATGAAAATATATCCATCCTCATTAGCATATATCCATCCTATCCTTGGGATCTTGCGAGCTGCTTTTGGAGTATCTACGAAAATATGTTCCCAAACGCGAAGAAATCGCATCCAGTTCGGATAGTCTGCGGCTTCTAAATCTCGTCTCCTGTTTAGCGTCCAGATCTTCGTCTGAAGACAAGATTCAGATTATCCGCCCCCAATGTGCCGGGTCGCTACTTATTTAGTAAATGATCCATACGGTGAGCAGTGTTTATTTAATAATAATCGAAAGAATTACGGTGTAAGACTGCATGCTCCGCATATATTACGCATCAAGAAATGCTAGTGATGACGTCAGGGTATGGATCGGCGGGTCTCTCTCACGATGAGGCGGGTCAACAGGAGGCTGAATCGGCATGGATTTCGATCTCTGTTTTAGGGTGCCGACGGAGCCCAAAGCTCAGCTTGAGTCCCTCCTCTCTCTCTCTCTATATATATATATATATATATATCTATATATATATATATCTATATATATATATCTATTTATATCTCTTATCTCTCTCTCTCTTTCTCTATCTATCTATCTATCGACCTCCCGCGTTGCGTGATGAATCGAGAGAACGGGAGGTTCCAGTTGGCTGAGGAGACAGAGACCATGCAAAAGGTTGAGAAAGACGACCCTCACTGATGAGGGAATAAGGTAGGCCTACCGACCGTGAGACGCCGAAAGAGCTGACCCACAGAGAGGTTGAGGAACAAGCGTAGGAGAAAGTGAATTTTCCCATGGAATCTCCACTTTCTCTCTCGTCAGCGCCATCCAAAGGGGACCTCGATCTAGAAGAGTACTGGCTCAAGCCGCGGAAAGGAGATTCTAGAGAGCGAAAGAGCACCGAGGCTTCCCCCTGAGTTCCACGCACATCTGTTGAGATAATAGATGGATCAATAAGAGAAGAGAGAGAGGGATGGAGGGAAAGAAAGAGATGCTCGAATCAAATTTCCTACTTCGCTCCACACAAATGATGACACAACGGATTGCCCCGCCGACTGGGAGAGAAGCGAGGTGGGTGGCTTGGCTTACTCCATGATCTTGCGCGGCGGCGGACCACGCACATCGAGAGGAGTATCGTCGTGCCACAACTCTGTCAATGATTAAAGGCGACGTAGAGGAGAGAGAGAGAGAGAGAGAAGAGGTGGAGCGGGCCCTTCAGTACACTTGTCTCCAGACCAATCGATCATAGCGGCGTATATATGAGGAAGAAATGGCCACTACGGGGACTACCAACCGAAAGAAGGAATCTGCAGTCTAGTCTATGCATCCTTCTACGACCACCACGAATAATGTGGCTTTTCGACCGATCTCCGACCGATTCCGCGTTCCCGGAGCTCCTTCCTGCAATGGAGGATCACGCTTTGGAGATCACATTGACCCCGGTAACAAGAGAGACAGAAAGGAGGTAGCATCCTCGTCCTCGCCATTCTTGTGGGTCATGCTCTCGTAAGGTAACTCGGGGCAGACTGATTGGACGAATAAAGGATCTCCTTTCGTCGCGGAACTCCAATTGGGCACCGCCAAGATGAGGAGAGGGAGAGGGAGAGAACTGACCAACTCGATGCCCGAGGAAGGAAATCTCAAGTGGCAGAGCGTCCCCCATGCAACGCGTCTCCAAGGAAAATTCTGCATCTCTTCTTCACCCGTTCATTCACTGCTGGCTTTGCCAAAGTTGTTGCACCACGTAAAGAGGCATCCACTGCGCTGGTTTTCGCATCCATCTCCATCGCCAGCTGGTCAGACTCGACGAACTAGGCGGACCAAGCTAGGGTTATCATCACTAATATCATCTCGACTACTTAATACACTTAATGTTGCTCACTCGATGTTAGGTCCAGGACACAAGGATAGATCATGGAAAGTTTACGGAAAGAAAATGCTACTCCAAAAAATGGAATGGATTATCCAATCCTGTCTGGGATCAGCTCGGCCGACTCCTGATAAGGGCCCAAATCTGGGTTTGCGAGAAAAAAAAATAGTTGACCATGATTTTATTAAGCACATAATGGAATTAGGCGGGCACTATAATTTAACAAATGGGGGACTAATCACAAATGTTCTTGCCATAAACCTATCCTCCTTGACATTGACTGACTTTAAGGGTGGGTACGGGTTTGACAGTAGATGACAACCAAGTCAAATAAACATTCAGGGGTGGGCTTTGGGAGGGCCACCAAATCAACCAAGTCAACCAACGTTGTCCCCTCTCCCTTGAGGGGTGGGCTTTGGGAGGCCCGGACCTGGGCCGTTGACTCTCTGAACACCTTGCGTTCGTCATCCCCAAGTCAAATATATCACGACAAAAAAATAAACATATGGGAAAATCGTCAGGAGATGGATTCCCACCCGTGACAAAGTATTATTATACAATATTCATGAAGACGCCAGTGAATCAGTTCACCAGTAGTCTCTGCAGGAGCATAATCCATTCTTGAAGTGGTGAAACCGTTGGATGTCCCTGAGAATTATCTCCCGCCCGGTTATCTTGGAGATGATCTTAGAAGCGGAGTGACAATCCCCGCAGACGCGGAGGTTCTTGGTGATCCTGATGGGCGTCCCCGGGGCCGTGTTGAGGAGGGCGAAGGCGATGGCGAGCTTCTCGCTGTGGACGGCGAGGTGGCCCTCCTTGTCCTCCTCCTCCACGTCGTGGAGGGCCGACTCCGTCTCCGCTACGTACCCCGCCTCCTTCATCCTCCCCACCAGCGCCGCCAGCTCCGCGTAAATCTCCGGCGACTGAATGTGAGACCGGTCGCCCATCAGGAAGGTGTGGACCCGGCCCTCGAGCTCCACGTTGCTCCACCCGGGAGTCTTCTTCACCCCCCGCTGCCGCATGGAGGCCCGCACCGCCGCGACGCCGCCCCACCGGCCGGCGCGCGCGTAGATGTTCGACAGAAGCACATAGTAGCCGGACTGCGCGGGGGCAAGCTTGAAGAGATGGTCAGCTGCCGCCACCCCGACGGCCATGTTCGAGTGGAGTCTGCAAGCACTGAGCAGGGCGCCCCAGACCCGCTCATCTGGTTCGAAGGGCATCTGCTTCACGAAGCCGTAGGCCTCCTCGAGCCGGCCGGCGCGCCCCAGAAGGTCCACCATGCAGGTGAAGTGCTCCACCGTGGGGATCAGCTGGTACTGGTCCGCCATGCAGCTGAAGTAGCGCCTCCCTTCTTCCAGCAGGCCGCCGTGGCTGCATGCCGAGAGGACCGCCACGAAGGCGATATGGTCGGGTTTCAGGCCCGATTCTCGCATGCTCTCGAAGAGGGCTACGGCGTCGGCGCCGAGCCCGTGCATGCCGTAGGCCGAGACCATTGAGGTCCAGGAGACCACATCCCGCTGTGTCATTTCGTCGAAGACGCTTCTTGCGGCCTGCAGATGCCCGCATTTGGCGTACATGTCGACGAGCGCATTCTCCAGGAACAGGTTCGGACAGAGATTCTTCTTCCTCCGGACGAGGTCGTGAATCTGGGCCCCGAGGGCGAGCGCCGACAGGTCGCCGCAGGCGGGGAGCACGCTGACGAAGGTGACGGCGTCTGGCTCCACTCCTTCAAGCTCCATCCGCCGGTAAAGCTCCACAGCCTCTGCGGCCATGGAGTTGTTGGCGTAAATGGCGATCATGGCGTTCCAGGAGATCAGGCCTCTGTGAGGCATATTGTCGAACATCTCCCGGAGAAAGGTGATGTCGCCGGAGCTGATGTCGGTCACCGCCGACAAGAGGCTCGCGAGGGTGGCGGCGTTCGGCCTCGCGCCTCCCGTTCGAACCATTTCCTTGCAGACCTCCAAGGCTCTGCTGGGCTCGCCCATCTGGGCGCACCCCGCGATCACCGAGTTCCATGAGATCGCGTCCCTGTAGGCCATGCCGGCGAAGACCTGCTCCGCCTCGCATAGCCGGCCGCACCTCGAATACATGGTGATGAGCGTGTTGCCGACGAAGAGATTGGAGTCGAGCCCGATCTTAGTGACGGCGCCGTGCACCTGGAGACCGCCGAACAGGTGCTCCGCAGCTGAGCAGGCGCTGAGGAGGCACGGATAAGTGTAATGATCGGGCCTGACGCCGTGAGCGGCCATGCTGGAGAACACGCAGAGGGCATCCCGGTGGCGGCCATGGCTGAGGTAGCTCCTGATCATGACATTGAAGAAGATGACATTCCGTTGGGGAGTTTTGTCGAACACCTTGCGGGTGGAGGCGGGGTCGCCGCATGCACAGTAGGCCCTCATGAGCTTGATCGCCAGGGAAGGGTTGGGAGCAAGTAACCCGGCGGTGAGGAGCTGAGAGTGGATGCGGCGGAGCGCGGGGAGAAGAAGAGGAGACGTGCACCCGTCCAGCAGCAGGCCCAGGCGGTCGGCGGCGAACTCAATTCCGGCGGCGGGAGGTTGCAGAGACAGGCTGGGGAGGCCGGCGGCGGAGGAGATAAATCGTAGTCTCATCAAACTTCTCCGCCTCGCCAGAAGCAGCTCTCGAGCTCGCCGGAGATATGGGCTGCCGTCTTTCCTGGAACCGGACCCCGCCGCCGCCGGAGAAGACGCCGCCAATCCGAATCATTCACCGTCCATCGGCTTATATTTTCGAAACGCGCTCGTGCACAGCTTATTTGAAAACTGATGAAGAACACGGGGAAACACTTCCGAACCCATCTTTTAAAGGGCCCAGCAGAAAATTTCCATTTTTGGGACCCAGCAGATCATAAATTTCCGGTTTTTTTCCTCAAATGATCTATTTTTAGTTCCATTTTTCCAACACGGCCGCAGTCTTGAGAGCAAACAGAGCCTCATGTATGCATAGATCTCACGTTTACCTGATGTTCTTCACTAGATCATGGATCTCCACAGGTCCCATTGGGCTCAGGCCAAGGTCTTGGAGCTCACCAGGCCCCACCCAGCATAGGAGCCCTGAGTCTTCCCCTTGTGAAGTCTAACAGATAACTAGAGAGAGAAAGAATAGAGAGAGAGAGAGAGAGAGAGAGAGAGAGAGAGAGAGAGAGGAGAGAGGGGGTAGGGGCGGATATGAAAAAAGAGGGCCGTCAACGGGCAAGATAGACCAGACAAACTTTAAAAAAATTAAGGCAGGAGCGAAAATGGTGATCAAATCCAAGCACCCACTCTGAAGGAAGCACAAGTCAACAGGAATCATATTCAAAAGGATCGATCTACCATGCGATGAAATCAATTTCGGTCGGTCGTCATGTTGGGTAGGATCAAACAATTTCTAGATACACCGGCATGGCTCAGACCGGAATCAGTTCGGATCCTTTTCAAAGCTCTTCAGTGTTGTTGCTGACGCCGAAGAAAGAATGAAAGAGCGGAGAGGAAGACTAGAAGACCAGTAGAAGATTCAACAAAAGAGCCACGGTTTTTTGCGGAGAATCTTTGCAAGATTAAAATAAAACAAAAATAGACACGCTAACCCCTTATGGACATGCAACTAATATTTTGTTGCTATTTTCTTCCAATCTAACACTTTCAGATTATTTTTTTCTAAAGTTATTGCCTTTAAAAACTAATATTCTGCAGCTATTTTTCTCTATCTAACGGTTCTTCTGGATGATTTTTTCCTAAAGTTCGCACCTTGCTAACCTTTTTTCCATGCAACTAGTTTCTTCTGCGTGATCTTCTTCTAAAGTTTTTGCTTTCTAAGTCGTGCGCATTTAAGTAATATTCATCTACTATTTTCTTCTATCTGACACTTCTGGATGTTAATCCAACTAGTATTCAGCTGCTTTTCTCTCATATGCAACACTTCCGTAGGATCTTCTCCAAAAGTTTTTGCTTTCTAACAGTCGTACTCTTGAAACTAATATCTACTGCTATTTTTTTTTTAATCTATTAATCTACTGCTGTTTTCTTCCATCCAACACTTCTCATAGTTATGTTTAAGCAATTAATATTCTGCTATTGTCCTCTATCAAACACCTGCCAGCATCAGTTTTCTCAAGTTTCAGTAACTACAATGTTCTGGCTGAATCACTCCAATTCACAAAGAGGACTGCTTCACTTCCTCTCTACGCGTGTAATCCTCTCATTATCAACAATCCTTGAGGTCATGGCATCAATAGGCATCTGCCTCCACATTTGTTCGGCCAGTGACCGACGCATCTTAATACATCTTGAATTGCCCTAAATGGAGAAAGATGAAAGTGATGGTCCAACACACGACCGGTAGCAACATAAGTTGAATCGATTCAACAAGAGATTTGAGTAGGGAAGTCTACAGCAATAATCGATTTTTCTGAAACTTGGAGACTTTCATAGATGGATAGTTGACTTTTCCGTTGTGCTAGGACCAAACAAACCAGCATTACCTTGTTTGCAAAGCACAAATATTCTCGTGTTTGATTGGAAATGAATTGGAATAGCAACATGTAAATATTATTGGACCGTAAAGATGATCAATTAGAGTTTATAAACAAATCTAGAGTTTGGGATTTATCCAGAATATTGTTCCTCACTTTATGCCACAATAACCTTTCACTAGGGTATCAAAAAAAATATTATCAGAAAAATCCAACATCACACAGCATAAACAAATCTCCCCTGAAATATTAGCATACCGTATTTAAGGTGCCGATGGATTAATTAAGAAATCAACATCATCATCTACGACAAACCGCACGATGGCCCATAGGCACAATCAATCAAGCATGTCTTAATTGTACCGAAGAAGTCAACAATATGAGATATACAAGTCCCACCAATGAAATGGCAGCCAAAATATCTTCGACACTGCATCACTATCTACCATAGAGCAGGTAAGAACTTACAGCAGATTGAAAATGAAAGCCTTTCATTTCTCACTAATCAAAATTCTTAAGCACCTCAGAAAATACCGTACTTAATTCCTACCCATTATAAAGAGAATTTTGCAGTTGTTACTGAAATTGCTAAATCCCACATTAATCCTTCACAGTAAGACAGGACCTGGGTACTGAGAAACTCCAAAGGAACAGAGTCATTAGTGAGCATATAAGGTTTCATTCCGTCTAGGTGGTCTGTCAGGGATACTTCCAGGCTTGAACTTTGAAGCTTCATGCCTTGCCAGCTCTGGTGGTACAGGGCTGTTGCTCTGTATTAACATCTGCTTGAGATCATAGAACACATCTGTGTCATGTAGAGTCAAAAACGTAGTTGCCACGCCCGTCTTCCCCGCACGGCCTGTCCGTCCAATGCGATGAGTATACATGTCAATAGTATTGGGCATTTCATAGTTTATGACGTGTGCTACGTCAGGAATGTCAATTCCACGTCCAGCCACATCTGTCGCAACAAGAACATTAAACCTCCTGCTCCTGAAACCCTCCAGGCTAATCTCTCGCTGCTCCTGAGATTTGCCTCCATGCAATGTTGTTACTCTATAACCCAACCTATCCAAATCCTTAGCACAATTATCTGCCGACTTTTTCGTGTTACAGAAGACAATAGCAGTCTTCTCACCGAGCTCATCGAGCAGCTTTTGAAGCCTGGGCATTTTCTCTGATTGCTTCACCATTATCACATGCTGAGTGATAAGTTCAGTGGCCTTTCCAGCAGTACCGATTGTCACAACGACAGGGTTCCTTAGATACTTCCTGGCCAAACGTTCCACAGCCGTTGGCATGGTTGCACTGAACATGTATGTTGTCCTGTAAATCTTCTTCTCATCAAGCTCTTCTTCCTCGTTTTCTGGCTTTAAATTACTGGAAGGCATTGCATCCAACACACCTACAACTTGCGGCTCAAAACCCATGTCAATCATACGATCAGCTTCATCAAGCACCACATAGTTGCACTGATTTAGGACAGCATAGCGGCGCTCCAGACAATCCAGAAGACGTCCTGGTGTTGCAATAACAACCTCACAGCCCTGCCTGAGCTTAAACCCCTGCTCCTCAATGGATTGCCCACCAACAATAGAGACCACCTTGATCCCCAGGTAACGAGCAAATTTGACAGTCTCATCTTCAATCTGCTGGGCAAGCTCCCGAGTTGGTGCCATGACCACGGCGTAGGGCCCCTCGGCCTCATTCTCCTCACTCATGGGAGGCAGCTTTGTAATATAGGTAAGCATGGGGAGGACAAAGGCAGCCGTTTTTCCCGAACCAGTCTCAGCAATCCCAATTACATCCCGCTGCTGTAGCCCAAGAGGGATGGAAGCCATCTGGATCGGGGAGGGAGTCTTGTATCCAACCTTCTCCACAGCCTTGAGTAGCTCGGGACTCAATTTGCTCTCGACCCAGCTCCGCATAGGACGGGGCAAACGGGAGCCCTTGTATGAAATGTTGAAGTCCTCACGGAAGATACGCCAGTCGCGTTCAGTCATCTCCTCTAGTTTCTTCTCCGACCAGTGGCGGTCAACACGCATGTCAAAGGCATCATAAAGCTCAGCTGCAGCCTCCTTCTGACGCTGGGCTGCTGCCTCCTCGGGGCCCTCCTCAACACCATCCTTGCGACGAATCTCCTCTCGGGTCTCCTTTTCATTGCGGACGGCAAGCTTCTTCTGCTCGCGACGGTCGATTCCTGCGCGGAACCCCCGGCCAAATAGGAGGCGAGCCTCGTGGGGGTTTTGGTAGAGAGTGTTCATGTCCCGGGAGGTGTCCTCCGTGTTTTCCCAGTCGAAGGAGAAGCGGAACTTCTCACTCGGCTTTATGACGCGCTTCTTAGGTTTCTTCGAACCCAGGTACTGTTCCTTGATGGCCTCCAGCTCCTTCTCCCTCTCCCGCTCGGCCTGCTTCTCCATACGAGCCTTCTCCCGGCTCTTCGAGTCCTCCTCCCGGTCCCTCTCCCGGTCCCGCCCTCTGTCACGGTCTCTCTCCCGAGCCCGCTCGCGATCCCGCTCGCGGTCCCGCTCCCTGTCGCGGTCCCGATAACGGTCGCGATCTCGATCCCTATCACGGTCGCGGTAGGAGTTACCGTCCGATGGCGTCTCCGAGGACGGAGGCTTCGGCGGGCGGCCGTTGCCGCTTGGAGATTGCTGCGGCGGCGGCGGCGGGGGCTGCAGAAGCAACTCGCTCGGGCGGCGCTTCTGCCCGGCGACTTCCTCCTGGCGCCGCTGGAGAGCGAGGCGCTCACGCTCCGCCTTCGTGAGGAAGACGGGCTTCGGAAGCTCCTCTCCGGCCTTGCGTTCTTCCTGGGATCGCTTCATCTCCACCGTCGGCGTCTTCCTCCGGCGATTTCGCAGGGAATGGAGAGGAAGGAAGGGGGGCGAGGCGGCGGAGCGGGGGGACGATTTCGCTTGGCTTCGCAGGAAGGGAAGGGGAGGGAGGAACAGATGGTACTAGAAGGCCTTCTCTTGGTATTTACCTGATCGAATCACCGTTCGTCGGCAGAGTGGAGAGTCCCCCTCCTCCGTTCGATGCTGTCATCTCAACCGTCAAATCCGTGCACCTCGGACCATGACAATGCCGGTCCCCTTGCGCAATTTTAAATTCCTCTCTGGAGTAAAGATAAAAAACCAGAAATACCAGGATAATCAGTGAAAATCAGATGCTTACCTAGTGTAATCTAAAAGGAGAGTGGTTGGTAAACTGTAAATAGAGAAATTAGCCATTTTTTCGTATTTTAAAAATATTTCCCATTAAATCCCTCACAAAAATAAAAACAAGAAATTCACTTTATGTAAATAAGAAATTCACTCAGAAAAAAATAGAAAATTAATGACATGAAGATTATTCAAGTGATATCATTTTGCAGTTATTTTATTTATTATGAAAATGAAAATGTTTTGCAGTGATCGTTGACTTCCGAAGCTATCCTTATTTGGATACTAAAAAGTAACAACTTTAAAAAGTATAGTGATAGTTTTACACCACCAAGATTATGTTGCTAATGCATTTATTATGAATATCTTAGTTTAATTTTTACAGCCCTCACATGGATTGACCATTATTAGTTGACCAAATTCATGCATAATCCTCTACCCTCTGATTCTCAAGGAAATTGAATTGACTTGAGGTCCACCTACATTCATGAAGAGATTAAGCACCACATTCATGATGAAATGTTTGATTGGAGTCATTGAACATTGACAAGTATTTGTTAGACTAGCAAAAATTGACTTTTTTGACCATTTGATACACAAAGATACACATAGAAGTGATACTTTTACAAAATAATCAATATCAACATTTATCATAAATTCTCAAATATAACTCTCACATCATCCTTATGATGAAAAATTTATTATATTTTTATTTCTAAATCAATAATCTTTGAGCTTTCCAATTAGAGAAACCCACAAGCACTTGCCCAAATATCATAACTCTTAAAAAAAAAACTAGCATTGAATATACTACCAGGGGTAACCTAGAGCCATGAATCTACACAGAGTGGCTTGTTAGAGCCATAAAACTTACCAGGGTTAATTACAAAGTCTAAATGAAGTAGATGAAGTAATTGTGCAGAATGAATGCTCTCAAGAGAATCAAGTAGTGGAGAGCATCAAACACACTATACATGTATCACATTTTCTTTTTTGATATATATCCATTTAAAGTAGTTGACTCACCTTATGCTTATAACTTAGTAGTATACAAAGTCAGATTGCATATTTAATTAAATGGTTTATTAATTGTGAAATTTATAGTTTCCTTCCTATAAATAGAAGATAATGTCTATGTATAATGGGCATGAGGAGGAAACAATGCCTAGATGGTCTTTAGGATGATTAGTAGAGTATCCACTCATCCCTTTCTACTAGGGTTGACATGTAAGGTCAACAATGACCCGTCTTTCATTGTCAACGCTTGCCCTTTTTAGTGGAGTTGGTTTCCCTCTGGGTGGAATTTTGGTAAGGTTGACTTTCCATCATAACAAGGTTTTTGAATCTTGAAATATAAGGTCAATGCCTCTCGTTATTGATCCGTCCTTAACGTTGACTTAAAGAGTGCTTACTTAAAATGTACCAGTTGATGAATGTGTCAAACTCCCCCCATCAAGTGGAGAGATCGCTGTTAATCTGTTTTCTGCGACTGTTAAGGGAGAGGAGGCGGACCCTTCTCCTCCGCTCGATCTCAGGGAGTGGGAAGATCCGGCTGTTCTCCGGCCGCTCGGGAGATCCCCAGTTCTTGCTTTCCGGCTGTGGAGGATATCCGGCGATTTCCTGCCGGAGATCGACGGCATCATCTTCCGGGCGCGCTGGGACCATCCGTCCGTCGTGGCTTGTCTTGTCCAAAGAGAGTGGGATCGCATCAGGTGTTGGATCCGCTACCAACAAATGGCATCGCGCTGTAGCACCAGATAAGTAGCTGTCAAGGTAGTAGACCGAGAAGTGAGCCGTAAGTCGCCGCCCGTCCCCGTTCCGGGGTTTCCCTGTTCGCCGTTCCCTTTCCGCTGATATCGTTCGGGTCTGTTGCAAGAGTCGCAAGAGGACAGTGTCTGATCGTGGAGTGGGTTGGTCTTGTGCAGATTGTGGTTCAAATCTTGATCCCCTCCTGAGGAGACGATTGGTCTTGTTAATCCTGATTTTCCTTCTTCGTTCGGTGCCGATTGGTCTGAGAGCGGGTGATGGACATGGTGATGGCTCTTCACAACTCCGTGGTTCCTCGGTCCTGTCTCGGGGCGCGCACCGTGACGTCTGGGAGTCCACGTCCAGGGACGGCGAAGGGCAGATCCCTCTCCTCCTCGGCTGCATCCTCCTCCTCTGCCCCTTGGTTTGCTCCCAAGAGACAACCTATCCACTTGCAAGCGAGTGCTCCTTCGCGTGATTCATCCTCTTCTTCGCTTTTCAACTGCAGTGGTCGAAAAGCTCGTGGAGGTACTGCATCACGTTAGTCTGTTTGCCCTTTTTTTCTTCTTGGATCCAAATGGAGCATTCACTTTTCTTTTGCGAAGTCTTTTCTGTCATTGCCTTTTCGACGACTCTCTTAATCGTATCGCTGTCCCCGTCTTCATCGTTTTTTTCTTGTTCTGGAGATCCAAGAGACCGACAAGAGGAAAATGATAGAATTAGCTATGACTCTGTTGTTGGAAGAGTTTTCTCTCCATCTTGCTAGAATCGAGTGAGACAAAAGTCCAAGAAGCCAACCTGAGGTATCTGTCTGCTTGTAGGACGCAAGGGCTGCTAGAATGAAATAATCTTCTGGCCTCGCTTATGGGGACATTCCATGTGAAAATACCTTTCTTTTCAACTGCCGTTTATTTTGCTTTAGTTCGCCAGAGAATGTTGGAAATGTTATGCTAGAATATCTCTCTCAGAGCCATCATAAAGGTTTTCTGTCTCCATGTGTTGATTAACTTTCATTGGATTAGCAAATATTAACAATTGGTACATTGGTACACCTTAAGACATGTTTATCTCTACATTGGTACACCTACCATACAAGGAAGATGTATTAGAGAAAACTCTCTCTCTCTCTCTCTCTCTGTGAGATTTGAGCTTATCGTCTGGGGTTCGTACGAAGTCTCGCTAGTGCTCCACTTGCGCATTGTTCATTGGCTGAAAAGATTGTTATCTCCACCATGGTACATTTTATACAGTCCCATGTCTCAATTGGCAGAGATTCAATCCAGTTCTTCCCAGTTCCAATACTCAACTTGTATTATGCTGATTTGAGTAGCATGGATGTTATTTTCACAGGGCTTTGATATTTTAAGAGAGTCCTAAGGATAGACATAAGTAGAGCAGAACTATATAGTCTGAAGATTCAATCACATTGTTCATTACCAGAGATCAGAAGATTCTCTTATCATATGACCTAAGATGTTATGGTTTGGATTTATTTTGAGGGTTTTTTACGCCAAGTATTCCACTGTTCAATTCCCTTTGAACTGAATGTAGAAACTTTTTGATAATTCTATGGTCAACAATCTTATTTCTACCAGACTACTGATCAGTGAAAACACATTTTGCTTGGAATAGATGATAAATCCGGGAAGTTGACGGCTGTAGAAGCAGGTGATACGACAGAAACATTAGGATTATGATTGATGCGAATGTGATTCAGAGAGAGTGGAGTTTAGTCTTCTTTCTGGAAGAAAACTTGAGCAGAATGTTTTGGTATGTAAAATCTTCTTAAAAAATATATTTTCTTTTCTGTGAACAACGTAAAATATTGTCTGGATGTATTCTCATTGTCACTTTGGTAGGACGGGAAAGGGACTATGTTTGGAGATCCACGAGTAGTAAGGTGGTGAACTGTTTAGATATATTTCTGTTTAGAGTGTTACGCATTGCATGATCTTTAGGCAAAGGAGTTTGACAAGAGACTGTTTCATCAAAGTGTTGCCATATAGACCTTCACAGATAATCCAAGAATGAAGAGAAGCTATAATTAAATGCAGTGAACTGGCACATGTATGTAGATTGTTGTATGCTTGTTGGGTTCTTGGTTTCATTGCCAGTGTGAGTCGATTACATAATGTCTTTCATATTGGATATTTCAGGGTTATTGAATGCTGTCTCTATATTCTTTCATTAGCTGGATTGATTAATCTTATTTTATTTTTAAAATATTTTCGGTTATTATAATGCTAAACATTGGAGCAGTTCGTCCAAATCGAAAGTAGGTTTAAGCGTTGTAGAATTGCTGAATTGATTTCAACTTGATGGTACACTTGACTAAAGGATTCTGTAGGTCAAGTTCATTGTCGTATGAAAAGCGTCTTATTTTTGGGTTAGATTTATTCTCATCAGAAGTTTAGTTTTTTTCTAATTCTATAAAAATCATGTATTTGTATCTGATCTCAGTCGCACTTCGAGTTCTCAGGGATTCGCATGAGTGAAAAAAGACTCCCTTCATTGACATTAAAAAAATATTTCATGTAATTCTGGGCATTTTATTTTCCATAATGCTGCTCTAACCCTAACTTCTGTTTACGATCTCAGGCTTTGCTAGAGTGTCAGACAAAGGTGACTCGTTTGATTCAAGTAATTCAGATGTGGTCTGCTTTGGTGAAATGCTGATTGATTTTGTCCCGACTGTCAGTGGGCTTTCATTGGCTGAGGCTCCTGCATTTAAAAAGGCTCCTGGCGGTGCACCAGCAAATGTAGCTGTTGGTATTGCACGTCTTGGTGGTTCATCAGCATTTGTTGGGAAGGTATCACCTGCTATTTGATTACCCCCGTCTTCGAGTTCCGTTTGTAGTTTCCATGTAGAAAGGTCAAGGGTTCTTATGATGTAGATTGAGTTTCGAACATAATATTTTGAAAATTTATGCATTATGATGCCTCTAGTATTTTTTTAAAATATTATAGTTGATAATTTGTTGCTGTAAAGTGAAATAATCTAGTATTTCTGTTCTCATCTTCGTTGCTTCAATGGAATGGATCTTTCCTGCATGCATCATATACGTATAAAAGACTTGTCAATCAACGAGACAGATCTTAATTTTAATTAACAGCCCTGTGATCTGCTATTTTGTTGTGGATCTCATTTTCTCTGATTCTGATGTAAAGTTGGCAATATCAGCATGCATTACACTGGTACTACTTACTTGATTGGAAACTAAGCTTTGCTGTTCTGTCAGGGTGGTCTGGAGTACATTTCAATGACTCAACGTGTGACATACTCCTCTATATCACAGAATATTATTCAATTATGTTGCAGAGAATTATGATTGTTTTTTCTCATTTTCTCAATGAATGAGTGTCTGGAAGTCAATCATCCATCCCTTTCTTACATGTGAGTTTTTTTCGTATGGCATATTTAGGTTGGTGAAGACGAGTTTGGCTATATGCTTGCCAATATTTTGAAAGAGAACAATGTGAATAACGAGGGAATGCTTTTTGATCCCGGGGCACGGACTGCTTTGGCTTTTGTTACTCTAAGGAATGATGGTGAACGTGAATTTATGTTCTACCGTAATCCTAGTGCTGACATGCTGCTGAAAGAGTCTGAACTCGACTTTGATATCATTACAAAGGTTTGACCGGTTTTCATGTTTTGTTAATGATCCTTGTGCTATGACCTTGTGTTTCCTTTTCACATTTGCTGAAGCGATTCTTGACGTTGTTTTCGACTTTCTTGGGCAGGCAAAAATTTTCCACTATGGATCAATAAGTCTGATAACAGAGCCGTGTAAGTCTGCCCACATAGCAGCATCAAAAGCTGCCAAGGAAGCTGGAGTGCTTCTGTCTTACGATCCCAACCTTAGACTTCCTCTCTGGCCATCTGCAGAGAGTGCCAGGGAAGGAATCCTGAGTGTATGGGATACTGCTGATATCATCAAGGTAAGTTAATGTTTCATGGAATATTTTCAGTTCTCAGTCATTAGCGGCTGTTGATTTTTTGTTCAAATCTTTGAAACAGATAAGTGAAGAGGAAATTTCGTTTTTGACTAATGGAGAGGATCCCTACGATGATGCTGTTGTTCGCAAACTTTTCCATCCTAATCTTAAGTTACTTCTTGTAACTGAGGGTGCAGATGGTTGTAGGTATTATTCAAAGGTATGACTTCAATCATGGAATGAATCATCGATCTTGGCTTGTCTCGATGGCCGCTGAGGGTATTGTATCCTTGGCTCGTCTTGATCATGCATGGTATAAGCACATCTGTATTTGTCATGCAGTATGCGTGGATCAACTGTCACGAGTTGGATTCTTTCTATGACTGCTGGGTTCAAACTGTTTGCTTTTTTTATTTGTGTATATTAGCCAGTAGCGACTCCATTGGTTGTTGGGCCAGTAAACACTGGTGTAGAACCCGCCAGCCCAAGTTAGCCGAGACCTTATTGAAGCGGGTCGGACCTCCCACCCCACCCCAGTAGAAAACGAACTTTATAGCTATCCCTATGTTTATGAAAGGATATCTCGTCTTTGTCATCCATTTCCCTTTTTCTTAACTATGCTATTAGGTAATGCTACAACATTTTTTTGCTACGGGAAATGGATCATGATTTGTGACCTTTGGATGATAGAAAGGATACAATAATAGAAAAGCTTGACAAGATGGATCCTTGCTAGTTCCTTGTAAGATAAATCTGAATTTAAACCCAGCTATCTCCTATTTTGTTGACATGAAATAAATTATGAAATTCCTGGAATTTTGTGTAATGTAATTTCTTAAAATACTACGTCGATAACCAAAGTTTTGAAAGGTGAAAGCATAATTGAATTTTCATTTTTTGTGTTGATCACCAGTCATTCAGCCTACACCTGATTAATCTGAAACCCAATTTCTCCAAATCCGAGCGATTATTTCGGGAACATGGGGGTGCTATACTGATTTAGCATGTATAACTGTAAAATCATCTAGCACCTGTTAAGTTCTTTTTTCAAATTATGATTCTTTTAGCTTGAATAATTCATGTCTGTCAATTAAAGTTAAGTCAAAATCCTTTTAATTGTTTTCTCATTGAATATAGACCCAAACATTAATGTATTACTGAGCACCATATTACCCATGATATCACACGGTAAATAAGCAGTTTTTTTGTATTTATTTATACAAAGGGTGTGAGCAAACCAGAGTTATGCAATGAAGAAAATCTGAAATAATTACCATAACAAGCTCGTATATTTCTTTCCCTTGCCTTTCTTTACGTTCTAGGCACATCTGGTAAAATTTGATCTTGTGTGGTTCCTAGCCTAGTGCTTTTCCATTTCATAATTGTCTGGCCTTTATCATGCTATTAATTTTTTTTTCTCCTTGCTTCCAGATAGGCACTCGAGGAGATTCAGGTCCTAGATTATGTTTTCACTAATGCATTAAATAGATGCTAGCGTTTAAAAAATAACTCTGTATCAAAACCAACCATAGTGGGAATTGTTTCTATGGTGGCCAAAGAATATCCTTATGGTCTATTATTACGTATTTCATGCAAATTGATATACATTATGGAAAGACTGTTTTCTAGATAATCCTTCGTCAGTTTTCATTGTAAGAAAATAACTTTAGACGCTTTAAGTCATTTGGTTCATTGACACTCTTGATTTTTGCCTTATTTTTATGAACTAATGATATGATTCACGAACTTTATGTCCTTGCTATCAGAAGACTTGCGAACGTATTTCTCTTTTACATAATTTCACCTCTGGGCCTATCCACTTATTATGTCTTTAAAAAACCGACAGAAACATTATCAATGAGGAGATATATACTAATACAGGTTTTGAATCTTCAGTAGTCGCCATTTGGTTCAAGACCTCCACTGTTCCTGGTCCTACTTCGTTTGCATGCTTTTGTCAACTCTTATTAAAGTTTTTCCTTTATAAGGTTCTATTGAGCGGCTTTGTATTCCCACCGTCCATTTGTGTTCCTCGTCCCCTTGGTCTCTCCTGAGAACCTGCGTCCTCCCATTTTAAATCAATTTTCTACAACATTGGACACCACCATCGTCTAAAGTTCGATTCTCCAATCATCTTTCCTTCAAATTATCCCTAAATCAATGCCTTGTTACAGATATCACATAGAACACCTTATCCTCAGTTTAGATAGCCTCTCCCACAATACAGTTGTAATACTTTATATTCCTTCTATACGATAAAGACTTTATATTTGACTCACCTTCCGAATTAGTTAGCTGTTCTTCGCCCTTCTTAAACGAGTATCTCCTTATTCTTCAACTCCGTTGCCATGTTTTTTATTTTGCTGATTGTCTGTTAGTTCTTCCTGCTTCAGAGGAGGGTTGGGGGGGGGGGGGGGGCTTTATGCTATTAAAAATTATCTAAATAATAAACGATCAGGCATTTTTGGAGATGGACGACTGGACTCCATATACAGGACTCTGGGCGACCTAAAGGGTTGTTCGTTTTGCAGGACTTCAGCGGGAAGGTTGGCGGACTGCAGGTGAGCGCAGTGGATACCACCGGCGCTGGGGATGCGTTTGTTGCGGGATTTCTCTATCAGCTGGCCTCCGACTTCTCTCTGCTCCAGGTACTATTTCTGCTGATATTCTTGCCAGTTCCTCGGAAATTTTATCATCACGGGCGCAGCTCTCCTCCTTTGGAACACACAGTCTCCCCCCATCATCCAAAAGGGAAGGGAGAACAACGATCAGATAGCACTTAGCGTGGCATTATCTGTTTATGGTTCCTATTTCCAAAAACATTCTTCGGCCCCACTAAACATGCATAAGAAAAAAAAAAAAAAGTCCGGCATCTCGGATTTATGGTGTATGATGAACCATGTATGCCGTCTAATTTAGTTTCTTGACACAGCATCCCCTTTTCGTCTATCTATCGAATCTGTGTCAACTATGGGTTTGTAATCTTCTCGGTGGTCTTGTTTTCATACGACGACATTTTCGAACTGATGATGATGATGGTGATGGTGGTGATGATGGCAGGACGAGGAGCGGCTGCGAGAGGCCCTGCGCTTCGCCAACGCGTGCGGGGCGCTGACCGTCACCGAGCGGGGGGCCATCCCGGCGCTGCCGTCGCGGGAGGCCGTCCTCGGCGCGTTGCTCGGCCAGGTCGCGTAGGGCGGCGCAGGCGCCGCGGTGCCGAGAGAGGAGACCCCGACCGTCCGGAAAGCCCGCGTTTTTTCTCTCGATAACTTTCTCTCTTCCCTTCGCCATGTTCCATATCTTTCTTTTTCTGCGAAATCAGACGTCTTTTTATTGGAATCCTCGTCAAAATTCCACGGCATGCTGCCTTCACGGTTCCCACCGCCGGGTGTCGCCCAGGCGGCGACACGTGCAGCCTGAAGTTTAGAGGTCGGTTGTAGGATGGCGGTAAATGGCCGTCTTTTTCGTTCTGCTTAGGGCTTCAACGGCAGGGCCGACCCCATTCCGCGTGGTCTCTGCAGCAGGTAGGATAATCCCCCCTTCTACTTCTTCTTCTTCTTCCTCCTCCTTCTTCCTTCCTCATCATCATCATCATCATCATCATCATCATCATCTTCTTCTTCTTCTTCGGTTCTTGGGGTGATTAGCCATTTCCATGGATTGTCCTTCGGGGCCCTTGTTTTGTTCTTTTATTTCCCTCTCTCTCTCTCTCTCTCTCTCTGTGTGGGTTCAGCTCTCTACACAGTCCATACGAGAATAGCCCTCTGCGCTCGTGTGGGTCGATCATAAAGCTGCGACTCGTCTAGGAACAGCTTTCTTACTAAGCCGCTGAAATCGACCTCCCAGAGACTCACAAGCTTCCGCTGACTCCTGTTCGCCAGCTGCGGCCTGATCTGATCCCATGGGGAAGAGGAAGTCGAGATCGAAGCCTCCTCCCAAGAAGAGGAAGGACAAGCTGGACACGGTCTTCAGCTGCCCATTCTGCAACCACGGGGCCAGCGTTGAATGCCGCATGTATATATGGCTGGTTCCCTTCATTTAACTTAGCTAATCAGGGTCTTTGATTTTCTGACATTTCATCTCTGGGCTCAGCGACATGAAGAACCTGATCGGCGAAGTCTCCTGCCGGATCTGCCAAGAGAGCTTCAGCACTACTGTCACGGGTCTGCCCTCACCCTCGTCTTTCATTGGCGTATTTTTTTCAAAAATTGGGTTTTTTTTTGGTCCTCTTTTGAGTAATATACAGGCTGCAATCTACTGACTCCAGTCCCTCGTCTTGTCCTCTGCAGCGTTGTCTGAGCCTATCGACGTGTGAGTTGAACCCGTTCTACTTCAATCCGTTCTTTTTTGCCCGGTGGGGATTATTCTGTGTTGCTTCAATGGATTCCTTCCTTGAATTGCACAGGTACAGCGAATGGATCGACGAATGTGAGCGCGTCAACGCTCTTGGAGATGATGGCGTCTAGGGTTCCACTGTTCTTCGTCGGCCGTGTCTGTGGATTATGTCCTTTTCATATGTAGCTGCCAGCATGTGCATATCCTCACGTAAGGTCAGCTGTAGACGTTTTTATATAGCTCGTGAATGACAGTGGCAAGCCTTCGTTGTTTGAGAGAGAGAGAGAGAGAGAGAGAGAGAGAGAGAGAGAGAGAGTTATTCCACTTGGCATTTGTCGATCTGCCCTGCATGCCCCGACTTGGGTTTCTTGGAAGCGAGCAGCTCGCCAGGGTGTTGACAGAGAGTGATCCACCGCCGTCCTTTTTGGATCAAGAAGCGCGGAGAGGCTCCGGCGCTCTCTTTCTCCTTATCCTGGTCGAAAGAGTACATTGGAGAAGCATCAAATGGTTAGGCGATGACGATGATGATAATAATAGTCCGTGTTGGCATGTGAGAACTGCAAAGCTATGTGTTGTTCGAGGAACCCTCGGCTGACCAAGATCAAATATGAACCATAATGGATTATCAAAGGTCAACGCAGTCATCATACCAATTATCCGCGGCCCACGCGCATCCATCAGTTTCAATTGCGTGCAAGCTGAGAGCATGCCTTGACTTTGGGGACTGGTTCTCGAAGCTGCAATTAATAGAAGACATGACGGATTGAAGCCAGAGAGCATTCCACAGCTATAATTTGCAAGAATGGTGCCTAGGAGGGGGTGCGTAGGGTTGACCTCTGATGCACAAGATCTCCATGGATGACCACCAAAGAGCCCGCTTTGACCTCCAGCGGGATGAACTCGTCACGATTGTATGTTGGGGAGGGTTTGTCAAAGTGGACGCCATCATCATCTCTGATGAACCTCCTCACAAGGCCATCTGGCAGATACAAGAAAATAAAGTAATGAAAAGTTTCTTATTATGGAATGGGTCATTATAATTAAAACTCCGTCAAATAAAGATGGCGGGTGCAAGATGGAAGCTGACCCTTCTGGGAGCCAGGGATGGCCCACAGGCACCCATTCAAAACAGAGGCGTCTTCGAGAGCCAGCCACAGCCCTTGGCAGGAGGGCGGCTCTGTGAAAAGAAATGAGTTGTCTTGGTGTGGCACAACTTCTCCACCAATCCCCGGTTGCTGCACAGAGAGATAAATTTTTCCCAAGAACATTAAAAGATGCAAGGCATATGAACTAAAGTCAGACCATAGTTTCACAACCTGAGGAAGCCCCATCAAACATACTGAATGAGAATAAATACAGGCTAATCTGGGGAGCTTCACATAAGAAACCGTTTACTTCACGAATGAATACCAATGGAGACGATCAAATAGCATTGATAGCCAAGCTACAACGAATCGAAGGATGCGCCATTAATTTCCTTAGCATAATCGTGATCCTTGTCAAGTGCCCATGCAAAATCCTTGGTGTCTGCAAGCCCATGAATCATATAATCTGCTTTCAGGCGAGTATAAAACAAGTGAAAGTAGAGACGGGATGCCCTGATATTCCACCGACCATGGAATGAGTATTCCTTTTGTCTTTCTCACGTGTACTCATGGGTTTATTTCCTTTCGCTGACATGATTCTTTGTTAAGCTTTCCACATGAAATTCCATCCTTTTGCCAGAATTTTTTTTTTTTGATAGCATTACTCCGTGACTTATATTTCTGGTTCATATTAGTATGAGAGAAGATTTGGGGGGACGCAAGACAAGACTAAATTCCAGCGTAATGCAAAACATTAGAATGCTGGGGTGCAATCCTGTATCTGCTACTCTAGAGATATTGTGGGATAAAATTGGGGGACAATTTAAATGAAATTTTCTTGGAGAGAGAGAGAGAGACGTTATCAGGTACCTTAAATATATACATAGACTGAATGATCGCAGGCCTCTTGTAACCCAATGAGAAGAGCAGCTTTGCAATTTTTTCAGATGAACAAAATTTTTTAAATACAGGATCAAGTTCGTGCAGTGCTGCAAATAGGCATAAAAATTCATAATCAGACCACCCATCAATTAAATACAGGTGTTAGCATTTGTATGAAGAGGTGTTGAATACCCCTTATGCCATTAATACAGATTAAGGGTACAGCAGAGGCAAACCATGGCCGACTTTATTGATGGACAGCTGCTTTGACTGCTTTAATTTTCCATCATCTCCAAATGCCTTCTCTGCAGTTTACATATCAAATAACGATGCAATTTCATGTTATGCAACTGAACTCAAGCTGAATAGAAATATTCTATATCCTGAGGCATTTGATGCAACTTCAATCAAAACAAAATCATCTATAACACTCAGAAACAAAGATCATTCTAGACAAATATCTGAAGTCCTAAAAGAGCATATTTCCTGGAGAGTCAAAATTTATGTCGTTCATGTAGCACTGCCATAGTATTGGATGAAGAAAAAGAGAAAAATACGTTCTCGCTGATCAAGCGGCATTGATGGCTTGGTTACAGCTAAATTTTTGTCTAGAAATCTGAGGAAATGTCTAGCAGTTAAGCAGTCAAGTTTAAATCGTTTCACTCATCATTTCTCCATGCAATGATAACTACAACAGCCTAATTGAGGAAAAAGATCTCAACAATCAGCAGATCATAGAGGGAAAACCTCTCTTCTAAGGAGCGCACTTGTGGGCATAGAACAATACTAAAAAATATCAATATAGTCAATATTAAAGTGGGAAGAAAGGCCGAATCTTGGTAAAAACAGTATCATGGTAGTAGAGAAAAACAATTGGTATGGGTAGTTGAGTTGATGATTATTAACAACGAACACAAAGTGAAAACCTCTCTCCTAAGGAGCACATTTGTGAGCATAGAATTAAGAACGGCCTCATAATTGGGAAAATAAATACCATGTTAGAAGAGAAAAAAATTGGTACGGGCAGTTGAATTGATGATTATTTGACACTGATCTCTTAAACTGAGCACATTTTTGAGCATAGAAAGAATCTCAAGATTGGGAGATCAAGATGGTCACAACTATTGAGTTAGAAGAAGGGCCTAAACTTGGTAAAAGAAATACCATGCCCCCCAGTAGAGAAAAAAAATGGCATGGGCAGTTGAATTGACAATTGCTAACACCAAGCACAAAATAGAATATTTGGGTCAAATGGGCTAAGTTAATAAATTCTCTAGGACAGAATCGACGGAATACAACCCACTGCAGTACCATTTCCGTGCTCTAACCAAGCCCAGACCTGATTCCTGGCTAAGTGTAGCTCACGTGGAAAATCATCCTGATTTTACTAGTTTTGGACCAGCTGTGTTTGATTCCAATCTAATTGTCCACTCTAGATAAGAATCAGTCGATTCTGCAATACAGTGCCAAGGAGTAGACTAAATGAACCGTACCTGAGGAAGTTCTATCAGCTGGTAATTTGGAACCCTACACACTCAGGTAATTAGATAGTGGCACACTAGGTTGGTGCTTCGGACGACCCAAGATGAACAAGGACTACAACCACATTACACTGGCCAAAATCTTGCCATGGATCCCTGACATTTTGGAGGTACTAATTATGTCCTAAGCAAAAGCCAGCGCCATTGATGAAAGATAAAAGATAATAACCATTTAGATGATCAACCCTCCAACATCAGCTTTAGCTCATGGTCGATGGTTGCTCACAATTGTTTCATGGCATTCTTGCTTTCAGATCCTCATTTGAGGCCTATTGGTGGAACTTGCAAACTGGATTGGTGGTGCAACGATAGTTGGGGATATATATACCCATCCTGAATAAGCTACGTCCTAAAGGATTTTGCCAACTTTGCTTAAACAATCTTAAGGTTGATCTCTAGCAAAGAGGGGGGGGTCAGAGATGGGCTAATTCCTCACTACATTGAAGACGATTGAAGCTTCCTCAGCTTCATGTACGGCCTTGGAGTCATACAGAATTTCAACACCTTGATGCTGCTTGTAACTCGGAGAGTCTACACATTTATCTGTGGGTAGACTTACAAAAAAAAATGATTAATTGGGCTCTTCTTTGGGTTTAATGGGATCAAAGCCAAGTTTTCATCGTGAATTCATTCTATAATGGAACCATGAGGTACTTGATCACACCAAATTGCAGCAAGAAATTAAGCGATTGGGTCCAAGTAGCCGACTCTAGGGCTTCTTCATCCAGGAACAGCAGGAAAGAAAGAGGAAGGATAGAAGAAGCAGAAGAAATGGTTAGGTTTTCAACCGCACCTTCGAAGAAGAACGAAATCTTCTCAGCGCTATCGAAGAAGTAGTCGTCCGTCGTCCGTCTCTGAATTAAAAGAAAAAGATCTGATTCCCAATTCTGCACGAATGGTGAAACTACAAACTCCAAATCCGTGATAAATCACAGATGGACAGCAATACAGACAGAAAGATAGGGAAAACGACCTGGTTTTTTGTCGAGAAAATGGAATTGGTCGAGGAGCAGTCGAAGCCCTCCAGAAGCTCCTCCATCCGCTCCATCATGCACCGTACCTCCTCCGCGCTTGCAAAAGACTCGATCACCAGAAATCCTACCGATGGAAATACAGATAGATCAGAACCTCTGACGTTTAAACCCTCCACGGAAACCCCTTCTTCGCAGAAAAAATCAAAGCTTCCGTCACCATTGGAGTGGAAGGAATCGAGTTCCTCTTGACCGAGCTCCCCAGTGAAGCCCATCGCCCCTTCCCAAGCCGGTCGGTAGCCTCCCTCCCCTCAAGCTCGTCAATCTTGAGAACGGGTTGTGGTGGACTCCCTGATCAATCACGCCATCCCCCGAAACCGTGTCACGTTCTTCACCCCCACCAGCCTTCCATCATCCGATTAACACTAAATTATTTTGACTCCATGAATGATAGACCAGGGCTAAAACAATTCTAATTCCACATAATTTGAATCCTACTAAATACGAAAGATTTCTGCATGCGATAATCTAGTAAGTTAGTTTTGATAAATTTTATTAATTTAATAGGAATATAAATCACTGTATCCTATTATAAATGGTTAAAGAGTCAAAATATACTTTTTACTCAATTAACTTGGAATTTTTTTAAAAATAAAAACGCACAATTTGAGTAATGTATGCTGATAAGATAATTGGCTCTTCTGTATGATAAATTAAAATATTGCATAAAGAAATACAATTCGATCACATAATATAAATTTAAATTATTTTAAATATACCGTCTATATTCCTTTTAATGATAATTTGCAACAATATTGCGTATTATAATTTATGAGAATAGAAATCACTTTTTCTCGTTAGGAATTGCAATAGAGGTCTCAATTTAATTCAATAAAATGCCAGAATTTAATTTTTTTAGTAATAAATGTATAGATGAGACTGCGTTTAATAGTATCTTCAAATACAATGTAGATTAATTTTATAGGAATATAAATAAATATTTCCTATTATATAATGATAATAATTCTCGAAAAATATCCCTTAAATCTCGATTTTTAAGTAATGTGCGTAAATATATTTTCATATGCTTATGGCGAAATAGTATCAACGTATGTGATGAAAAATCGCTAAATAGATTACTTAATGAAAATAAAATATCAAAAAAGGTAAATAAGATGGAAACCTATCATCAAAATTAACCAGGGAATGAGATATTTTATCAGGAAATCAACCATTTGTGGGACTCATCCAGGGGAAAATACATCTTTACGAGTACCAGATTCGTCAATTGTAAGCAGAGTGTACACTTTTAAGCGTGTTAACGTGGTGAATCGAGCGCCGGTGTCGTCGGGGCATTGATTGCGGCGGGCGAGACATCCACCGCGGCCGCATAAACTAGTCTCCGCACCGCCGTGGAATCTCTAGGATTCCGGGAGAACTCCTCAGTGAACTTAATGAAGAGAGAGAGATAGAGATAGAGAGAGAGAGAGAGAGAGAGAGAGAGAGAGAGAGAGAGAGAGAGAGAGAGAGAGAGAGAGAGAGAGAGAGAGAGAGAGAGAGAGAGAGAGAGAGGAGAGAGAGAAGAGAGAGAGAGAGGTCTTCGTTTTCTGAGCTTTACAGGGAGAGGAGTCTCCCTCCGCCTCGGGGGCGCAGTCGCTTTCTCTTCCAGCATCACGCAGCTTCCCGCAAATTAATGGCGGGGATGACTGCTGCAACGTCGGAGTTCGTCCTACTCTACCCGGTCAACATCGACCGGCCTCCGGCGACATACGGCGAGACACCATACTTCTATGATCGCTTCGTTGTTGGGGTGTAAAAATTACTTCAGCGTTATGATGATGATCTCGTGAGTCAGTCGTAGAAGTTCAGGCCACGAGCCGAGTTAATTCAGAGAGTTTGACTACAAGATTCGCTTCTCTCAATAAATGTTAGTCAACTCTAATAGATCAAGGTCAACAGGAAACATCGGAGTCGATGCAGGGAGAAGCGTAAAAGGGTTTTACAAGATCAAGAGCATTGAAAGCTTCTTCCACCAAGGCTGCGGTTGTCTTGAATACCCAGGATCTGCGTGTGGAGGTCTGGATGTTCAACTGAGAAACAACTGGGATTCAAGACAGGAGATGAGGACGTGCCGGCCTACGGTTGGTTTCTTCTATCTATTGTGGAGGGGATTGGCACCAGTTGGAACCTTTCTCATGTCGTCGGCGAGCTCCTCCCCAGCGTTGCCCTTGTTGCTCCCGCGGAAAGCCGTTCTGCCGGACGCCTGGAGGGTAGCCATGTTCACAGAACCGCCCCTGGTGACTTCACCAGGATGATGCCGAGCTGCCCTGACGGCCATGAAGGAGGAGGAGCTCCACTGCATGATAATCAAGGCGAGGACGATCGACAGAGGGAAACCCTTGCTCGTCCATGTGCTCAACCGCGACGCCTTCGCCATGGTCTTCCACTCGGAGCAGAAATCGCGTCACCGCCGTAAACCGCCCTCCTTTCTTCTTCAACCCAAGCGGCTGCACCATGAGCCGAAGAAGGAAAACTTTCCCTCTCGTTCTCTCTCTCTCTCTCTCTCTCTCTCTCTCTCCTTCTCTACTTCCCTCTCTTTCTTAGTCGTCTCTATGTGTGGCACAAGTGGGAGGCGTAGACGCGGGGAAAGTTTTAGGAAGAGATCTAGAGAAGCTTCGATAATCGCCACCGGATCCCATGGCCCTTCTGTCACATGGGAAGCCTGAGCACCTTGATTCCTGGAAGCTCCTAATGTATAATTTTTTCTGTCACAGACAAGGTGACCATCTTAAGGCTACAGCCAGACATCTGTATGTCTACTACTCGACAATTCTTTATTGTCGAAGGAACTTTATTTTAATTAAGTATTCACATGCATCTCCTGGACTACCAAGATGAGCGGCTGTAAACGCCCGAACTTCTTCTATCTCTCTAGAAATGCTCTACATCCCCAATCTCTCTCTTACTCATAAGCTCTTAATGTTGTCTTATTGAGGTCTCCTCATAAGTTTATTGTTGAATAAGGAAGAGCGAGAGACGTTGAATGGCGTGTTCCGTCCCGTTTGCGAGGGAAAGGAAATAATTGAATCGAAGTTCAGGTGACTAGGAGAGACCACGTACAATATTTCAGCAGCTGTAGACATCCACTGTGGCACCTTGCCAACACTGGCACTTTCTAGATATTTTCCTTATGAAGAGGTTTCCATTATAAATTGTATTTAAGAATAATTATATGGTTTGAATTTAACAAACTACAATTTCATCCTCAAAATATTTATTGTCTATAAGTAACCACAATTTTAGTTCAGTTTGGATCTTAGATAACTCAAACCTCTCTAATAAATAAATTAACTTTCTAATGTGTAGAGAAACCATGTTCTAGTGAGTAAATGAAATGATGACCTTTACATCATTTTGCCGTAGTTTAAATTAATACTTCCAATTATAAAAATCGTACTCTGTAAAATGATCTTAGGTAAAAGGCAGTGAAGTAGGATGAGACATCGGTTATAGTCATTGAAGGGCGACACTAAAGCCATTTGATCATCCTTATGAGACGTTTGATTTGATGACGCTAATTTTTACTTTTCGAATTTGGTTCTAGGTGATACCATGGCATCAACCAATCGACATGACTATAATTGTCCACGGCTCAGCACAAGGATTATATGATGGATTAAGTCTACTAAATTAATCAAATATTCACAAAGTTCATCAATCGATGATCAACAAAGTCGAGAGAAAATGTACGAAAAACATTAAATTAAGTGATAATGTAGATCACACGGTTCCTTTCTTGTGAATATTAGGGGCCTGTGCTCAAAGGAACAGCTGTAGTTGGAGAATGCTGGAAGAAAATAACTTTATATTGTCAGATGTACTTGCATCTGTCCTCAAAAGCATTGCTTATTCAAATAACATATTTCGGCTGTTTTTAGTTTAGGTTGCGCATATGTTACATATTCTGGGAAGTGGCATGAGTGGACAACACAGGGACCTTAGGAAAACCAAGGAAAACTCTCAGCGGCAGCCGCAGCTGATGGGTTAAATCCCTTATTTGCATCTCACGTTTAATAAGATGGAGAGTCGCGGGCACATCCCCTTTTACCTTACCAGCCTCTTTGTGCCTGTGTGTGACTCCAGTTCTTTCACCTGTCCATCGTTATGATGAGGACCTTGGTACTCTTCATTATTGGCTGTTCGAGGCGAAGCGTGGAGGCATGCTGGCGGTTGGAATTTCAAGGTGCTCATCTACCTGCTTTTCATATTGTAAAACATGATGATCATATCATGTGAGTGAGGATATGTTCTTCCTTATTTTTCTCGTCTTTTTGAACTTCTCCGCCTTGCCTCCCATTATGGTTGGAAAGGATGTCGTTCGATGTCCTAGGTGATTATGGAGTGCATTAGAATCAAGGCTAATCTTGTTTAATGCTATAAAAGATGTTAGTTTGTTATCATCATTGTATATTGAAATAAATATCACTTGTAATTATCCTATTTACCTGATTTACTTAGGTTTGATTTTTAATAATTATAATATCTGTTATAGTTTCGTGTTTTCCGAATAATATGACTTTTGACATGTTAGATTGATGTGATATTTTCATGAAGACCATTTAACCTAAGAACTTTGAAACGTTCATACATTGGTATTTGTTGTATGCCTCATTATTTAAGTATAATATAATAAATGGACTTAATCAAACTGAATATTTAGATCACTTACACACTATCGTGTGCCTGTCTAATGCATAGTAAGGGACCACTTTCTTCGAAAATATCATTATAAATTAGTATTATATTCTAACAATTTTCACAGGTGAATTTCCTGTCAAGTTTTCCTTGGCAAATGCCGTTTCTGCTACTTCCTCCCTACTCTCTATTGTATTTTAATCAATAAGATTTTCACAATAAACTTTTCAATGGCAGTGGAAATTTGCATCTCTTGAAAGATTGTTCAAGACAAGGTACAACAATCATAATGCCTGTTCACGAGGAGAAAATACTACATAGGCTGTTTCCGTGCGCAAAAATGTTGCGGGACATTTTTGAGCTCTAGAAACCATGGAACGGTGATTTAGTCAAGTATATCGATGAACTCTATTAACACTAAAATTTTAGTCCTCCCGTTGCAGCAGTGTTGTCATCAGGCCATTAAACATGTGGCTTATTTGCTTATCGGACCCGATTTAAGTTCTAAGTATAGAAACCATTATCTCCATTTAATGACTATTCGGTTTACGTGGTTGATCTACTAATAGAAGGAAATACACGCCTCCCCTTCCTCTGCGCTCCTCTTCCATTGCAAGCATTCTCACACCTTCCTCGAACGATCACCTCTCTTCCTTCATACCTTTTACCGTGAACGTTCATCCTCCTCCCTCTCGTATAGCCTTACATCGTATCCCTCGTAACTGCTTACTCGCTTCCGTCTTCCTCTTGCTGCACTCCCCGATCCCTGGTGCAAAGCACCACCATCCTTGCTGTCGCCATTGGCGTTAGAAAACCTCCTCTGGTGCAGACCCCGCAACGCATTCCCTTGATCCTGTGGTGCGATACAATCCTGCCATCGTCACCGTTCCCCCCCCGTGTATCCAATCCCCACAGGAGCAGCCTGGGCTTCATCAGAGTCTGCCCTGCATCCTGATCTCTAGTTTTGTGTGGGGGAAATTTAGAACATAAAAGACGCTCGAAAATTAGGGTCTTATGACTAGACAACCGTGCAATTTGCGAAGAGTTTTGTCGAGTGTGGTGGTGTTTTCTGAAAAAGACAGGAGGGAGATGTAGGACGAGATGATGAAATGTCTATGTTACCTTTGACAAGTTACGCATACTTCAATCTAACAATGGGTCTAAGAACTTAAGAAGATTGGCTAGGATTAGATTAAGTGTAATCTTACAATTTTTTTTTTAAACAGATCGTTGTAATTAAAAAATCATCAATGATTAATGTGTTCCACAATGAATTAGTGGATAAGATGCAAATCAAGTGGATTCTTACTCTTCACTAACCACCAGTTATGAAGATAAGTGGCCTTATCTATAGCTCACATAACGGCAATATTACAATATAATATATTAACTGAATAAAATACTCTAATATGGAAAGAAAATGGGTTTAAAAATAACCTTGTCATGAGATGACTCGTGAATAGTTGACCTATTGTTGACCATTGACTGGGTCATTGGGTGTTGACTAGCTGAACTGGACGAATGGGTCGACTGACTTGGACCAGGCGGCTTGGGTGGACCAGGCACTCCAAATGGCTTGGACTGGTGGAACAGGTTGGCTCGGCCAAGGGCTCTAGATGATTTGGACAGGTATATTAGGTGGTCTGGCCGAGCTTAAGTGGACTGGTTCGATCCAGCAGTCCGTGATACCACGAGCTGGGGCTTTAAACCCTAACTGGTGGGAGGAAAGGGTGCAGTATGAACAGGTCGTGCGAGCAGAGAAAGAGAAGGCGAAGAATGTGGCGGAATGTACGGAGGGTAAAACGGGCGGAGGCGGTGGCAGGGATGATGGCAGCAGTGACGGATGTTGATGCTGGACGGTGACGACAGCGGACGGTGATGGGGATGACGATAATTATCAGCGGATGAACAGCGGACAGTGGTGGCAGATGGCGGCTGAGAGACGACAGTGTGACGGGCAGCAGGCAACAATGGAAGATGAAAATGGTGGACGGCTGGTCGACGGAGGAAGGCAGAAGCAGACGGTGGTGGTGATGGATAGTGGCGGAGGTCATGGATGAGTGAACCTCACGGCCTCTTCTTATGGAGAGAGGTAAACCTCGAAACTTAATCTTCTTCTGCCTTTACTAGTTCTTAGGGCTACAGAAGGGTGTTTATAACCACTAGGATGGTTAAAAACATAAATAACTAAAGAAAGAAGTTATGACATAATGGACTTGGGATAATGTCCTGGTGACATGGAGGTGCTGGCCCACTTCTTTGATCCCCAGCGGAGGGGTGGAGAGAGGGAGCGTGAGAGGGAGAGAGATTGGGAGGAAGGAAGGGAGCGAGGGGTAGGTATGTAGCGTTTAACCATTTTAGCATGATTTTCTTTGCTACACGTGACAAAGTAGTTTGCGGGAGGAAGACCTTGAATGCTCGAGTACTAGATTTTATTTTCTTTTCAGAACTCAATTCGCTTGTGATTTGATGTGGACTTGTAAAAGGGTGTATATAGACATTGTGGCACTCCCTCTCATCCTTTTATGTGAGGCGAAGTTCCCTTCTTTCAGGTTGACTTTTGGGCATTCCAAGTGTCATTTACAACACTTTGAAATTGGGAGATTTGCTATGACACTAGTGGCTGAATTCATAAAAATTGTTAAAATTGTAAAATTTATAATAATTCAAAATCTTGAAAAGTCCACTAATACATTAGAATCATTAATTAATTATATTTCTTCAACGTCATTCCTTCTCTTGTTACATACCCTTACATTTCACCAATATCTTAAGATTTTGAGTGCTTTTGTTGGTCAATGACTCTGTCCACTACTTAGATGATTGGCACAAGACTATTCCTATAAAAAAAATATGTACTAGAGCTATTGCATGTATGATTTCCATAAATGGTATACTCAACAATCTTGTGTTGTGGCAGTCACTTATGACGTGCTGCCCATTGTTGGAGGCAATGAGCAGAAGATAACTATGGAGGTCAAAACTCTGTGATTGACTGTGCCAATTGAAGAATTCAGATGAGCTGGTTGTTGTCATTGCCTTCTCAACATTTCACTGCTGATGGGGCCACTTCGTAACTCAATTTAAATGAAGTTTGTCAGCCCTATCTAGGCTTTGATTAAGAAGTTTCCCACAACAAAGCGTACAATATTTCTATTTATTGTAACTTGTAGCCATCTGATGAATCATTGATAGCATGATAAATATAGTGGTAATATCTATGATTTTATATAATTTTGGGTTATGAATTTTTCCTATGTCATGCTAGCAACATTAAAATAATGAATGTGAGTAATTACTTCATATTTACTTTTGCTCATAAAAAGTCAGTGATATACATATGATTTATGATTTCTATAAAATTATTGATGATTTAAATATATAAAAATTATATACTATTTCAAAAGGATTAACTTTGAAATATCTTGCTCTAATTTCAAGCACATGTGAACATTCTTTGATTTATTTCCTTTTATGACTAACCTTACTTGATTTATTAGAAGTCAAGTAGTTTTATTATTGATGAATATTATTAGTGTATGGTGTGTACGATTTAGGTGAATTTAATCAAGTAATTAATTAAAGAGCTTGAAGGATATTGTGCTAGAAGAATAGATGATTTAGCTTTGGTCCAAGAAACGCCCAAAGGAAGAGAGGGGAACATGATCTTTTCAGCCCAATTGATCTTCAATCATCCTCTCTAAGATGGGCCATGAAATTGAAGTTTAAAAAGGGGCCCGATCAAAGCAAAGGAGGAAAGGGCATGAGAAGATAAATGAGAAAAGAGAGGATTTTTTTGAGAAAAATGTCCCTACATGTAAAACCTATTTTCTTTTCACGTTTTTCCTCATTCTAGAGATTGCCCTAACAAAGGCTAGCCATAGGAAACAACTCTCTCAAGATCTGGATTGATTATTATGAATAGAGGTGATTATTGTAATATTTATTCTTGATCTTTGAAGTGCGTTCTTACTAGAGAAAACCACTTGGTTTGAGCAAAATATACATATCCAACTTATGCCTTCTAGATCTTAAAATTTATGATTTCATCCTCTAATATTCAATAGAAATATTATTTCTCTCATCCTCTCTCATTCTCAAAATCGAAACCCTAATTTTATTTCCCTTTAAGATCTTGGATTTCTTGATTTTCATAAGAAAATCAAGATCTCCTTGATCCTTCCCCCTTTCATCATCTTTTCTTCTCTAAAATCAATCTCCTAAATCCTAGTTATAGTAATATAAAATATTCTTAAATTCTAAAATCAAAATCTTAATTTTCTTGGAATAATTCTCTTGAAAATCAAGATTCTTATTCTTCATCTTTCTCTCATTATTCTCTCTCTAATCTTTCTACTTCTTTTCAAACCTTAAAAGAACCAAAATTTCAATCCTAATTCCCTAAGGAGCGACCCCCTACTTGTGTTATTCTAAAAATAGAGTAGATCAGGAGGAAAAATTATAAATATATTGTATAAACTCATAGCAAAACAATGACTATAAACAAGCCATATTATTTGCTGTCCTTGATGAGGTGTAGCATCGGTACCATAGTTGTCATTTTTAGTTTATGTTTTATAGATCAGTGTCAATCGGACTTTAAGTTGATAATTGGATAAAGAATATACGTCTAGATTCCTTCAAAGAAAAACTTGTATGTATAACCATGGCATGCAACGAGAGAGACTATTTGCTTACATGTACTAACTGAAGGCAAGAAGACACGATGAGCACACGGTATAAAGTCAAAATTCTAATTATCCCTTCCGGCAAGAGTTTTCATAGATTCATTATTTTGCTTATTATCAAGCAGAGTTTTGCATATTATAGCTGGAAGTTTCTTTTATAACATTACTTTAAAATATGAGATCATACTCAAAATGAAGAACACATTAACCCTGACTCAGGAGCATGCCTAAAGATATCAATTTTTTTTTGTTTGGACAATATCTTGAGGAGTATCTGAATGCTACATGTCCACTCAACACCTATGAAGATCTGAACTTTTTGCTTAAATGTTCACGGTGTTTATCCTTTAATAAAGCAACATTATCATTTAGTTTTGGAGTATTAATGTTTGAGAGGCGATTTCCAATAGTCCTTCGAAGGGTTTTGACAAGCTTCCCAATAACTCGTTCGTAATATTGCAGCTCTTTTGTCTTTTATGTATTTTGTCCTATTATGTTAAATTGGAGGGTGTCCAATCCTATTTACATAGAGTAAAAGGTAACATTGCTATTATACTCTTATATAGAGTTTCGCTCACTATGAGTGTAAAGCCGCTTCTCTTAACTTGACTCGTGAGTTGACTTCCTTCCCAAAAATAGGAAAAGAAAATTTAGAAGAATCTCAAACTTATGGTTAAAATAATATTTTCCCTTATTTAATAAGGACAACATCTCTATTGGTATAAATACTAGTATATTTTGTAAGTTATAAGTCTTTAAAAGCCATCACTATCAATAAATATACTTAATGTAAAGTGAGCACAGTTGAGGATGAGATCCATACTTCCAAGACCATGAACAATAAGACAATGGAAGATATTTCATAATCTTCTATTGAATACTTCTATTTGGCTATCCATTTGATGATGATTAGTAGTTGAGAAAAATTCTATGGATTCCCATTTGGTGACAAATAGTTCTCTAAAAATAAGTCATGAATGCACATGTCAAATGAGACAATGGTTTTGGGAAGCCAATTTAACTTAACGACCTTGTGGAAGTCCTCGTAATCTTTGACACATTTGATATCTTGGAGTCTCTAAGAATGTTTCGTCTTAGATAACATATCCGTTAATCTATATATATATATATATATATATATATATATATATATATATATATATATATATATATATATATAATCATGTTTCAGGTAAACCTAATGTAAAATCTACGCTGGTCTCTTGTGTAGGCTATTGAGAATGGGCAAAGCAGTATGTATAGTCTAATATTTTGGATTGTGTGCTTGAGTAATGTGCAAGTCTGACTTGAGAAGTAATATCTACCATATCCTATTTTAAACTTGGAAAATTGAACTACTCCCGGAAGAGTTGAATAGCCTTCTTTCTGTCAACATTTCCAGCTAAACGACCTGTGTGTATTTCTCATAAAAGGAGATACACTACTGAAGTGTGGGGAAGAAAAAGCTGGTTCTTACCCTTCATGAAAAAGGAATTAAGTATTGTGAGTCTCATACCCATGCTTGCATAGTATACAGATGTTTCCAAAGGTTGTGTTTTAAGAAAATGGACTTTTGCACAATTTTTTCTCACTTGTCAGTGAATGAGCATCATGATATGGATATACGTCAATTCTAAGGCAGGTATGTCCACGTAAACACCATGAAATTCGTTAAGAATTTCACAAATGTTCTTAGATGGGTCTCGAGAGGTTCGTCTAATAATTGTTCTCACATGCTAGGCCAACAATGGGTCCCTCCTATCTCTTTCTTAAATTTCCTAGGGCTGAATAAGTAGAGGCGCTTAGGAGTGCTTGCCTCAACGCTTTTTGCCAGCTGATCTGAGATCGAAGGCTGATATGGGTTTTACTTTTTCCAACGAGTATGGATTTGTCTTGCCTTACAAAGTGACTTTCAAATCAGATATCAATGTTCCCGACCTCCATGGGCAGCTCATCTTACCATATCTTATCTATATAAGAGTGTATCTGAATAGGGGCCAAACATTTATTGTTAATGAAAATCAAAGAATAATCAACACATAATACCTCGTATGGGTTTACCATGGTCTATCATAGTCAACCCTGATTGAGATAGTATTTTCATAGATATGACACTGATAGAACTTCCGGTGTCAATGATGATCTTGGATACTTCGCCTCTGACCTTCAGAAGGTGTGAAAAACAGAAGTCTGCCTCCAATTGTTACTCTCCTTGGATTAAAAAAAAGTGCATCACACTATCCTTAAGTCTCCTAAGCAACTTACAAAATCTTCACGTTCCCCAAGCTCCTCAGCGAGCTTTGGGTCTATCTGATAGACCTCCTCCTTGACAACATTAGTCGTGCTTTTTTTGTATTGATCTTCCAACTTCAAGGCTCTGGAAGAGCATTGTCCTTCTTATAAACAATGTCATGGCACCAGAAATAGTTACCTGATTTACCTCTTCCACTGTTGGGCTTACTTCCCCCTTCTCACTTACTCCTTGGCTCAATATGGAACAAGATAGATGCACAGACAGACACGTAGGCAGGTCCAAACAAAAGGCGTTTTTAGTTCGGACCAGCGCAGAGAGTTTTCGACGTTGGCTCAAATGATTACTGTGCGCGTGGACATGCGCCTACGTCAGCAACAGGCGAACGTGCAAATTGACGCACAGCCTGGCATCAACTGGGGTATGGGAAAATGCACGAATAGGCGTGGAAGCTAGTGCACAAACGGGCAGACAGTTAATGCCCCACCAAGGGACATGTCAAGTGTTGATCGGGGTGTGATGGCGAGATGTGTCCGTTTGCATCGGGAGGGCTACGCGGCCAAGCATCAAATGTTGGGTGTGTAAGCCTGATGGGGGTGGGCTGCCGAGCCACGAGGAACGACTGCACCAGTGGACGCAGAACGATTGTGTGGTGGTGAATGGACAGACCACCGAATGAATATGCGAGAGCGTGTCGTGGGGCGAAAGAAATGAACAACGGCATGAAAGAAACCAAGGATCGGTAGAAAAAGATGCCGAGAGAAAGGGGAAGGATGGGGGAACGAGCACTTGATGAATGAGATGGAAGGAGGCTAAGGATAACTTGTACGTGAGGGTGGATCAAAAGAATGAGATGAGGATGAGATTAGGGACACACCATCTCTTCGAGCTTGTCATCCAAACAGTCTCTCAGAGCAAGATTCAACTGAAAATTCTCGTCTGTTAAACTTAAACATGGAGATTAAAACTTTGTTGCACCTAAGTGAGAGTAAAAATGGCAACATTGAAGGTTAAGGTAGAAAATTTTAGTTAAGATATGAGGCTCGCAAATGCCTAAGAAGTTACTTTACGTGAGCAAGATTCAGGTGTTCAAGTCTTGCTCCCTCTGGCCATTTCTATGATGGTTCTTTGAAGATGATAGTCCTGAGTGATGCCACCCTGAGGGTGGCTCTTTGTTCCACCATCACATTTTCCAAGTGCGGTTCTTCTGGCATTCTGTCTTTCGCACCATTTCCATCAGTTTATTGTCATTTATCTCCCCTGAACATCTTTTCCTTCCATTCATTCCAACCGACCAAGTCCCTTCTAACCGCACTTCCTCCATTGATGCCTTGTTCTCTCATGTCTATTCGTTAATGCGTCCATTCGTTGCCTTTCAGTGCTTAATCAGTCAGTGTCCGGTGGTGCAATCGTTCACCAATCCATCGTTAGCCCTCCACGGGTTTGCTAGTGAGGCATTCGCAACAGAAGTGTACGCTTTCGCGCCAACCTGCATGCCTCTCTCACGCTTCCACGGCATGGCCCTATCCGCTAGCTGACACGCCTTTCTGCACGCTTGCCCATGCCCCCATTTGATGCGAGGCCGTGTGTCCCCACTTGCCCAATCCGTTGCCTTCCCGTACCTATTAGTGTCCACTTGAATGGCCTTTTATGTGCCCATTTAGTTGCGTTTCTTGTTATAAATCACATGGTGAACCAGGGCTGCTGTTCATTTCGGTCAGGTATTTGTTACCCTGTTCTTGGCTTAAAATTACTTATGTTTAATATACTATTTTTGATCAAGTTAATCATTTGGAGTACATCTTATACCTTTTTATTTTTCTCTCTTATGCTAAATAGATCGTCATAACACCATAATTTTTGCTAGAGCCGTAACAAAGTTGATATGTATGGTTAAATTTCTTGTCCTACGAAGTATGTTGATTATAAACTTAGTTATCATTCATTTTTAAGTTAATTTTCATATGAAGTATGATAATTATGTCTTTTTTAATCTTATGTTATCCAGGCAGTGTGGGAAAAGGGACAGAATTTTCCGCCGTTCTATAAAGTTGCGACAGTACGTAACCAATACAGAATAAAACCTCATTCCGAAGGCAACTAGAAAATATAGGAACCTTTTCGTCACTTTCCGGCATAGCTGGAATAATCGAGGTAAAATTCATGCTATATTTTCCCCAGCACGGAAAGAAACAACTTAGCGTCTAACACCTACATGGATGAGAAGACGAATTCCGTATGGCAGTACTATTACCACTGTCAACATCCTTAACAAAGAGGAGGGTTCCAATGCTCCTACTGTCATAATTCCGCCGCAATCTCTAGAAGCCCCATTCACGTTGCTGTTTTCGGAGAGAGGGATAGATAGAGATAGAGGACTACAAATAATTGCTAGGTGAAATTTGTTAATGTGATAGTAACTTTGCCAAATAGTTGAAAAATTTAATTAAAGGAGGTTTCTGGTAATTCCTTTCGGTCCAGAGTCTTTAGTTTGGAAATGTACTACCCCTCCCCTTGCGGATCCTTACAGTGCAATGAAAGAATTTGGTTTGACTATATTACGGTGTGGCGACAAGGGAGGCGTCTCATCTCACCTACAATGGGTCAGATTGTCAGAGGTGTCTGCATCGTATTCTATAATTAAATCCTAGGCATCTGAAGCCACGAAATCCAGCGAGGTGGCCTGTCTTTCACTGGGAAATCGGACAACAGCCAACTCGTCTGATTTCCGGACCACATGAAGTACTGGTCACGTGGTTGACCCCGAGAGTGGCAAGTGCCCAGAATAGACCTTGGACCGACATGTGCCGTTGGGACGCGGGAAGCAAATTGCTCCATATGGATGTCAAGGACGGCCCACGAATTGTGATTAAGTTTTCCAATGATTGGGTACACTAGGTTTCCTTCTAGTCCTACCACATAATGTCAATGGTGATGGACCGTTTCCTGATTGTAACCCATGTTCATTTCTCTGGACATCTACACAAGAACCTCCGGCATACTCAAGAAAAATACATTTTTGATAAAGTCACCTTACATTTGACGAAAGAGCCAGTGACAAACCAAATTGGTTAGTTCACCGCCTAGGTAGTAAACAATATGGCAAAGTAACACCTAATTGCTACCCCTTTTCCATGAAAGTCCCAGACTCAAAGTTTAATGAGTCTGCATGAAATTATAAATTGGTTCATAGAAAATATTCAAAATAGCGATGAAATGCACCCTTTTATTTCATTGATGTACATTTCTGATCCTTCTATGAAACAAAAATGAACAAACAAAAGCTTCTCGGTCAGACTTTCTTTAGGGACTAACTTTTGATGCAACGTTCTCTTTCTTAATGGAAGCTATTTTAATGTCCGTAGGAACTACCATGTAGATTGAGCTAGAGCCCGTGAGGCGGTTCGAGCTCAGCTGAAGTTGCTCGATGACAGTGAGATTCCCCAAGCTCGGTGGGATTCTACCGGTCAAGAAGTTTATCGACAGGTCCACCACCGTTAATTCACTGCAACTCCCGAGCTCCGGCGGGATCGAGCCCACCAGGTTGTTCTGCCAGAGGAGGAGGTTCTGCAACCTCCGGAGCTCCCCGATCTGCGGAGGGATCGACCCGGAGAGAGAATTCAAAGGTTTCGTTTAAAAACTGTTATGACCAGTATGCTTACGATCATGTGAACGAATTTATAGTTGCTTTAATGGCAGGCATTAGATGAGGTTCAGCTTATAGAAACTTTACGCGAAGCCGCAAGTCATCAACATCCTCCATCAATAAAAACCTGGAGTTTAAGCGAGGATATGGAGCTACAGCTTTTCGTTTAGTAACTATAGATTAGATTTTGAAGGGCTAGCAAAAACCATTATTACATTAGTACTGACGAGGTAACATGAGAATCTATTAACCCTCTGTATCGGGGTTCTGTCCAAGAAGGTTCAGAAAATAATTTTCAAGCAATCACTGTCAAAGTTTTTTGAATACTCCTGACGCCGGGAAATGTGACTTGATTTTGCTGTCGCCGTTGAAAGAAGAGACGGTGGAAAACCCATATCCAACAGTCTAACGATCAAGTAGTCGTAGAGCGATATATTTCCGGTATCACGGATTATTCGTGGAAAGATAAATGTTCTGCTATTTGCTGCGTTAGCAATGCCACACGATGAAAGACTGTCAATCGGGAAAGGAGGTCAATAAAGGGATACGCGAATCGCGTGGCAACTTCAGAAAGTAGAGACATTAATCCCTCGGCACAAGTTCTTTGGTTGACACGAACCAATGTATCGTATTTTATGGGCACACGTGTGAAGCCTCCCGTTTAATCCCTGTCTGTCTGTCTGTCTGTGTCTCTCCCTCCTCCCACTTCCTATCGATTTTCTTCTCTATTACACACACTTCCCCACTACATATTTATCTCGCTCATTCTCGTTTGCTCTATTTCCCCATGTCTCTTGCCTTTACTGTGTTACTTCCTCCCCACTCCCTCTTATTTGTCTCTCTTCCTCTTAGTCACTCTCCCTCCCTCTCATATATAAATCTTGGAACTCAAAGTTTAAAGTGTCTCTCAAGCATAACTTCTGGAATCTGCCGAGATAATATCAAGACAAATCACGTACAGGTCAAATCTTGAGTCAATGCTCAAGAAATTTATAGGGAATTGATTCTATCGTCATACTTAGTTATCTCATCAGATCTTGCATAACATGTCCTGTTATACGGTGAGGAAGTTGCCTAGATAAATATTTCCGTTGTAACACTAATTACTGGTTTTATTATATTTCATCCCTCTTTATAAACTATAATATCGGATTTTTCATTATTGAATAAAACATAAAACATTATTTTAATCAATCTCTAGCATATTTTATCACGCATACCCCAGGTGTATTGGACTTTCACTATCAACAAATAAGAAGGTATTGGAAGATTTTACCCATCGATTTTAGTCCCACATATCAGGACATTAATTAGTATGCCGCATGGAGTTTGAAGAAATGATAAATTTCTTTTCAGAGAAAAAGAGAATGCATGTCACCAGTAAAGCTTACGAATTCCGGTTGGATACGTTACCATTTAAGGTGGAAAAAGATAAACCTGCCCATCCCCGATGACTCTGATGGCCGTTGCTGCTAATCCTACCAACGACCATAGAATATGCCAACTGTAGTCACAAGAAAAAGATGATGACTAGAAAACAAATTAACACTCGCGGAGAATCCCCATCAGCCGCTGCCAATCAAGGCCGATAGCCACTATTCGCTCCTGGTTGGCTACCGACTATAGTGGCACTCCTGCCTGCATCAGTAACCGACACTGCCCAATTATTGAAAATTGCTCGTATTTTAAAACCATCAAGAGTTAAAAAGAGTAATCGTTTTTACAGGGCTTAAAGTTTACCGTTTGACAAAATGCAAAACGATCATATGATATGTGCTACACGCTCAATTCAAATACCTCAGAAAATACCTCTCCTCAATCAGCTATTTATAACTCGGGTATCTCACAGGCGAACACAATCTGAGTGACTGATGAAATGTAAAGTATAAAGGGTTCCGACAAATCTGCCTTTAGGTCTTTTCAAAACCTAAGCTGTGCTTCATATGAATCTGGATAGGAAATTACTAGGAAAGAAGTGTCAGATGCCCGTCAACATCCAAGCGATAACATTCATCCCTCGCTATTTAAATCGCCTTAGTCTCATAGTCGTTGAACTTCCTGAAAGGGCGGTTAATTTCTTTAAATTGCAGAGATACCTGTCAGTCTTTGTTTTTCGGCTTAAGATAGATACTAACCGGAAAGATGAGAACGGGCTCCACCCATACAATGTATGGGCTGGATCCAGCAGATCCAGATCTATTATCAAAATAGCTGTATATCCGGCAGATCAGATCATCTTGATCCCCTTCGCCCCGGGGATCCCCTTTGAAGAGGCAGATCTTGATGTGACATAAGCCGACGCGAGCAAGTTCTCGAATAAGTCGTTGAGAGATGATTACGCAGGGGACTCTTTGCCACCCAGTTTTGTTTTAATCGGAAGGACATGATCGTGTAGGGCTCCAAACCACAATAAAATTTTTTTTTTACATGTATTTAATGGCCTTTATAGAACTGCAACCCCGGTTTAACCGTCAGGGCGGAGGAGGAAAGGCAATCAGCCGGCCACAAGAACCCATACACCTCTTGCGTGATGTGGGTGCATCGTAGTCGCAGTTCGTCGAGTGTGACAGCTCATCGCCCATTGGAACATAACCAAGTATGATAATAACCAACGACGGACAGAAGGTGTCCACGTCGCCACGGCATTCCAGTCCGCACCTCTGGAGGGGTAATCATGCAAGCATGTGGTCGAGGGGGGAGAAGTAATCCTAGTCGGCGGTACTTTTACGACTCTCGGGTCTCTGGCTCTTACTCCACGACAAACTAATAATTGGCAAGCGATGTTATTAACCGTGGCCATCTTTCCACGTTTTGGTCTTCGGGGAACTCGTCTAGAGGTACTTCGTGGGAACTGAAACCAGACGGAGATCTATAAATGGACTAATGAGAGAAGGTAGAGGTGGAGAGTGTTGATCTTGGGAAGAAGAAGCCGAAGTGTCGAAAAATGGAAAATCAGGTCGCCAAAGTAAGAAAGGGGGCATGGACTCCAGAGGAAGATATCCTCCTCCAGAGATGCGTCCTCCAATATGGTGAAGGGCAGTGGCATCTAATTCCAGAGAGGGCAGGTACGGCTTCATCTGACTTGAATTATGTAGGTTGCATGAGTCTTTATGTTTAATTCGTGTAGCTCCCTTTCATGGGTATGAAGAGAAAAAATGGGATTCATACTCCAATAAAAGTAGAAACACTGATGATAGATGAGTTTTTTTTCCATAGCTATGAACGAGTTTCTTCCGTCGTACTCTGATAAATCTTCAGGTTTGAGACGCTGTCGTAAGAGCTGCCGTCTGAGGTGGTTGAACTATCTGAAGCCGAGCATCAAACGTGGGGCGTTTCAGGAGGACGAAGTTGACCTTATCGTCAGGCTCCACAGGCTCTTGGGGAACAGGTTAGTTATTAAAGAAGACCTTCCCAAAGAATGAGCTCCCGTTCAACAGCGCGACCATAAGGCGGACGTCAAACTAAGCTCGCTTAATGTTCCAGATGGTCGCTAATAGCTGGTAGAATTCCAGGCAGAACGGCGAACGACATCAAGAACTACTGGAACTCGTGCTTGTGCAAGAAGGTGGGAGCTCAAGGGAAGGTGGTCCGGAAGATCAACAATAGAAACACCGTCGGCCTGGCTGCAGAGACGTACAATTCCTGCATATTGGGTCAAGCTACTGTGTCACCTCGGCTAGCTCACTCCCCAGAGGCCATTCTTGGTTGTCGCCACGAAGTTTTCAGGCCTCGGCCTCGAACCTTGTCCGATGGCCCAATCTTCCTACCGGACATCATCACGTGCCGTAAACTTTTCCCTGGCGAACAGTGCTGTTCCTCTACAGATGAGAGGTCCGACAACGAGCAAGAGCTCATGGCTTGGACGAGGCTTCTGCTGGAAGACGACGGAAAGGATCAGGGACAGGGACAACAGGAGGAACAAGACAAAGATGCCATCTCCTTTCCAGTCGAAGAAGAACGGCTCCATTGGCCACCCCAGATAGATGAAGAGGTGGAAGGAGGTTGGTGGCCGCTAGGGTGGGAGGATATTCTGTTGGATGCCAATCCAACGTCTGGGACCTGGTCGGGTTGACGCCGTTCCGAGAGAGAGAGAGAGAGCTTTTAACAGTCCCCCAGTAACATAGCCCCCGCGTGGGTAATTTCCCTAGTATTGAGAGAGAAAACTTGCACTATAATATATTCATTCAGAAAATTGGAAGTCATTTTAAATTATAATCTCTCTCTAAGTATCTCCTCACGTTTTTGAAATTATTCTCAGTTAGAATTTATCTTTGTTTTCTGACTCAAAGGTAAATACATGATTTTAAGATCTTAACCCCAATAACATTTCAACAATTAATTTTTATTTTCACCCCCATGTGAGCAATGATAATTGTCAACCTTATTTGGGGTATCTATATGAGATACATAAAACTTCATTTAAATGTAAACTTATGTTTAAATGGTTCAATATGAAATACAATAATGACATATTATTATGAAAATAATTTTTATAGTTAATTATTGCTAATTCTCGACCATGTAGGACCAAAAATATTTCCCATTGTCTGAGTATAAGTTTTTTAGAAATTATCCAAATACATATATGTTTGGAAATAACGAATAAGGGATCATAAATAAATTTACTAAATCCCCTTTGATATAGCATTGATGTTTATTGCATTCAAATCTGGTATTGAACCTAGAGTCATGAATAATGCATGATAATTGTTTCATTGATGGAATTCATGAATAGAAAATCAGTTTGAAAGAAAAAATGCTTGGACACTAATAACTGAAGTAGGACAGAAAAATGTGATTGGTACTAAGTACTTTTCAGAAACAAAATGAATGAAGACAAACATCTCATGACAAAAAGGGCAAGTATAACTTCTCAAGGATGCACACATTAAAAACTATTGATTTTATTGAAACCTGTAGCGCTATAGTATGAGTCAATGTTATCCGGGATTTTCTTGCAGTTTCTTGTTTTAAAGATTTCAAATGATTATAAATTGGTTTTCAAAGTGTCCTTATTAATAGTTTTATCTAATACAGTTTATGTTTCACACCTATCCGGTTTAAGAATAACAATTTTGGAATCATGTTTTAACCATGATAAGGTTTCGTATGATTTACATTAAGCAAGGAGAGCCATGTGTGAACAACTGTATAGGTCCGTATGTTATAACATATTTTACAGGAGTATCATTGATACTACTTTGTTTATTAAAAGCCAGTCTCCTAGTGTTTTAATTGTTCAGATTTACGTGGATGACATTAGTTATTTATGCAACCAATTATTAATTTTTTTATGACAGTCTAGAGTCATGAAAACTAAATTTGAAAACGATGATATTATTTATCGGTTAAAATTTAGTCACGTGGTAGGAACTTAGCCCAATAAGTGGAAAACGAAGTAAAAGTAGCTTCCTGTTGGTATCTTTAACTTTGAAAGCTACTACTCCCCTTGAGGACCCTTGGCATGCGATAAAAGAAAATCAATTTGACTTTGAGGTCCCGACGTGGGAGAGTACTCACCTCACAGGTCGATGGTCACATTGTCAGAGGCGTCTCCATCATATCCTATAATTAATCTTGGCTTCTAAAGCGACGAAATCCAATGGGACAACTTGTCCTTCGGCCTGAAACCGGAGGACAGCGAGCCTGTCTACCTTTCGGACCACATTAGATCCCTTTCAGTATCTACCTTTAGTTGAGGTACTGAAATATCATAGTTTGAAGGACTAGCAGCGCAGGAGTTTAGGCGAGGTGGGTACTAGATTTTGAAGGGCTAGCGATAAGGCTCGTTATATTCATACTTATAAAAAAACAAACAGAGACAATCATCCTCTACATCGGGATTTGTCCAAGATGATTTGAAATAATTTCCGTAGAATCACGGTAAAGCAGTTTCGAATACCTTTACAGACGCCAGGAAACGTTAGTTGGTTTTGCTGTCTCCGTTCTCGGAAGAAAGGTGGAAGACCCACACCTAGCATTTTAATGACCAAGTATCACTTAGGGGCTTATTACGGGTATCACTGACTATTAATGAAAGATACAATCTGCTGCTGTTTGCTGTCCCACAATGATGAAACATAGTCATTCGGGAAAATAGGTTGATGAGGGGACGCAAATCGCGCGACTACAGAAAGCTCACAGATTAACGACTGGGATTGACGTTCGTTTTGTGGACAACCTAATGTAATCGTACTATATGGCCACAAAACATATGCCTCCCCCTCGCTCCCTCTCTCGCTGTCCGTCTCTCCCTTACTCCCTCTCTCTCGTTCTTCCCCCTCACACTTCCCCTTCGCTCTGCTTCTCTCTCCCTCTCTCTCTCTCTCTCTCTCTCTCTCTCTCTCTCTCTCTCTCTCCCTCCATCCCTTCCTCCTTCCCTCTCGTTCGTCTTCTCTCTCTCGATCCCTCTCGTTTTATGTTTTACTCCCTCTCGCTTGTCTTTCTCTACCTCCCTCTGAAACATGAATGGTAAAAATTAAAGTTTCAAGTGTCCTTTACACATTACTTGTAGACTCTTGTGAGATAGCATCAAGACAAATAATTGAGAGGTCAAATCTTGCCTTTTGACTGTGCAAAGAATTGAGTCACATATCTAATTATCTCACAAGGCTATTTATCTCGCCACATCTTGCACAACATGTCATGGTATTCCGTGAGGAATTTGACTGGATAGCCCTTGAACATTGTAATAGTATTACTGGCTGTATTACATTACATCATTCTGTAAAACTGTGGTTTCATCCTTTTTTGTTAAATAAGACCTTTAACACTAGTTTAATCAATCTTTAACTTATTACGTCATCTCTCATACGCCAGGTGTATTAGACTGGCCACTAAGAAATAATATCTCATTGGAAAGATTTGGTCTAACACCTTTGATTGTTGTCCCAGTAATCAGGACATCAATTAATATGCCACATGGCGTTTTCGAAGATATTTAAAGTTATATTAAATGAAAATGAGAATGCATGACACCAATAAAGTTAAGGAATTTCCTTCAGTTAGCTAACCATTTTAGGTACCGTTGAGATAGACCTCCCAATACAATATTATTATGATAGCCGTCACTGCTAACCCTTCCGACGACAAAGTACCAAGTCAACTTGATCTGGAATCTTGCGGCTTGATCCTTTAACCATGTTTTGAAATAAGGCGCAAAATATGCGAACTGCAATCATGAAAAAAAAGCTTATGATTATAACAGTAGGTACTCGCAGATCCAAGCCATGTCATTTATCTCTCCTTAAGCTTATGTCTGATGGCTGTCAAGATCCAAGCCATGTCATTTATCTCTCCTTAAGCTTTGCATCCCTACGTCTGAGCCCAAATTGGCGCACAACAACAAAATAAAATTTTTACACTGCGCTTTTTGAAACTCCTATCCTACTTTCTGGCCTTAGTATCCGTCTTTCAACTTCATGAAAGGCCGGTTCATTTTCGGAGTTATCTTTTTGTCAATGGTTTCTACTCACGATAAATAAAAGTTGGAGAGAGGGCAACGGGCTTCACCCGTGCAAAGTATGGGGTATACCCACTATTATATTTTCCAATATAAACATAGATGCAGTTCCTACTGGCGGAACCCTTTACAAGCGACAGATCTTGATTTGACAGGGTACCGAGGCAACTCGTGCAACTTGTTTACCCATCGCACTCTTTGCTATCCACTTGCGTTTTAACCGATGGGCCATGACCCTGTGCGGGTCCCAATTAAAATACCTTTTTTACATACAGTTAATGAACTTAATTTAACTGCAACGCTGGTCTGCGGTCAAAGCCGAGCAGGAAAACCAATCAACCTCTTGCGTGACGTGATTGCACCTTAGTCGCAGTTCGTGGACGGTGACTGTTCATCGCCCATTGGAACATAACCCAAGGATGATAATAACCACGACGGACAGAAGGCGTCCACGTTGCCACCCCATTCCCGTCGGCATCCTCCCGAGCGGTAAGCGTACAAGCATGTGGTCGAGGTGGAAGAAGTAATCCCTGTAGGCTGTCCTTTCATTTCCCTCGAGTCCCCGGTTCTTATTCCACGACAAACTAATAATTGGTTGGGTGATGTTATTAACCATGGAATCCTTTGGCATTTAGGCCTTTTGGCGTACTCATCTAGAGGCATTTCGCTGCCTACCAAACCCAGGCATAGATCTACAAATGGACTAATAAAAGGAGGAAGTGGTGAGAGTGGCTGATCTGCGGAAGAAGGGACTGAAGGTTCCGGAAATGGAAAGTCAGGTCGTGAGTGTGAGAAAAGGCGCATGGGCTCCCGAGGAAGATATCCTCCTGCAGAGATGCGTCCTCCAGTACGGTGAAGGGCAGTGGCATCTAATTCCAGAGAGGGCAGGTATGCCTCCACCTTATTCATTCGTGTAAGTGGCAAGAGTCTTCATGGACTGTTGTGTTGTTCAACTCGTGTACCTCTTCCTTCCTGGACATGAAGCGAATAAATCGGGTTTATACTCGCTTAAAAGTACAAAGACTGATACAGATGATATGAGTTTGTTCCGTAGTTATGAACGAGTTTCTCCCGCCTTCCTTCTGATAACTCTTCAGGTTTGAAACGCTGCCGTAAGAGCTGCCGGCTGAGGTGGCTGAACTATCTGAAGCCCAGCATCAAACGAGGGGCCTTTCAGGAGGACGAAGTCGACCTCATCATTAGGCTCCACAGGCTCTTGGGCAACAGGTAAGTTATTTCAGAAGACCTTCCTTAACAATGAGCTCCGGTTCAACAATGAGGCTATGACTCGCATGTCAAATTAAGCGTCCTTTACGTTCCAGGTGGTCGCTAATAGCAGGTAGAATTCCAGGCAGAACGGCAAACGACATCAAGAACTACTGGAACTCGTGCTTGTGCAGGAAGCTGGGAGCCCGAGGGGAGGTCGCAGGGAAGATCAACAAAAGAAACACCGCTGACTTGGCTGCGATTAAGTCCAAAGCCATTGACTTGCCCCAAAAACATTACCCATTGGGACGATCTAGGCCACCGCATCTCCCGTCCCACTTCACAGAGGCTATCAGTGGCTCATGCCACGAAATTCTGAGGCCTAGACCTCGCACCTTGTCCGAGGGCACCATCCGCTTGCCAGACATCATCGCATGCCGTGAATTTCTCCCCGGGGGGCAGTGCTTTCCCCCTAAAGATGATAGGCGCGTCACCGAGCAAGATTCCATGGCGTGGACGAGGCTTCTGCTGGAAGAAGACGAAAACGACGAGGGACAGCGACGACAGGAGGAACGAGAAGAAAGAGAGGCCATCCCCTTTCCCGAGGAAGAGGAGATACTCCATTGGACACCCCAGACAGATGGGGAAGTGGAACGAGGTTGGTGGCTCCTGGGATGGGAGGACGTTTTCTGGGATACAGACCTAACGTCCGGGGCCTGACAGGGTTGACGCCGTTCCAAGAGAGCGAGCTTTCTACGGTCACTGATGAACGTAGCCTGAACGTGTGTAATTTCCCTTGTCTTTTATGGGAAAAAATGCACTATAATATATTTATCAATGAAAATAATCTGCCCATTTTAATTTTGAAATTCTCTCTTAGTAAGTCTACATACTTCCAAAATTATTTACAATTCTTAGAATGATTTTTTGTAGACCAATACAAATCTGAAAATATGATCAGAAGATCTTATCCTCATCAAATTATCAACAATTAAATTTTATTTGTGCCATTTTACTCTGCTATATGTGTTATAATGGTTTCCAACCTTATTTAAGTGATCAACACTGTGATAAATGAATTTATGTTTGAACAATTCAGCACCCAATAAAAAACTGTATTGTCGTGAAAAGTTTAGCTGCTAATTGTTACCAATCGTTTGTCATGCTAGATGACCCCTATATCTTCCACCTACTACAAAAATTATTTCCTCTTCTATCACAGTAATTATTGACTTTTAGGCATCTTCATTTCATATTATTTTGACAACAGAGCCTAAAACTTTGTGCAAATATGAAAGTATTTCAAGCAGAATACCATGATAACTTCTTCTTAATATTACTTTTTTTCAGTTGCTATTACTATATGGATGTAACTACACACTTCATGTATGTTATCCACATGATAGAGAAAAAAATAAGTGCCTGCATGACCTCATATTATTTGCTATTACTATATGGATGTAACTACACACTTCATGTATGTATTAAACTAAAAAATGTAAATATATTCTTACAAAAGTTAACCTAATTCATTGTCATTTCATTTTAGGTTGGACTTCATTGCAATTTTTAGTTCTAGTTAGATCAATGAAGTCATCCACAAATGGATTATATTGAAAAAACGAGATAGATATATTGAGAATAATTATCAATGTGTACGACAAGGGATGAAAGTATGTAACTTTCTCATGGTTGGCAACAAAAGAGATGAATGTTTGGAACTATGTAAGATATTTCTGGAAGGATAAATTGGACAAAGCTTATTGGCACACGTAAAGTTCAGTGTGATAAATGATGACTATGTTATAGTTGCAAATATTGACCCATTATTCCTTGCACAAAAAAAATAGATGATGGTTCTAGTTGCTGTTATTTATAACCATCAAATTTTACATTTATAAACTGATTCGTATATATATACATATATATATATATATATATATTTTTTTTTTTTTTTTTTCTATTTCAATTACATAGTGGGATATGAGTCAAACAAGAGGAGAATTATGAATTAATGTGAGTGCATTGATTACGATGTCGATTATAATTTAATTTTTAATTCAAAACTAAACTAAATTTCTTGGTATCAATGCCCCTAGTTTAATTATGAAGTTCAAGACAATATATTGCGTTCAAAATTTCTCAGTAGTACTTCAATGTCAAGGTATGTATTGCATTCTGCCCTAATACCTTGATGAGGAAAAACAGAACAATAGAGTGCTAGTCCACCATGATTGAGATGTCATGAAGAAAACAGAAAATTTACAAAACGAAATGAAACAATAATGAGACTAAAAATATTCTTTCTCTTAGTTTGACAATCGTAAGGAAGAAGATGTCGGCCACACACAAGTGACGAGGTTGGTGTTCCTTGCTTTACTACACTAGGTAAGGGAATCCAAAGTCTAATGTCGGTAATGTCACCACCAGAAGGAGGAGGAAACAACAAGAGATGACTTGCCTATGGTGCCAGGTGAAGCCAAGGGAAAGGAGGGATAGAGTTGCATACTTAGTTGCCTAGAGCATTCCCATGCATCAACCTTAGGCGATCCAAAATCGTTTGTCCAGTGTTGTCACTATTGGAGGAGGGGGAAGGACGAGATGACCCACCTATGGTGTGCACACAGTGTCGAGGGAGGAAAGACGAGTAGGCTGGCTCTCTGGTGGGAAACACACCAACAGCAAAAGAGAGAGAGAGAGAGAGGCCAATAGCAAATGCTTGTAGGAAGGCTGGCAGCAGGTCCCCTTATTGGGAGTGCATGCCCTACTATTGGCATCCCCCATATGCCCCTCTCTACCTACAATAATAATAAGTACACCATTATTACAATTTTACCTTTTATGTTCATTATTTCTTCAACAACCCATGATGAGGTTAAAAGAAAGTATATGCTCATGCTTATGCATCATGATTATCCATTAATCCTCTTCCCACCACAAGAAATTAATCATATGTTTCTCTCATTTATCTCAATGCTCCCATTCTTGTGGAAAATAGGAAAATGATACAATTCATGAACCATCATATGAGAATGTTAAGTAGAGTATTTAATGTATATTCATCGTATTCTTATGTTTCTTTAATCACTAATATTCTTACCCCTTTAATATGATAATTCATGGATTTATCAATAGGCAGATATAATTGTATGATTAAAAATATTTATTGTTGTAGATTCAGATTTAGATATAAGATTATAATATTGACCATGCCTTGCTTTGTGTTCATTTATGACATCAATAATACTCAATATTTTTTCACGAGGCTTAGTCAATAAAGGCTTGAAACAAACTATACAATGCAACACATGCATTTAAATGTATTAAGAAATCACAGTGACAACATAGTACATCTAGGATTCCCTTTTTTGTCTTTCATTATTCCCATCATGCTTCACAACATCAAAATCTAGTTTGAGAGCACAACGTGTCTGACTTTATGAATCCTTCATCCCTATTCTAAATTTGGCTTGGAAGTACTACTTAAGAGGGAGAGAGGTTAACACAATCACCTATTCTTGCACTACCCACAGCTTTATGCTAAGGTTTTGTAATGGATTTTACATGAGATTAGATGAATGTGAGCAAATGGTCAAGCGTTAAAACAAAAGAAAATTGATATAACAATTTCAGATTCATTGAAAAGATATATGCCTAGTCCAATGAAACCGTGAATCAAGCAATCCCTTTTCTCTTGACCAAGAATATGGCCCTTACAATTCTTCTCTTAAATTAATTAATCCAAACAAATTTAAGCTGGTTCATATAATGTGTTTCAAAATTCAATACCATTCATGTATTAGGTTAATGGGATCAGCTCCATAATTTTCTATCGTTCATAAATCACCGTACCTTCTTAATGCCCTGATATAATACTGGCCTCTGCAGAGCCGTAAAATTCAGATGTTTAAATTAGATTAGGTTTGACTGAGATAACATGATTTTTGAAAGCTCTCTTAATTAACACATGAATGATTTTGAATGAGTCTGAGTGCGCCTTGTATCATTTTGAGCTTGCATTGAGTTCTATAACTCTCATCTTCCCTCTCTGTCATTTTTACCTTATTTCGATTACATTATTCAGCAAATAATGATTCTGGTTTTATAGCGCAAATGAGACAAAGATCTTTTTTCTTGAAAACATGAAAGTAGTAAGACAACATCTGTCAATGTGTCAATTTACAAAGCTAAGATTAACACTGAAGAACTAAGATTCTTCTTAGTTAGATGACAATATTCTTGCATTGAAATAAGGATAACAACACATTTTAGTTTTAATTATAACTTAATATGCATACATTTACAATTACATTATTGAACATATTTCGGAAAATATAATATTAGTAATTTAATTAACAATATTTCTTATTTTTAAATCGTAAAATAAAATATCAATTGCCTCGTGATCATGTGGATCAGCATCATTTGTCTCACTTTCACTAGAAAATATATTATGTTTTAAATATGTAGAAGACGTTAGTTTTTTAACGCTTCTGACGTACTTTATCATTTTAGATATTTTATGACAAAAGTGAAAGGATCAAGCCCAAATTCCAGCTGTAGTCATGAGTTTGAGAAGAAATAATGGACAGGGGGGAAACAATTTCACAAGGAAAGGGCCACAATGTTAATCCAATCGCTGTCAGCGTAGCTAATATCCTAAATTGCTGGATATAACGTTAAATAGGCCCAGTAATTGGTAATAAGCAACAGTAACCTGATAGTGGACGTAAAATGTAGTGGTCCTCCGGTTAGATTCTCCTTGTTTTGTGGAGGCGAAATCACTTACCATTACTGTGGAATACCCAAGAGAACTTGTACGTACGTCAGATCTGAGCAATCATTGTCAGAATCAGTAGCTTTGTCACACGCAACCGAAGGGAAGGCATCTAATTGTTCAACCAGCACATGCTGCAGACACTAGACGACTGCGATCTTGGCTAGCTTTCGGACAATTGGCCACCTCGTTGACCCAATCATGCGGGATTGTATCTGCGGAGTTGTCTTTGGAGTGGCATGTAAAGTAGGCCCCGGGCCGAGCAAATTAATTTTGTTGATGTGACAGATACTACGACGGACGAGGTAACTTTGTTCAGTTTTACTAGGGGCTAAGAGAACTTACTCAAAAAGGCATTCGTACAGGAATTTAGCTTCCAACCAGCAATCTGTGTAACTAAGGGTAACCTGCTTTTGACTCAAAGTGGTTATCAGTAAAGGGTTACTCTTTTCATAACCCCAGCCCCCAACCCCCCTCCGAGCTCAATATTGACTAGACAGAAAGGTTTAAATCGGGTGCCAGACTTTTCTTTTTAATGTAAACGACTTCATTGGGACAAGGCTGAAACATATAAGTGAGCGTCTGGTTTCATCGACCACGCCCCCTCTCCTCCTGTGAGCGTCTATTGCGAGGCCCCGCGAGCACATTACAATAATCACATAGCCCCCCTGACGAGAAACTGAGTAGTTGAGAGGGAGACCAGCCAAGCGCGAGACACTGATGAGAGACAGACAGACAGAGTGACCTGCAACTTTGTTCAAAATGATCCCACAGGTAGGTGTGAGTGTATTGAATAGTTGGGAAGAATAGTTGGGAAGTCGTTTTCTACTCTTCCACGTTCTGAGAAGCAGCTAGACATTGTGACAAGCAAGCATTCACCCACCAGCCGCGGCTGGACGAACTCGTGGGGGCGGTACTTTCATCCCAGCTGCGCAGGTTATTTGCTTTTCTCGGCCCCGACCATTTAGAAAAGGAATCGGACGTTCCGAAGTTTACAGAAAGAACAGAAGACAGGCGGTAGCCGTTCACTGGCATCGGGGGACCGGGAGGGGAGGTCAACGAAGCAGTATTTTACGCAATTCATAAACTTTATCGATTCCATGATCGATTCTTCCAGCGGTGATATCATCAATTTTTTCCCATCCAACGGGTTTGTCCAGACGTCCGCGAATACACCGGAAATCGGCTAACCAGAAAGCGTGCGCGACTGGGAAGATGAACGATTGTGCCAATATATAACTAACGGTAATTTGTCAAATAAATGTATTATCCTATGCTTAAAAAGCTAATGAGTTATAATGTGTAAGAGTTGCGTAACAATTGACATGCCTTAGGTCTTAAAAAAATAATTAGCTAGGAAGTCTAACAGCTGTCATTTGGACCTAAATTCTAGTGTGCTTGGACTTAATTAGGAAGGTTACATATAGTACCCAATATAAAAGAAACCTTTTGTATTGATTAGTATTCGAGTTGTGGTAATTGTATTTACCTATTCATTTTACAGAAGTTTCTCTTATGCTTACCCTTTTAAGTATTTAATCTACAACTTGTTTGTCGTTGGGACATTATCATAGCAATGAAGTGCCCATTCTCCAAATAAAATTAATGCCTGTAATTAAATGCTAAAGTCATCATTTATTTGAAAAAAAAATGACTTTGTCCTACATATACGTTACCTATTTATTAGTACAAATAGTTTTGCACTATTCTAACACATCCTCATCTACATGCAACTTTTGGACATTTTAGTGGCAGTAAATATAATTGGGACATGAAGAGGACATGCATAACAATTGGCTGTGATACTATATTAAAATCGTTTTGCCGTTCAGCTTAAAAATAATTGGTTCTGTGTAATTTGCCACCCATGTATGGAGATTCACATACCCTTCCTTTCTCCGATTTTCTAGAATAAGCCAGCTGCATATTCATATTTCTTTATAGATGCATTCTGTGAATGTTTCCAGAAAATTATTGGTTCCAATCGGATCTTCCCATGGATCAACTGCCATGATGTTTTCGCAATATCTTATCGTCGTTTATACATTTAATGATCCACAACCCTTTACTGTAACGATAGTAGCTAACTCATTGCAATACCATCACGAGACTATGAGGATAGCAGAAGTGAAATAGAAAAGTTCCTTATCACTTCGCCATTGCTGCGAGGAATTATCGATCCTGTGCTGTGGCAACCGATGAAGACAGCCGTTGTCCATTATTTGAGATGACCAGTAAAAGCAAATGGTAGAGGTCAATGCTCTGTCATGAATGGTGGCAAGAGAAGACTCGCCTCGCGGGGGATGGTTATATGTGGCATTTCTGCGCTCTACTTGAGGTTTCGCTGTCAGAGGAACTCCATTGTGCCATCAATTAACTGAAGCTCAACCTAACAGCTTCCATAATAGTTATTTGGTGGTTTGTCTTCATCCAGCAACTATTAGAACATTAGACGCAATTCTAACAAAACTTGTATAAGCTTGAGTGCGTTGAAAACCCTCCCAGTTGCGACAGGTCAGTTCAATTGTCAATGAATATTTTTGGCTGTCCATGATTGGATTTGCAAGACCTTGACAGCCAGTGATGCGTCAGAAGTTGGAGAAAATAATGTGCAAGCTTCAAGATTCGTGGGGTTTCAGGACCTGAGGAAGATATGTTAGATAGGCAACTCAAGAATCGCGTGAACGTTAGAGGAATTTGCGTGCAGTTGAGCCTATCAAAACCTAGAGACACCCTTATAGTAAGCAACTCGTAACTCCTTTCTTCTATCTTCCATAAATTAATCGTTACATGCGTGGACTTCTTCGTTCTTGAACCCGCCACCCTAACTTTATGGTTCACATTAGAATGCGCACTCGGAGAGAGAGAGTAGTAATTAATGTCACCAGTTGCGATAACCATGCCTAAGCAAGAGCTTTGGGGCGCCATTCTCCTCGAGTAGTTGTCTTTTCTCTCTCTTCCCACTCTACGTCGTCACTACTTCTGGTGCTGTTCAGCGCTACCTCTTCTTTCTTTCCTCGTTGTCCCCCTTCTCATTAGTGCTTGTGTAACGGAGAAATAGAGAGAGTGATGGTTACGTTTTGACGGCTCTATTACGACCCAATCTTTAAGCCGGCAAATGGAAGTAGAGTGTACAACTAAATGACAATTCCCTTACCCCTCCAAATCGAAAGGAGAGCACAAGAGAAGCACTCGGCTAGGTATCCAATTCAATTTGCTATTCTGCAACACTATAGTTGTTGCTGTAAATTTATCATTTCTCTCTCTCTCTGTCTGTGGCTAAATTACTATTATATATTACATTTTTAATGGCATAATGTTTCCGAGTACAGGCACATTGTACCATATAGTTGCATATACCTAAGATCAGTACTTTCCTCTCGGTCACCATTTTAACACATTATTTATATATATTTCTGATATTTACATGGCTATTTTAAAAGAGGGCCAATGACTTGCTTCATCTTTCATGAAAATTCTCCTATCTCTCGTCAATAAGTTTGTAAGCTAATAGTCGTTTATTTACTGGGGCAGGCAAAAAAGTTTATTTCCAATCTCATATTTCCAAAGATAATGATAATCATGATGAAATATGTGTCCTCTTAATGTGATATTTTTTAATTTATAATTGGAAAAACATATAATAAATTTTAGTATTATTATATTTATTTCTACATATGTACTGAATATGGTGTAAAAGATCCAACTGTAGACGGCTGATATAAAACTGGAGAGTCTTTAGTCGAACTAGTCACTTCAGAATAAAGATTAAATAGTTAACGCAGCGCTTTTTCCTAATATGGAAACAAATGATGGACAGAGCGTTGAAAAGTTCGACTTGGACAGAAAGCGGGGGAGTCTTTAATACAACAGTCAATACCCCTGAGCGTGGATAGGCGCATAGGCCATATTCACATCGCTGTTTGAAGATGGGAAAGGGAGAGGGGTTGTGGGGTCTGCAGTAATTATCGGACGAAATTTTGGCACGTTACACTCCTTCCGCCGACCATTTTCTTTCCACTGGCTCTCCAACGATGTCGCAATCTGGGAGGCTCCTTTCCCTTCGTATGAAGTGTTAGATTGTCAGCATTATCATCAGATTTGCAGATAAGCAAGAGCCTGACGGGACAGCCTCCGCAGGACCGCATGGGATAATGGTCACTTGGTTGACCCAGCGAATAGGGTTTTGGACCGACCTGAACTGCTGACATCGGGCGGAGCAGCGTACTTTGTTGACGTCATGGATGGTTAAGACTTTTTAACTGGCTATCCTCATATCATTCTGCCCACTGGTACCGCAGGTTTTTACTTTTCATGTATGTCGGCTATAAATTATATTCTAGGCCTATAGGTACTTTCCACGAGTTTAGAACCTTTTCTCTATTGATTTGATTTGGATTTAGTTTCTTATCCTACTTCATGTGCTATGTTGCTATCCGACCAAGAAACGTACTTATTAAGGTCATTTCCTCATTGTAAACCATGTTAATTTCTTTTGACATCAAGTTAATAACTGCCAACGTGCCTAACAAATATAGACTACCTAGACGGTTCTCGTAGATTAGAAGTTAAAAACCATAGAGAAATAAACTTTCTCACGAGTAAGTAAAATCATTTTTGATGGGTGTGTCATGAAACAAGATTGTTTGACCAAAGACGGTGATTCCAACCACTAACACAAATAAATCGCTCATAATTTTTTTTGAATTGGTATTGTTTTATTTCTTCTGTTTGAAAGGAAAATGCATATTATAGTATTTTTATCAATTTGTATAGCCTTACACTAAATGAAATAATGGTCTTTTGATTTGGTTTCAACTTCATGAAATAGCAAGATACTAAGGATGCATTAATAATATTAAAATGAATTCTATTTGATCCAAGAATGGTTAAAACCATTGTAGAATATTAAAATAAACCCATAACATTATTACCTTACATCCATACTCACAATCCAACTAAACAAACATTTTAATTACAGAGAGATGCAAAATATGCAGAGGTGATTATTATTGTTACAAGGAAAAAATGTTTGACATATTTTCTCTCTAAGCCATCTTTTCATCTTAGTTCGTTGTCAATTGCACCTTTTGAATTGGGATGTAATAAAATTTTGATTTCTTTTAAATATCTGTGTATAACTAGTCATACCCATTACCTCATAAGTTGTCTATTTGCAAGTGGTAGGTGCCCAATAGATGGAGACTTCTCACTTCAATGTCAAAATAATTGAGGAGTTTTTATTTAAAACGTGAGAACTGCAAAGTCAATGCATGATGTGACCTAACTAATTAGTTAATTTGATAAATGTTAATAAAGAGGGCTATTTGGAAAATTTACATGAAAATATATGTACTTGAGATATGTTGGGTGCGATGAGGCCATAAAAAATTAAGAGTCAAATAACCGTTTTCAATTAAAATGTTAAAAGGGAAATAACTTTATAACAATAGATGAGGACGTGGTAAACAAAGACAATCCAATTATCTAGATAAATGTCTATCAAGGTAAATATAGTTAATCGTGATCTGTATTGAATAATGATATCAATTCATTTACTCTAATCCTTAAGTTTTGGCTTCATAATTTAATGGCTGAAAAACCATGTTTAAGGATGTAGTGGTTTAATAGTTGTTAGCTTTCAGAGCTTGTGCAACTTAGATGATGAAAAAAAATATATACAAGGTAGAATTGGCCTAAGAATAGTAAAACTATATGATCTAATAATTGTAAATATATATGGGCCTTCAAATGAAAAATTCAGCCCAAGGGAAAAATGATCTATCTACATAAAACGATTTAAGTTCATTTCATGTAAACTTCAATTAAGCATGAAGCTAGTACTTGAAATATAACTGAAAGTTAAAAATGATCCACCAAACAATGCAACACAATTCAAAAATTTCAATTTATTATAGATTTTATAAGTCTAACAAACATTAGATAAGGCTTCAATTTCAAGTGCAGATATACTCACTAATGGGCTATTTTTCACCAATTGCAAGCATCTATTGAACAATCTAATATGAAACATATAAAAGGGTGTTTTGACCCACAATTTAGTTGAGAAAAAAAGAAAAAAATTGAAAGAGAGAGCAACAGGACCCCTCTTATATCTCCAAGAATTCTAAATGAAAAAACTACATTTTTAAGTGCTTGAAAGAAGGAGATGACATTATTACATATGCTACCAACAACTCCATCATGTACTATTGAAGCAACAAGCATCATCTGAAATTTCTTGTTTTTCTCCCTTGCCCTAATGTTTAAAAAATAGTCCTTTCATGGGGTACATTGGATGGACTCCTTTTAGCCCTTATCAAGTCAAATGGTTGGGTTTAGTGTGATTGAACAAGCCATGTAGAGATTTTAGAAAATACAAAGAAATGAATATAAACAATGAAAGGGTGTGTCTTGGCCAACGTCTCTTGTTGTTCCAAAGCTAGACCCATCAAAGGACATCATTAGTGTTAAATTTATTTCACATTTTGTTTCATTTGAGTCATGAATGATAATTTTCGGATGTTCGCCAAAAATAATCAAAAGAACTTGAAGAACACTTGATAAAAAGCCTTTTTTTTGTCTGAAATCCTCCATAAATCATCTAGGATAGCCTTAGAAATATTTCAGCTCATTTCGCATTGATTTTGAATTAAAAATCTAGCTCAAAATCATTCACATTTTTCTATGACTGTGGAACAATTTTCTGATGATTTTCTCTGATTGTCCAGCAGTTCGATGATTTTCTAGTATTATTTTCAATGTCTAATACTTAAAAAAGAGTGTGAAACTAATTTAGGCTTTCTTGGTGTGATTTCACACCTTTTTTGTGAGTTTTCTCTCATGTATTCATTTGGAAATTACAATCAATGCAATGTGAGACACATTCACCATCATTTTCTCTCCTATTATCATCTATTTTCTCCTTTTCTCTCTCCTCTTTCATCTAAATTTTTTTCTTAAATCCCGTTTAAATCCAATGTTTATCTCCCAAAAATTCCTCCAAAATTCCCTTCGAAATCCCACATCGATCGTCCAAAATTCTTCCCTATAATCCCACATCTTTCACTCTCTTCTTTTCACTATTTATTAAAAACCTAAAAAATATCACTTTAAATTATTTAAATAATAAAAATTCTAAAAAAAATTTAGAATCAGATTAAAAATAAAATCAAACTTAATATTCAGACAAAAATTATTTCTACTCCATGTTCGACATAAGAATCATTGTTTTACTAATTATTCTTTAAGTTTGAGTTATAAATATTATTAGATAATGAGTATTTAACACCAATGACAAACGCCCATGAGTTGACTTCTCAAAGTCTAGAAGGATTCCCTCATCATTTTGAAAGGACATCATAAATATATTAATTTTTATGTTGTTAAAGACACTACTTTTATGGGTGATGATGTTGTGGCATCAATCTCATCATAAGCCCAAGTAATCACTAAAATGTGGTATATGTGACTAGGCCACATAAGTGAATAGAGATTGGTTGAGTTGATCTGGTGTGGCTTGCTATGTGGTTAGTGCATAAGCTCGGAGTTTTGTGAGTATTGTGTCTTTGGTGAGCAAGGTTCAATTTTCATAGTGACATTCATAATTCTCAGAATTGTTACAATAATAAGTCAATTCACACGAGGACTGATGCCTTAGATATGTGTAAAAATCATGCATGTGTATGTAATTCTCAACATAATATATTCTCAATGTGTTTAGCATGATGCCTTTATTTTTGTTTAAAAATAGAAAGACAATTATGGGTGATGAGGGATTAAATAAAACTTTATTTTCATGTTGGGAGATTATAGTGAAATTAGCTTCAACAATCTCTTGCCTTCATATGTTGCATGGATTTGTGAATTTTAATTTGAAAATTGTCTAGATTAATTAGTGAATTTTTGAGTATGATCAAACTTAAATGGCATTTCGTTTTAATTCATTGCAAGTCACAGATGCAAAAATGAAAAGAAGAAAATATTGATGTACTAACAAAGCGGGAAAAATGCAATGGCTAGGGCATTCTCGATTTTGCTCCCTTCTCAACCTTAGGTGCAGCCCTCAATCTTAAGGCTGGCCATCTCGCTCTCTCTCCCCTTCAAGTGTCATCCTTAGCTTTGGCAGTCAGCTTGTCTTTCCCCTCCTCTCACTAGTAAGTGACATCACTACTGGCCTTGATTCGAGAGTTGCTCAAGTCTCTTTGCATAGGAAGACCCAATGATCTTAGACTATACTTCTTCTTTGCACAGGAAGACGTGGAGCAACTACATAGTGCCCCTCTTCACAAATTTTATAATGTAAAATTTGATGGCTTTAAACCACAATAACTATAGTCGATCACTCATCTACAAGATGAAGTGAATTCTATATTGTCCATTCTAACCTTTGTGGTCTTTTAGGTGTTCCCTCTCATGATGAAGCATACTCTATGTTGACCTTAATTGATGATTTTTTGAGAAAGGTCTAATTTTATTTCTTGAAGTAAAAATTTGAGGTATTTCAACACTTCAAGGAATACAAGTTCATCGTGGAGAAGTACACCAAGTGCCATGTCAAAATATTGAGGACACATAATATGATGAGATTATATTATAATGAATTTCTTGACTTTTACAAGGCTGAAGGTATTCTTCAACATTTGAACATCTTTCACATACTATAGTAAAATGGTTTTGTAGAGTGCATGTGCAAGACTATTGTTGAGAAGGTATGTTATTTTCTCTCCAATATAATTATGTCAAAAAAATTTTATGGAAAGGCTGCACAAATGACAATACATGATTGAAGGGTCACCCTCAATTGCCATTGATAAAAAGGCAACACAAGAGATAGTCTAGATCACTTGCAAATTATTTGACTCTAAGAATATTTTGTTGCCCAGCCTATGTGCATGTTGACAATGGCAAGATTGAACCTCGATCATCAAACGGTATACTTCTTGACTTCAAGTTTGGTGTGAAGGGCTATAAAGTATGTTCTTGAAGATTGAAGGATTAATTATAATAGAGATGTGATATGTGATGAATCAGTATATTGGGAGGACTTTTGACGAGTCAAAAATCATTGTACAAGTCAACGATTTCAAATCAACAATCAGTCAACCAATTTTTTGACTAAGATGGAGTTATCTTTCTACATCTTCATCTTCATTATCTTCTGATGTAGATGTTCAATCAATAGAAAGACTATTCAGTTTGTTGTGATCTACCTCCTACCTGGTATGCTCATACTTGTTTAGTAGCTTATGCTTTAGTAGTGGCCAAACATATTGACTACTAAGAGAACCTTCTACTTTTGATGAAGTTGTCAACACTATTGATTTAGTCACATGCACTACAGTATAGAGATGAGATTGAGTCCCTTAAAAATGATCATACATGAAACTTAGTTAAACTCTTGACAAATAAGAAGTCCATCCATTGCACATGGATTTTCATGTGCAAGAAAGGAATTCATGAGTTGAAGATTCTATGAATAAAGTAAGGCTCGTAGCCAAAGGTTTTAGTAAAATTTGAGTTTATTATACTTATTTTTTCTCCAGCAGAGATAACATGATATCTCTACTGATTATTCCTTACATTTTATGTTATTTTTTTCATTTAAATCTTGAAAATATAATGTTATTAACAAAATTAGTAGAATAACAACATTGTATGATCTTAACTAACTTTCTTGACTTCTATGAAGTCAAGTAGTTTTATTATTAATAAATATTTTCAAGTTTTCATGTGTACAGAATTTAACAAGACTCAACAATAAATTTGGAGCGCTTTAGAGATCAAAGTTAGCTTGATAGGCTAGGAGCATCTTGGAGGAATCCTAGTTCTAGAGAATAAAAGAGAAATTAAAGAAAGTTTTGGGCCATGTCTAAGCCTATTAACCTTCCTAAATCTATTTTAGAGAAAGAGATTTCAAAATTTATGGAGAAAGATTAGGGAATTATGAAAGAGGGGCATTTTAGTCATACTTGCCTATGTATAAAAACTACTCTTCCCTTTCTCTCCCCTCATTCTGGACGTGCTCCAGCAAGTTTAGGGTCTCTAAGGTCTAAAGTTTTTCTTGGGTGTAAATTTTTTTGAGTGATCATTTAATCTCTTCTATTGTTTGATTTGAAAAACATCTAATCTTGGTGGAATATAAGAATCCAAACTTGGAACAATACATTGGGGGATCAAGAAATGAGCACTAAGTTTTTTTTTAAGAACTTAGGTTTGCGTTAGATCCTCATTTCTCTTCATCTCTATTGCTGCTCATCATCTCTTATTTCATTTTCCTTCATTTTCTCTCTACCCCACCATTTCGTCCATTTTCTCTTTTTAGGATTAGTTTTTTTTGTCTATTACCTCTCGCTTCGTCTATGTAGCAGTAGACCACTAGTGTGTACTCATCACCTGCCACCACACACCCACTAATCACTGCCGCTATCTATTGCCAGCCTCCGTGCGCTCATTGCCAATTGTTGCATGCCCACCACCCTCCCTCTCTCTCTACCCTTCTGGATGTAACCAGAAGCCCTAAATTTCGATTAAGTCTAGAAATGGTCATGGGAGATCCATAACTTGCATATTCCCCCTGATCTGACTGCTAACAACCAAGGTAAGTCATTATCATTATTTCTTGTTATTCTTTTTGCATTTTAAAAAATAAAATCAATTAAAATTAGAAACAAATACAAAAAAAATTAATTAGTCTTTAGCTGTATTTTTTGCATAAGTAAATTCTAGAAAATTCTGTTAAATCCAATAAAAATATTTAAAAACTTCCTAAAAATGAGATTTTAATTTGCAAACTTATTTCTATCTCTTCTAAAATTAAATTTCTGCCTCCCTATGAATTGACCCCTTATTTGCCTTATGTCTAATATAGAGTAACTAAGTGGAAAATTTTCTTCACTATTGTTGGTTAAGTTTGAATTCAAACAGCGATGCAAAACCCTTAAATTTAGACTTATCATAGTGGTCAAACATAATTTTACTAGATCTATTCTTTACATAATAGCTCATTATGATTATGAGCCTGAACAAATGGACGTAAAGACTGGTTTCCTTTATGGAGAGCTTGAGGAAGACATATATATGGTCCAACTATGACGTTTTATTGATCCTTAGGAGAAGGAATTTGTTTGTCAACTTAAGAGATAACTTTATAAGCTGAAATAATCCCCTTGATAGTAGAATGGGAAATTCAATTCTTTTACATCCACTTAGGACATCACTCAAAGCTAACATCATTTTTGTGTCTACTTCAAAAAGTTGAATGGATCATTCATCTTCACAGTGCACATATCTAGAGGATCAAGTTTCAGCTTACCAAAGAGTTTAAGATGAAAGATCTTAGTACATTTACTAAAATTATGGTCATAGCAATCCATGAGATTGAGGGGCAGATGTTATATCTCTAAATCAAAAGGCATATATTGGTAAAATTTTCTACAAATTCAATATGAAAGATATGAAGCCAATATGTACACCAAAAAATCTTGCCCAAAAGCAACCTACTTGCAACCCCCATCTGCCCTCACCTGCCTTCCTAGAAGGTGAAGGGGACTTGTTGCAACCAACTACATGCTCAAATATATAAGTTCAATGTGTAGTGACACACATCATGATGAGGAGCTTCAAAGGGATTAGCTTAGAAGACTATGCTCATGGGGCTTTAGAAGACATGTGTGCACACCTTGACCCATTATTTATTTCAATATATTTTTCAAAAATTATAAGTAAATATTTCTATTTTAGACTCTACGTCAGACAAGAAAAAATCAACTCCTGATGGGTCTTGTCAAAGGACTCCACCCATAGGCTATGGTAGAGCATGTACCCTAGCCCCACCACTAGTGACCATGACATCATTGAACTCCATGTCACCTCTTCTAGAGACCACACCAACTATCGAGGCCACTCTATATTGTTATTGTTGGACCTGAGTTCAAGATTCGAACTTTTATTACTATTAGGATTTACCCATGTTTAAGTTTTTTATTTACTATTAGAATCAAATTCTAAATGATCTAATTATCTTCTTCTCCTCTAGAGGTCCTCCTAGCTGCCACCTAGACTACTAGGGATTCATGGAGAGAGAAACAAAGTTGTAACTTACTATTTTAGTTAGTTTGGTCTACTTAAGTACAGACTTACATATTAATGGGCTTGGCACATACTTTACTTAAGGATATAAAAAAAATAATGGTAAATTAAGATTTAATGGATATTAAGTAGGCCCATTAAGTCCTAATGGGTAAAATTATAAATAACTAACTCTATCAACTTATTCCCTTCCCAAGTTGGGTATGGATGTTGTCCATGTCAAGCTTGAATGTAATTTGTTGAAAGACAAGTTTGGTAGCCCTTTGTTGAGGACATCAGCCACTTGATCCCATGAGCTCACATGTCAAATATTTAAGATCCCTTTTTCAATTTTATCTTTAAAAAAAGGTAATTCATCTCAATATATTTCATCTTCTCATGTTGTATTAGATTGTTGACAATAGCTATGGTTGACATATGATCACAATACGTGGTGATTGCTTCATGTTTCAGTAACCTCAATTCTTTCAATACTCATCTAATCTAAAGACTTTACACGTGCCTTTAGCCATTGCCCTCAACTCGGATTCTATACTAGATTTTGAAACTTTTCCTTGCTTTTTGCTCTGTCAAGTAACTAAATTTCCACCAATATAGGTTTAGTATCCCATTGTTGATTTTCAATTTATGATGCACCTAGCATCGTCGACATATGTGAAAATCTCTATTTGAGCATCTCCTTCCTCTTTAAATAATAACGTTTGTTTGATTGTGCCTTTTAGGTAGGCTAATATTATGTTTGTGGCCTGTAAATGCACTTCTCTAGATCATACATATGTCTATTCAATACTCCCATAACAAATGCTATGTCAAGTCTGGTATGATTCAAGTAAATTAGCTTGCCCATCAGTCATTGATAAGATTATTTATTTACTAGGCTACTTTCTTCACCTTTCTCATGTTTTACATTTAGATCGACTGGAGTTCTTGCTAGTTTACATGTCAACTTCTAATAATAGTTAGTAGATCAAGGGTATACTTATGTCGAAAAAGAAGGTATCTTTTTTTGAATAGGCCACCTCAAATCCCAAGAAAGTATAGTTAGATCCAAGAGATTTTATGTCAAACTCTTTTGATAATAAACTTTTTTCAATCTTTTGAATCATCACCAATGATGATAATATAATCAACATACACTAGTAAAATCGTAAGTTTTTTGTGATATATCATGCTTATAAAACATGGTGTGATCCATATTACTTTGAGTGCATCCTAGATGTCTCAACTTTAGTAAAATTACTAAACCACATTTAAGGAGATTGCTTAAGCCCATAGAGAGTCGAGTCTACAAACCACATTCATTCTAGTTATAAGTTTGTATCTTGGGGGAGAGGTCATATATACTTCTTCATCAATATCTCTATGTAAGAATGCATTCCTCACATCGTATCGAAGCAATTCCCACTTGAGTTGTGTTGTCAATTCAATCATAATTCTGATTGTGTTCAATTTTGTCACAAGAATAAATGTTTTAAAGTAGTCAATATTATAGGACTAAATAAACTCTTTTCCCACCAATCTTGCCTTGTACCTTTCTAAGGTACCATCATGCTTATACTTTAATATTTAAACCCATTTAAATCTCACAACTTTCTTACCATGAGGTAATGTAATGAGTTTCTATATTTCATTCTTCCTCAATGCTTCAATCTTATCATCCATTGCCTTTCTTCATTTTGTCATAGAGTAAGCTTCTTCAACCGTCCATGGTATTGAGCAACCAATTAAGTTTGTAAGAAATGTTCAATATAATGAAGAGATTCTTTTATATGAAAGATAATTTGCAATTGAGCATGGAACTTATAGGGAAAATGTCCCAACCCCACCATTTGAAGGGACAGTGCGACCACTAGAGGAGATAGCTAGCACAAGATCATACCACGTTATCATCACCAACCAATGATCATAGATTTGAATTTTATTTACTATTAGGATTTTCCTTTCATTTATTTTTCTTTAATGAATTATGGAACCTATAAATAGAATTAACATTATAATAGATGATTTTGGTGAATTTTGAGAGTTAAAGTATTATTTTCAGATTTTGCCCTTAGGTTTCCTCTCAGCTACCATTGCCACTACCATCATAACTATCACCACTACTATTGTTGAGAGGTGACCATCCATGCCCATCGACCAGTCATGAGTGCACGATTCCCCCTTACATATAGTGTCCCTTTTTTAGAATGATCATCTAGGCTCCTTTACCAAGAATTGCACTGTCTATCTACCCATACATGATGTTTTTTGTCACATGTAAATGTCCCCATCCCTGACTCCTCATGGTCAATGCCCTCCACAAGTCCCCTCTAGTCATTTGCAGTCGGTGTAGCCATGCACCCATTGCCCCTCACACATGATGACTCCCTCAACTGCTTATTTCTCCATGAGAACGTCAAAATTCCTCCATTGAAAAGGCATGCAAAATCACCACCGATATAAGTTTCGGGGTACTGCCCCTAACAAAAGAGGTTCCTACAATGGGCGTTTTCAAGGGTGGTATGAAAAAAGTGTATCATTGGGTGCATAGGATAGGTTCGGCTTCGAATATAGGCTTAAGGGTAGTCCAAATATAAGGTGATTCCATGCTTTGGGACTTAAGGAGATGAATGATTGATCTCTCCAATGAAGACCCAATCTAGCCAGGGCCCTAGATCCTATAATGAGGCCATGGCTATCCTAAAATTATAGATTTATCACTCTGATTCACTATGATAGTACTTTCACCCTTTAATTTTCGTGCTCACTTCCTACCTTTACTAGGTATCCTAGACTTTTAGAAAATAGGTTAAGAGTGTCTATACTTATGACTCTTACCATGAAGAAATACAATTGATGCGCTCCAAGAGCTTACTTCTATGCATATGCCTTTAAGGTCAAAGATTGAATTGGATGATATCAACATTTATTTAATTATATTTAGTAAAATAAATTTATTTTCATTTTCATGTAATAGGCTTCTCCCCCCCTTAAGTTGTCATTGGCCTCAATGATATGCATAGCTAAATGTGCATGAAAATAGAAATGTTAGGAAAGAAAATTTTGACTTTAGTGTGCTTGCATGTTGATAAATTGGTGAGGGGATGATGACCTCAGTGGAGTCTTCATTCTCTTAGGAATCCTTCTACATTTTATAAGAAAAGAAAAGAACAAAAGACCAGAGAAAGTAAATGATATACTTACAATTCATTAGGTTGCCTCCCACTAGCACTTTCTTTAACATCTTTCAACTAGACTCTATTTAGCTCAAGGGTCGGAGAAGAAATATAACTCATGATGCGGCTTCTATTCATGCTCAAGGTAAGGTTTAAGTCTTTGTCTATTCACCATAAAAGTTTGTTCATTTTTGGGATTATATATTTTGATTGCCCCATTATCGAAAACATGCATAACAATATAAGATCAATCTCATCTAGATGTCAGTTTGCCCAGAAAAAGTTTTAGTTTTGAATTGAAAAGTCATACCTTTTGTTATTCAAAGAAATGTTTTCTCCTTATGTGCTTGTCGTGGTAGGCCTTCATTCTCTCTTTGTAAATCTTTGAACTTGTGTAGGCCTCATTCCGTAGCTCATCAAGCTCAGCCATTTGAAGAAACCTTGTCTTACCCATAGCATCCATGTCTAGGTTTATTTGTTTAATTGCCCAATAAACTTTGTGCTCTATCTCTACAGGAAGGTGACAAGACTTGCCAAACATCAACCTATAAGGTGACATCCCTAAGGGAGACTTATAAGCTGTTCTGTATGCCCAAAGAGCATCATCAAGCTTAAGGGACCAATCTTTCCTATCAATTTGAATGATTTTTAAAGGATTCTTTTGATCTCTCTATTAGAAACCTTGACTTGACCATTAGTTTGAGGATGGTAGGGTGTAGAAATTTTGTGTATGATTCCATTGAACTTGAGTAAGGCTTTGAATTGAGCATTAATGAAGTGAGACCCATTGTCACTAATAATTGTTTTGGGGCATCCAAATCTAGCAAAAATGTTATTCTTCAAGAACTTCAAAACTACTTTATAATTGCAATTCTTTGTAGGGATAGCTTCTATCCATTTAGAAACATAATCAACTGCCACTAAAATATATTTATATCCAAAAGATGTGGGGAATGGTCTCATGAAGTCTATGCCCCAAACATCAAAAAGTTCTACTACTAGGATGGGTTGGAGAGGCATCATATTTTTGATTGAAATATTGGTTGAAGATTGACATTCTAAATAATGTTTTGAAAAATTAAAAGCATCTTTAAATAAATAGGGCCAATAAAATCTACTTTGTAGTACCTTATATATAGTTTTCCTCCTCAAGAAATGTCTTCCACTTGGTGAATCATGACACATTTGTAGAATGCTCCTCTACTCTTCTTCTGCAGCACATCTTCTTAGAATATTATCAAGCCTGAGATTAAACAAATGAGGATCATCCCATAAGAAGTATTTAATTTTTGAAAGGAATACCTCTTTCTCATGTGTTGACCATCCTGTCGGTAATTGGCCTGTCACCAAATAATTGACAATATGTGCATACCAAGGTGTATGAGGTGTATAATCAATCCATAAAATGTGTTCATTAGGGAATGAATCATTTAAATCATTCTTATCATTGTTACAAATTCTGGAGAGATGATCAGCAACCACATTATCAAATCCACATCTATCTTTGATTTCTATATTAAATTCTTGTAACAATAAGATTCATCTAATTAATCTAGGTTTAGAATCTTTCTTACATAGCAAGTATTTTAAGGCTGCATGATCGGTATATATGATGATTTTGGATCCAAGCAGATATGATTTAAACTTCTCTAAAGCAAACACAATGGCTAATAGTTCTTTTTCAGTAATTGTGTAATTGGCTTGAGCCTCATTCAAGGTTTTGCTAGCATAATAAATTACTACATGTTTTCCTTCAATTTTCTACCCTAGAACAGCTCCCATAGCTATATTAGAAGCATCACTCATAATTTTAAAAGGCTCACCTCACGTCAAATGTCTCAAAATTGATGCTTCTATTAATGCATTTTTAAGAGTATGAAAAGCTTTCATACACTCATCAAAAAATACATATGCATTGTTTTTGGCTAATAGAGAAGTTAGGGGTCTCACAATTTTTTAAAAATCCTTTAAGAATCACCTGTAAAATCCAACATGTCCTAGAAATGATCTAAGTTATTTAAGAGTTGAAGGAGGAGGTAAATTTCAAATGACACCTACTTTAGCTTCGTCCACCTCTATTCCTCTCTTGCTCACCACATGTCCAAGGACAATTCCTTCTCTCACCATGAAGTTGCTTTTTTCCCAACTTAAGACTAATCTTGCTTCTATGCATCTTGAAAGGACTTTCTTGAGATTTCTTAGACATTCATCAAAAGTTGACCCAAAAATAGAAAAATCATCTATGAAGACTTCTAAAAATTCACCAATCATGTCCGAAAATAGAGATATCATACACCTTTGAAAAGTAGCTGGTGCATTGCATAGGCCAAATGGCATTCTTGTGAAAGCAAATGTGCCAAAAGGACAAGTAAATGTGGTTTTGTCTTGATCATGAGGGTTAATTGCTAATTGATTATATCTAGAATATCCATTGAGGAAGCAAAAATATTCCTTACCCGCCAATTTTTCTAAAATTTGATCAACAAAGGATAAAGGAAAGTAATCTTTTTTTGTGTATGCATTTAGTTTCCTTTAGTCTATGCATACTCTCCATTTTGTTGGGAGCCTAGATTGGATCTCCTCTCCATTCTCATTAACCAAAATGATAAGACTGGATTTCTTGGGAACTACTTGAATGGGACTGACTCATTGACTATCTGAAATGGGGTAAATGAAACCAACATCTAACTATTTCACTATCTCTTCTTTTACTATCTCAATCATTTTAGGATTTAGCCTTCTTTGAAATTCCCTAAAGGGTTTGGCATCTTCCTCTAAATATATATGATGCATACATATATCAGGGCTAATCCCTTTTAGATCACTCAAATGCCACCCTAAAGCCTTTTTGTTTTCCCTCAATATATCCATCAATTTTGATTCTTCCTCTTGAGTCAAGTGTGAAGCAATTATGACAGGCATGATATTATTTTCTCATAAGAAAGCATACTTCAAATGATGTGATAATTCTCTAAGTTCTGACTTATTCTCAAGATCACATGCTTTTGCGATGTTTTCTACTAATGCATCATGGTCAATCTCATGAAGATTAGTGATAGAATTTTTAGTTAAAGAAGTAAATGACCATACCTTTTCAATAATTGTGTCCACCATATCCACTTTCTCCTCGTTCTCCTCTTGAGCATACTTTGCTACCTTAAAAATATTGAGAGAAATATTTTCTTTGCCACAATATAAATCAACTGTGCCTGTGGCACAATTGATGTTAGCACTGGCTGTGGTCAAAAAGGGGTGGCCTAAAATGATGGCTGAATCTTGTATGTTATCTAGAGGAGTCATCCAAAATAAGAAAATCAACCGGAAAGAAACAACCTTCGATATTTACAATTACGTCTTCTATTTTTCCTTTAGGATACTAAGAGATCTATCTCCTAAAGAAAGAACAACTAAAGTAGATTACAATTTTCCTAAGTCAAATTTATCATAAATATATGTGGGGAGGAGGTTGACACTTGCTCCTAAATCCAACAAAGCTCTAGAAAAAGTGATGCCTTTGATGCAACATGAGACTAGTGGACTCTCTAGATCTTTCCTCTTCTTAGGTAATTCATTAAGGATTAAAGCACTAACTTTGGCAGAAAGATTAACTTTTTTATTTTCCCTTTTTGGAGTGCATAAATTTTTCAGAAACTTAGCGTAGGAAGGGACATGTTTTATAGTATCCATCAAGGGAATTTTTATTTGAACTTTAGAGAATAATTCGTGAAGTTCATTTTCATCTAGATTTTTATTTTTTTGTTTTAACTGAGGAAACAGAGCTGATGGGAATGGAATAGGAGGAACATAAGTCCTGGATCAGCTTCTCCCTTCATATCATTTATTTCATTTTTATTCTCTCTTTGTTTTTCTTCTATAATTTCTTTCCCTTTTCCCTTGAAGGTATTTTCATCTCCTCCCTTATCTTCATTAATGTGATCATGTAATTCACAGTCATCTTCATTCATTTTCCTATTCAATGTCAAGTCATCCTTATCCTTAACTCCTTTCTCTATAGCATCACGTAAGATCTTTCCACTCCTAAGTTTCATAACCCCCTTCATCTCCTCAAATTGTGGGTTGGGATTGTTACTTTGCCCCTGACCACTAACCATGGCTGCATTATGGACAGGAGGGGGATTAAAACCTGGTGGTTGGTTCCTAGGATTGGCTATGGTTTGACTAGGAAGTTGAGTTTTAAAACTAGGATCACTAGATTGGTTTCCTAGGGAGTTTGAGTTTTGCAGGAGTTAGAGAATTTGCTTGTTCTGTGCCATTAAAAGACTGAAGGCTTGTTGATGTTGGGTCACCTGATCTTTCAGAGTCTTAACTGTATCCTCTAAATGAGAATTAGGAGTTACTGATGGTCTTCTTAAGGGCATTTGATTAGGCATAGGTGGAACAAATTGATTCTAAAGTGGATAGTTGTTTTGAATGGGAATATGGTTTTGATATAATGGAGTTTTTTGAGGGTAAGAGTAGGAAGGGGGAGGTGCATTTTGAGTATGAGGAGGATAAGGGTGGAGTGGAGGATTTGCATTTTGAGTAGGTTGAGAGTAAAAATTTTGAGTCGGGTTTTGAAAATTTTGAAAAGGAGGTTTTTGAGAAGATGCATGTTGAGAAGGATAGCTAGATTTCTATGTAGATTGAGATGCACTCGGTGCAGGAGGTCTAGTAAATGAATTAACATGCTCCTACTCAAAAGTCATCAAATTCAAAAATGCAGGGCAATGGTTTTCATCATGATCTAATTGAGAACATATAGAGCAAATTGTAGCTTTAGCCATAGGAGGGTTAGATTGTTGTGTACCTTGCGTCGAGAGGAGCTTCTCAAGCTTTTTGTTGATCTCGTTCACCTCAATTCTCAACTCCTTATTTGCATGCCTCACCAATTCATATACTCCGTCCTTTTTGAGGGGAAGATTAGTTCTATCATAATCACCAGATGCATAATTATAAGAATTTTTGCTCAATTCTTCCAATAAATTGTAGACATGATCTTCTTCCTTATTTGCATAAGAACCACCACAAGATGCATCAATCATTTGTTTATGTTGGTAGTTCAGTCCTTCATAAAAAATTTGCACTAATTATCATTTAGGTACTCCATGATGAGGACATTTTCTAAGGATTCCCTTGAATCTATTCCATGCATCATGAAGGGATTCATTCAAATTTTGAGAAAAGTTCATAATCATTTTTCGCATCATGTTAATTTTTCCCCTAAGATAAAATTTCTTAAGGAATTCATGCACTAATTTCGGCCATGTAATATTTCTTAGATTTAATGATGAGATCCAATGACTGGCTTCTCCCTTTAATGAAAATGGAAAAAGAGTAATTTTCAAAGAGTCATCAGCATTTTTAATGGTCGCACATATTTTCAAGAATTCTTGTAAATGATTGTAAGTATTTTCATTTATACGACCATTGAAAATAGGAAGAATTTGAAAAATTCCAAGTTTGATATCATGAGTGCAGATAGGATTTTGAAATAAATCGAGACTCTCAAGTGGACTAAAGTAATCCCTCAACGATTTCTCTCCTTCTTCTATATTCTCTGCCATTTTCGAAATTTTTGATTGTCTATTGGTGGAAGAATGCTCTAAGGAAATCAACGATGGATGTAGCGATCTTCTTCCAAGCATATATCAAAATAATTTTCAAGTTTTAGGCTTTTACCTCAACGAGATTTCCTTTTTCTCCTTTGAAATGCAGAATTTAATCTGTAAAAATAAGAAAATAGAAGGGAAAAATTGTAGAATTTTCTTTTTTTACCTTGCCTTAATTCCCCGGCAACGGGGCCAATTTGATAAACTAAAAATTGTCATTAGGATTAGTGGTTAATCAAATAAAATTTATAAACTGATTTCCAAATATGAATTACTAAATTTAGTATATTGGGAAGTTCAGGTCGATCCTCAGGGAATTAGGAGGTAATTACTTCGAATTTTTATGAATATTTTTTTATGAGACTTGAGATGAAGGGATGATAGTGGTTCACCAAAATAGAGTACAGTGCTTGATTCTCTCACTATTGTTACCTAAAACAAATCAAAACATGAGTTTCTAAGAGTAAAAATTGATCTTAGATATGTAGTGATTGTTCTTATATCTATTTAAAATGTTTTATGAAAAGAATTAATGCAATAAATTGCTTCATGATGCAAACATTGCAGTGAATCTAAAACAGAGTGTTCATATATGAAACGAGTTAAATGAATTCAAATTGAATTTAAAAGAGAACGAAATGAAGTTAGAATGATTTTAAATCCAAAAAGACATGCATACGAATACAGAAAATCAGATAACTGCAAAATTCATTAGGGAAATGAGAGAAATGTTCATTTATGGAAAAACGGAAAGGGAAAAAAAAGGAATTCGTAGAAGAAGGTTGAGAGTTGATTAATTTTGATTAGAAATTATTTTGAGGTTAATAGGGATGAAGTATTTATATACTGAGTTCGAAATCATCTTGAGGTCATTCTATATTTATTAAATCTAATTCACTTAAACTGAAAATTAAAGAACATGGAAGAACATGAACCGGAATTGATGAAACTCAGAAAAAGAGATTTTGAAACTATAATTTCTGAAGTAAAACTGACCTAGATCTCTCTTCTAATCCAAGATGTCACTATTTGGATTAGTAGAGATCGAGATCTAACCTAAGAAAGGGCATACTCTTACCTCAAATTCACTAGAAATTGTAAGAACTGGAAGAACTTGTAACAATGCCATAGAAAGTAATGGAAGAATACACTGAAAAATGATTGGGATTTCACTCCCTCTAATTTCGAGAAAAGACCCCTCCAAAGACAGCAGAGGGGTGCCCTCAATTTTGTGGTCGTAAGGGGGTATTTATAGCCTCCCTCAACTCTACGGAATTTGACAAAAAGAGAAAGAGGAAAAGAACGAGAATGAGGAGAAAGAGAATGAGAAGGAGAAAGACTAGAATTCAATAAAGGGAGAGGAAAATCTTAATTAACTTTATTCTTCCTCCACTAGGGTGTGTTGAACCTTGAACATGGTCCTCCTTCCTCCACTCTTTGACTTGAAGTCGTTCTTTGACTTGGAATTATGACATCTCGACCATTGACTTCTTCAAGCATTGACTTCCTTACATTCTGTATTCTCCTTAATGTAAATTCCATGTTAAATCACTCTAAAGTGATAAAATCGTGGAATTTTCTGGGGTTGTTCCTGAGACAATTTTTCAACTTCTCAAGGTAATAATCCTTAGAAAAAGCTTAGAAAAATTGTTATAAATAATTCTCCATATTAGATGTAACTAAGAAGTAAAATTTAAAGGCAAACCCAATGCATTTTAGGAATGAAGCTCATGAACATGTAAAGCTATCAATTCATGAATATTATGGTGCCTTGAAGTACTTTTCATATAAATTATTAGCTAATATTTAGTGATAAATTGAGCTTTATCAGTACTGCCCCTAACAAAAGAGCTCAATCCAAGAATCAAAGATTGTCAATAGAGAAGATTGAGCCCAATCTCCACCCTCTACTATCCTATGCAACTCAAGGCTCACTTCATCGCTCATTATGTTGTACCAATGCTAAAAGTCTTCTATTCACTCTTTGGTGATTCATATTATTTCATCTAATTTTTTTTTATGTATTTTTTTGCCATCATCAGATTTAGTATAATAGATTTGTGTCTTATTCTAGACTAGGAATTTGAATTTGGAGCTTTACTTATTGTAATGGTTGTAACTGTACCCTCACCCTTGATCGAGGAATGTGGCTGCACTATCATTATTTGGTGACTTAACTTGTCCACCCCTATATTGTCTTTAGTCAACCCATTCTTATCTATTGTAGTTATTTTACATCAAGAACCTTCTGAGTACAACTCTTCACACCCTTGTGCATAGCAACTGATAGGTATAGTTGTGTATCATCATCTCTCTAAGGTAGAGGATGTAAATTGTTCCACTTCATCACGAGTTACTTTCTCAACTAGTATTTCTTCATCTTGTACCTCCACTTTCTAGCATTGTTTTATTTCTTCCTCATCTTGAGGAATATCACTTGTAATTTTTTCTCTTCTCTTGTATGTAATCAATTCATTGTCATTATTTTTTGAAGATAATGATTCTTGAGTTTGATCAACTTCTTTCTAAATAAGGAAAAATATTAGCTCCTTGACTTCCCTTGATATGGAATCTTAATCAACCTTTGAGTATTTTTCTCAAAAATATACTTATTCATTGAATGTTACATCTGTAGAAATATAAAATTTTTGAGAAAAAGGATCATAACATTTATAACCCTTTTGAAAACCTAAATATTTGAGGAATATACACTTGATTACCCTCAAGTTAATTTTATTTCCTTAGATCTTCAACGTGCACATATGCCACACATCCAAAGACTTTCAATTTCAGCCTAGTTCTCAACTTGACATTTTTATATGCTTCAAATGTTAAGTCACTGAACTTTGATGGCAGAGTTTTGTAGGAATGCAGTTGATCAAGTGACTTGTAGTTAGCACTACTTTCCCTAAGAAGTTTAGGGTACATGAGATTGAAATAATAAGGCTCAAGTAATTTGTATAATGTGCCCAATCTTTCTCTGAATTAACCCATCCTATTAAAGATTATTTACTCATGATGACTCATATATAATCTTTTTCTTATCAAAGATTTTAGTAATCATAGAGTTGAAGTAATCATTAGCATTATCTAATCTGAAACATTTAATTACTATCTCGAATTAATTTCTAATCATCCCCACAAATGACCGTATAGACTCCCCAATTTTTCCTTTTAATTTAAGTAAATATACCAATGTGAATTAGATACCATCATTTATACATATGATGAATCACTTGTAGCCTTTCAAACTTATTGCCGAACTTAGCCCCCACTCATCACTATGTATTTGATAGAATGGAATCAAACTCCACCCATATTTCCAAACACAGAATGTTTATGTTTGGCTAATTGACATGTTTTATAAAATATAGTTTTAATATCCATTACATTAAAAACATATGGAAACCATGTCTTTAACAATTCAAAAGATAGATCTCTAAATTGATAGTGATAGAGTAAAGCTTGATCCATCTTTTTCTTTTCAACATCCCCATGAATTTGACCTTGTGTTGAGGAGCAAGTGGTGAGTTCCTCATCAAGGTAAAGTAGTCTTCCATCTTCTCTAACATGTTCAGTCCTCTGACCCATCACCTTGTCAAATAAATAACACCCATCATCATCAAAAATAAATCTACAAGAGATATCATTTACTAATCTTTGTGGAGATATTAGATGTGCCTTCAAGTGAGAAACATGCAAGACATTTTTCAATGTACCAAGACCTTAGATAGTACGATCTCTAATTCTGACAATCGATAACAATTCTCCTCATATGAAAACTTTATTTTGACTACCACATTCTCTATAAGTGGTGAATTCCATCTTATTCAATGCCATATGATAAATAGTGCCACATTCTATTATCCTTGATAATTTAAAAAATGGAGAAGACATAAGAGAGCTAAGCAAGGTTGTGGAGCTCAGTATTCCCCTTAGCTTTTTCACCTCCCCTTGAAGCTTCGTAAAGTCACTTACTTCAACTTGTGTGATGTTTATAGGCTGTTCACTAATAGTTTATAGTTCCTTATTGTCTTCACTTTGTCATATAACAATATAGACTTTCTTCTAGTTGGGCTTATTATTAATTTTCTAGCACATTTCCTTAATGTGCCTCTTCTTCTAACAATAGGAGCACCATAATTTTTTTTTTATCCCTCTTATGAGATTTTCTTGGATCTTGTTCTTTTATCTTAGTTTGGGGCTGAACATGAGATTTCATATCATTTTTCTTAACAAAAAATGTCATTGACTCTTCTCTTTTGGTCGTAGATAGAAGATTCAACCTATTCTCCTCATCTTTAACAAGTTGAATAGGAGATATGGTTCTATAGAACTTCATATTCTGAATTGACACCCATACCCCCATACAACCTCATCTTTATTGTGAATAATCTATCTTCACCTTGATTATTTTTTGAAAGGACATAATGATCAATTTGCCACCATATGGGCTTAAGAGTACTTGAATGCTATATTACAATCTTGTCCCCTTGGACAAGATGATTGACCTTCTTAATAAGTCCATAAATTTCTTAATCATTATGTTTCTTGTCACAACTAGTTTGAAGTTGATCTCATAATTCTTTGATAGATTTCATATAAAAGAAATCTTCATATATCTCTAGGACCATAGTATTAAGGAGCCAAGAATAGATCAATGCCTCTTCTACCCTTTATTTCTTGAATCATGCATCTATTCTATCCAATAGGATCTTTTCTAGATGATCAGCTAGGCATCTGCCTTTAAGAGTCAGTCTAATGAACAGCTCCGATTGACATAGGTTTCTCCTATTGAACTTAAGTTGTTTTGGGATTGAGGTAAGTTAATAAAGTATACTCTTTCCTTACATGTAATTATGCAGAGATAACATGCACAAAGTACTATTTTTCATCACTGCCATATCCTCTTTAGCATCATCATTGATGCTTCCTCTCACTTCCTTAGAATTGCAAATCTTGACACATCACCTCAGAAGAAATAACTCTCCATGAAAGAGAAAGAATGCAAGGGTGTGTAAATCAAATTTGGCTCTAATATTATGTTAGAATCAAATTATAAATGATTTTATACTCTTCTTCTTCTTTGGAGGTTCTCCTAGCCACCACCTAGTCTACTAGGGTTTCTTGGAGAGAGAAACAAAATCATAACTTACTATTTTAGTGAGTTTGGTTTATTTAGACTTACATATTAATAGGCCTAGCCCATACTTCACTTGAGGATATAAAAAAAGAACATATGCTCTATTAGGACTTAATGAGCCTACTTACAACATGATCCTCTATCTCCTCCCAAGGTCTATAAATAAGCCTAAGGTTTTTGTTGAACGATGACTGATCTTTGTCAAGAATTACCATATGCAAGAGATTGTGCCCTAAGGGATTCATGTGACCACTACCACTTGTAGTTGCTACCATTGTGCAGGTCCCACCTTACCTTGTGGTCAACTCTCCCTCTCTCTCTCTTGTGGCCAACAGTCCTTTCTTCAAGTCATTGCATGCTCGACAACTTGCCAATTAGTGCCCTTTTGAGCACCAACATCATGCCATGTATGAACCTTCCATGGACACTTGCACGCCTATGCTCTCTTACCAAGTGCCTAACTGTCCCACAGGCCTAACAGACATGCCATGGCACCCTACCCTATGCACCATCCTCCTACCCTACATGTCATCTCTGCATCTTGCGTGCCACACTCCACCCGACATCTGAATTAGGTTTTGGGGCATTGCCCAAAACACTACAAGGGGGTGGCTGCCCCCTTGACCATGTCAACTAATTGCATAGTTGGATCCACGACAGGCTCATCCTTCTTCGCTCAACCCTCGACATCAACATCACAGCATGTCAACGTTGAAGGTCCTCTCTCAACCCTCTTTGGTGATCATGTGTTTTGATTTCATACCCTCTTTTCTCATGTGTTTTCACCATAAATGGATTTAGTTGTGTGGGCTCATGACCAATCAAGTGGGCTGTGATTTCCTTATTTGTAAGCTGACAAAGATTTTAAAATATGGAGCTTTGTTTTATCACGACGACTTGAGACCGTCTTCCTGCCCTCAATTGAGGAACGAAACGGTCTTCTCACATGATGATAATCAACTTTAAAGGTTCAGATCTGATCATGTGCAAATTTTGTGACTTGCTATTTGCCCATTGTATTCCCTACCCTTTCACATCAATGAGGATGTTGAGGATTTGGTGGATCTTTGTACTAAAGGTCCTCAAGAATAGGTTGTAGATCTTCTCTCTCCCCAAAGTTGTGGGCACCTACAGCATCAAGAAAGGCAGAATTGAGACACTTCGCCCCACATTGACTTTTGCTAGCTATACATGCCATGTCAAGGCCAGTTCCTAACTTGGATATTCGTTGTAATCACTTTAGCAATATTTATGTGGTTGCCAACACACCTAAAGGTGGTTGATATCTCACTTCTCTAGCTGTTGTATGCAATTGATTCCAGATCCTTGTTTTCTAGAGGATACTTAAATTGTCACATTGATTCGAATTAATCAAGGAGAAAGAATAAAAAAAATGCAAGTACCAAGGGTATTGAGTAATGAGCATAGTGAAGGTAGAGTTCAAGGCTGACATACTTTGTATTTCCTATTGAGGCAAAATAACCCATGAAAGAGCATCTTACACTATTAATTATCTTTGAATGACAAACCTCCAACAATGGGCAATGGATGTCATACATATTGGCCACAACATTGGATTGGTAACTCTGCCTACTATGTTAGTACACATCTACTGTTGGAACAGTCACTTGTCGGTATATATTAGATGGGAGCAAAGAGTCACTCAAGAGGTTGATATATTGGGGAAGTACAACGGTTATGCCACCCACAAAAAAGAGTTGTTTGAGATCTCTATTTTATCTATGATGATTTACTTCATTGTATTTTGATAAAGTATAAATTTTTAAAACCCCCTAATGGGATGTGTTACCACCAGATCACGTTTGAGCCTAAGTAGTACCAAGATAGGTGACCTCTTGAGAAGGGGTAGGCTCAGGTTGCACCCCTTTGGAAACCACAACTGGAAGCATACATCTCATGTTGAAAATCAACTCAAACTTACAAGCCGGTAGAGCTGAACTTGAATATATATATATATATATATATATAAATTTATATTAAGCACAAACATTATGTAAAATATGCATTATTGTACATATTTTGATTATTGAAGATTTTCATTATTTATTTTATTTGTGGTTGCAGTAGATTTTAATCACAATTTTTAGAAGTTTGAACTAAATAAATGCAACTGTTCTCAATGTCTTGAAGAACAACACTATCTCATCTCATGCTACACTTGTAATTATTGGCATCAAATAGTTAGGTACAACATGCTAGAGAAATTGATGCCATGACAAGCATAGGACCACTCCGCTGCACATCAACTAATTTTTATCTAGACGATTGAAATAATTTCATATGTATGATGTGTAGGAACATTAGAAAAAGTAGTGTGGTCAAAGGATCGATATGTTTTTCAATAGTAATAATAACTTGCATCCTTCCTTAGATGCATCTAATCAAATAGTGAACTCGATTGAAATGTTTATTATGTAATGCATGCATTAGAAGTAGGCAAACTCATTTGAACTTTTAATCCAAGAATATGGTGTTCCCAATAAGGCCATAAGAAATAATAGACATCAAGTTACTCTCATATTTTTTAGGATTCTACCAAATGTTTAAATAGAACTAGTTTTCAGTTGTTTGGTCCTTCATTCTCTGAGGACCGTGTCCTTGTGTTATGCTAAATCCACAGTATTTTATGAGATTAATTTTAGGCTCGACAAGTTACTAGATTTAAAAGCTCAAAGTTAATTCAAAATTTTCCATGAAGTCATCTTTTAGATTCTTGGGCTCTAGCCAAATAAGAGAAGCTCCCCACTTCTCTCTTTTATATTTAAGGCTCTAAGATGACACAAAATAAGCTTACAAAGTAAGTGCAATAAATGTAACGATGTTACCAAGCTTCATCACGTTACTTGATATTTTCTTCTTGAAAGTGAATAGAATGAAAGATTTGACCGTTGGGACCTGTAGGTTGCTTTGATCTTGAGAATTGAATTTTTCTCTCATAGTTTTAGGGTTGGATTCACCTTTCTCTTTGTTGCAGCATCTTTCCTTCCATCATTTTGATTCATTAAAATTTCCCTCTTCATTTTTTTTGCAGCTCTCTTCTGACACTTTCTCCATTGTTATCCTTCATCGGGCATATTGGGCCAGAGGAGGCTCTCTCAATATGGCCAAAGTTCGGTTCTCACAACGGCGCGGCGTAACGGATAGATCTGTCTGCCCATTCACCTGCCTCTCTTTAGTCTAAATCTTAATATCGATCATCGTTATCTAAAAGACATCCATCTGTCTGTTTACTCGCGAGACTCTACTTGGCTTTACTAGATATGTAACGTAACTACTTTCCCGCTAATGCAAGCGGAGTATGCTACATGAACCATTTAACCTACGGCTCTTTTCACAAGTGGATCCAAACCTCTGACTTCCGCTCATGTGTCCAGTTTCCATCTCCTGTGGCTAGATCTCCTCAGAGAGCCATTTCCTGGACCAGACCAAGAAGAGAGACTCATCGGTTATCAATCTTAATCCATTCCGGGTCTACACGATTGTTTATAGTTCTCTGTAGAGCAGAAGATATACGGAACTGTGATACAGAGGAATGTTTCAAATGACGCCTTCTGCAGAACATAGAACACTAGTCTGCCTCGAGGTCATCCCTTCACACTGATGTGTCCATAATCAGCTGTGAAGAAATTCATCCGAACCCTACCAAAGCAACCCGACCAAGTTCCAACTGGGGTGGCAACACTCTCCTCACCAACAACGTCCTTTGAAGTTATATGAGAATCTGGGCCAGGCTTCCTTGCCAGCTCGTCTTGAACTACAGCTCCAAGCAATGCATCAGTGCTAGGATGATAAAGCGGTTACGTGTTTCTCAAGCGAATGAGGATCGACGACTGCTTCTACCCGGATTGAATCAAATGCATATTTTCCTTTTTCCAAAGTAATCTGTATAAAAAATGGCCTCTAACAAAACGATATTTTCTTAGGGCCAATGCGTGGATCTGTTTCTCTTACGTTCTAGCCCAACAGGATTCAATATCTCACGATTGTATCCTTCATAATCAGTCTGAATGATATTTACAGATCCATGAATGTCCTTGAACCCAAGTGTAAAAATGTATGCATAATATATGCCTTAATATCCCCATTGTTTTAGCCATCGTCAAAATCTATGAGGCTCCAAAAACCCGGATTACCAAGTAATCATTCAAATTATGCAATATAGTCGGATAAATGTATGAGAGATATAAGAATATTTGGTGATAAGCGAGCAAACTTCCCCTGAAATCAGATGTCAATTTACATTGTAAAACATGAGGCTAAACAATTATGCATATTACGTTAGTATTGATCAATTAAAAATATGTCTGATAAACCTTAACTTCTAAAGATTGCACATATCTAATTCTTTGTTCTAAGTCTATAAAACTATTGTGTCGACACCATCAAGTCAGATTGGTCTATGTTGACATAAGCTAACATATCTCACCCGAGCTAGTTTGTGTCAACCCCGTCTAGAACTTGTAGACCCACTTACTAAGAACAAAGAAAATAACTTTAAAATACTAAAAAATGGTAAAAGGTGTTAAATATCTAATTAACCCTATCTTGTGACCTGAAAATCAAATCGTTGATGTCAAAATAAATTCTTTGGTTGATTACTAATGGACTTCTAATCCTTTGGTAATTCAGAGTACTTTTTTTCATATTCATTATCTTTCAAATAAGTATAATCAGCATATTATTTAACTCTCCCATCTCATTTTCACGAATAATTTTCATAACTAACTTTCATTTCAAATAAAATGTAATAGATTTTTTTAAGCAAAGCTCTCTGCTTATAAACCCAATAAGACTTAATCCTTACGAGTGTTCAAATTAGCTAAAAAAAATATCTTTTCTCTTTGAATCAAATGAAAGGACCCGAGGATGGCTTACATAATCTACAGCAGGGGGCAAGTGTGTAATAAACATAATCCTGGTCATCAATAGTTAATGATTCTAATTTGAAAGGTTGTAATCCTTGATATTAAGCTTTTTAATTCAATGGAAACAGAAATCAACGGTCTTCTTTCAAAAAATATGCATTATGATTAAAACATAGTTTGCTAATGTTGTGCGCACTATTAAGAATAGAATTTGATAAGGTAATCAAAGCGAGATAAATAAATGAATTATTCTAATTAAATATGGTGCAGAAAAAATTAGATGAAGTGATTTGAAGCAAAGCAACAAACACCTAAGAGAATTGCACACACAAACTTCAATGGTTTAACTCGTGTACCCCTTCCTTAGTACACATGAGACGAACAATGTTCTTTATATTCTTGTAAAAGTAGACCTTGATGCGTTGATTAACCCTGTTGAAAGACGAGAAGATGATTTTGTTTCCGTTGTTATGGATGACTTTATAGTCTCCCTTCTGACAAATCTTCAGTTTTGAGATGCTATCGTAAGAACTGCTGGATGAGGAGAAAGTCCACCTCATCATCATCAGGCTCCACAGGGTCTTGGGGAACAGCTCAGCTATTAGAGAAGACCTTAAGAAAGATTTCCCTCTCAACAAAGGGGCTATGACTCGCGCGTAAAGTGAGGCGTCCCCCTTATGCTCCAGGTGGTCGCCAATAGCAGGTAGAACTCCCAGCAGAACGGCGAATGGCATCAATAACTACAGGATTGATGCTTGTGCAAGAAGGTGGGAGCACGAGGGAAGGTGACTGGGAAGATCAATGGAAGAAACACCGTTGACTTGGCTGTGATCAAGTCCAAAGCCAGCGGCTTGCCCCAAAAAGGGTACCCATTAGGACGAGCTAGCCACCGCTTCGCCCAGCTCACTACACGGAGGTTATCGGTGTTTCTTGCCTCGAAATTCACAGGCCTCGGTCTCCAACTTTGTTCGAGGGCTCCATCTGCCTGCCGGACATGGTCGCGTGCAGTAAATCTCTCCGCGAGATGACTGCTTTTCTTCTAACGACGAGAAGCCCGACAGAGAGAAGGATACCATGGTGTAGACTAGGTTTCTGCTGGAAGACGATAAGGGACAACGACGACAGGAGGAAAGGGAAGAAAGTGATGTCATCTCCTCTCCAGCAGAAGACGGCCAGCTCCAATGGACTCCTCGGACAGATGGGGAGTCGGAAGGCGGTGGGTGACTGTTGGAGGGGGAGGACGTTCTCTGGGATTCACCCAACATATGGGTCTGCTCGAGTTGGCGCCATCCCAAGAGCGCAAGCTTTCAGCCATTCCCGACGAACGTAGCCTAGTCTTTTCAGAGACAGCCTCCCACTGAGAACATATTTTTTAATAAAAAAGTTCAATCCATTTTTTCATTCTGTTTTTGTATGCCCTCGTACTTAAACAATTATCTCTAGCTGTTTGAATAGTTATTTATTGACTAACAGAGGTAAACATATGATCGTAGTAACGGTTTCCCACTTCCGTTTATGCATCCACCTGACAATACATTAAAATCCACTGCCTCGGGTTTTATTGTGGAAACAGCTCAATGTTGATGTTGTTAAAAATGTATTTCTATGAAAAAAAAATTTATTTCTCTTGGATTATCGATTAATCTCAACTATATTTATATGAATAATTACCTGCCCTTGTATCAGTACAGCTATTTAATTACCTTATTTATGTTACTTATGTGAGAAAGCGTACATGTATAATATGTCCCGTTGGCTGACCTAACTTTAATTCGAAATGTTTCAACTATTACTTGCACACTTCACCTTTGTTTCCTTCATGACAATCATAAAAGTCAATTTACACAAGAGTAAGTGTACTAACACAATTTAAAATTAAATGATAATAAAAAAGTGATTTTTTTTATGAAAATTAATATAATTTACCCGTTGTTTATTTACAGTGTGATAAGCAGAATTACATCAAAATGCCACCTGGACTAACAGTCAATCACTAGTCACAAATGTTAGAAAGAGAGAGCTGGTTTGGGGGGGTTGACGACAATCTCCAGCTGGCACATCATCTAGTAACTCTATAATGGTTTTTCTTCACTAAACAAGATAGAGATAAACCTTATTAAATATGCAGGGAATTTCTTGAGAGAGACTACGAAAAGTTCACTACGGCATGTACAAATCAATTCAAGCAATGGTCTTGAGTAGCTTTCAATATAAACAGCAAAAGCACTATACCTTGCATATACAAAAGATGGATATGTCCCTTATTGTCAAAATATTTATAAAATACTCTTTGATATGCATTTGCAAATTAGAAAATGATACTCATCTAGCCAGGCCAACTCAACTGTTGTTAGATCGTCAACCAAATGACAAAAAGGTTTTTCTAATTCGACAACATACATTAGGATTCTAGTGCTTATTAGTAGTCCTTTCTAGAAGGTCTAAACTTATGGAACCATCTAATATGCCCTTGGAATTGACATGGACTAAGGCCATATGCAGAATTTATTTAGTGAAATGCGGAAGAATTTGGAACGGCATTTATCGTCTTTAGTTGTGATCAAAATACTGCTGCCACAATCAAAAATTTTTCTCTGGTATCAAAGCCTATTAGATTTAGAATCCTTTCATCATCCCTAGGAAAACGACAATCAAGGTTAGATGTTAACCCAATCCTCTGAGATTAGAAAAGCTATTTGTTTGCAAGGATAAGCATGAAATTTGAAGTTCAGCATACCTATCCCACATTCAGTACTAAAGCATGTCCTCCAGTCCTATGAGAGGAAGAATGAGCACTTGTCAACCTTAAATCTTAACCATGAAGACTATGACGCATCAGTACATCTCTAAACATCAGAAAAGGTTCCATGCCATGACGGCATCAGGCATCGTGTCTTGGTGATAGTTCGCACCCATTCACTAGGTCAACGGGCAGTACATCTCTAAGGTCCTGTTCTTCACAATCTACTTTAGTTGCACAACCCTTTGGCACTGCGAAACGCTCCAACAGCCTTCTGGGAATCGTTGGCGCTGGTTCATCAGGCTAGCTCAAGATTTCCAGCAAAATATCTGACAATTGTCAAGAGAGAGCCTAGGGCATTTCTGTCTCTTGGATTCATCTCTTCTCCAAGATCAAGGCCTGTTCTTTGGTAAACGGCAAGGTACTGTCGCAGCTCAGACGGAAAAAAGTAAACCATCTTCATCTATGTTTTCTGGGAACAATGATATTTTAACATAGCCGCTACAGATTGCCACAGTGAAGATGTTACAGCACATCGTCATTCAAGAAGCTTGTTGCATGTAGCAGTGCCCACAGCTGCAGCAAGATGCCAAGCCGCGTGGATGTACGGGGTTTGAGGAAAGCAATCATCAGCGATGAAGAGAGCACCCGCCAGTACAGACGACACTGCATGGAGGTTGTGTGCTGTCCGAAGCTCCGGTTTCTCCAATGCCCTTCTAGCGAATGTTACCTGTACAAGAATGAAAGCTAATAACCCTTGAAAGTCTTTGAGCTTTGTAACCAGCGAGATTGAGGGACATGATCACACAAATTCCTCTACTTTTTTATTATGCTCTACTTTTCTTAGTATATTTCCTAACCATGATAGGTGCTTTGGACTGGAGATTAGCTTTGAAATCTGGTCTGACCAGATCTAGGACATGTTTAATGTGAACTGCGAATCATAAAAATCTCTCATGGTTACTGATTGAGCAAAAAAGGTGCATACTCCAGATCAAATCTATAACAGCTGAAAGACCACCGTTCCTAAGGATGCTGTCACATTAAGAAATCCTAAAAAGGTAAGCATTTTGGAAATGGATTCTGGGGAAAATCGGCTCACTGAAGATCACATTTTTTGTATTAAAATGGATTGGATTTATGATACAACTATTTTTGAGATTTTATCCACAAATTAACACCAGAAGTCCATTTAGTGGTAACTAAATGAAGGTTCTGATGGGCTCCATGATAGTGCGTAGTAAATCAGCGTTGCCTATCATCCTGAAAGTGATCTTTTGTTGAATACATATTATTTCTCCATTAGAACGAAGCTAGACTGAGGATTTATTACCCAGATCACACTCAGGTATGAGCTTATACATTCAATACAATCAGTTTGTTTATCTTGGTGTGACGAAACCTTGCCGATTCACCATTTTCTGATAACCAATTTCTACTTATGCAAAATGGTCAGGATAATACCCATCATAAAGACAGGTAACAAGAAGACTGCCTGTAGTAGCAGCTCAAGTTTGATGACAGCGGGAGCAACAAGGATTTCAAAAACGTAAAAATATTAATGGCATTCGTAAAAGGACAGATAATTTCAGAAACATGGAACAATTTCATATGGCAACACCAAACAAGAAAGAAAGGAACTAAGAAAACCAAAAGCAATACTTTGCATTCTTAGTAAGTTGTGCAAATGATTACCAGAGAGAACACTTGCTAAATACACAGGTTATTATCTGATAGCCTCATTTATATTCAAACTACCCCTAAAAGTTTTATTTTATTTATTAACTTGTGTAAATAATGATGAGAACTCATAAACAGCGACTTATCATTTTAATGCGAGCCAAAAACTAAACATTTCACTTTCATCAGGAAACTTCACTTTGAATGCAAAAAGGCAACCCATCATGTAAGAACGGATAGTGTTACCTCCATCAGTCCAGTATGAACAGCTGAAACCATGAAGGGCTGAATAGGTAGAAACAATGCTGACGCCATCATTAGCGATCTAGGATTTTCATTACCAAGTGCTCTTGATAAACACTGCACGACGTTGTCACCACATTAGAATACCATTTTATATGCAACTCTTAAGGCTTTCTCTATGCACATTGCCTAGTCTTTCTCTAGGCTATGGAAGAACATAAAACAATAAGGATGTCAAGCTTGTACGAATCAAGAAGGTACGAATGAATGGACGAAAATAAGGAAATATCATTCACACTTTTTAAAATTGTAACATAATGAGATCAACCGATAAAACATCTACTTTAGACATTCCTAAGAATAGCTGTAACGTTTACATTAATAGATATTTTCGTTTAGACAGATTTTCATATTCTAAATGCGCAGCTCGAGATATGAATACTATATAATGGTTCATTTCTAGCACAGCCTATGCTTGCGTTTGTCATTTCATTGAAGGTAGCATGAAAATAAAATTTAGTCAAAATATCTCCTTAAACAGACAAAAAGATGCCAAAGACTGACGATCAAGACAGAGATTATCTAATCTTCTAACCATGAATATAAAACATTAGGTTCCCAAGACATGAAGAATTGTTCACATATGGCAAGCCCAAAAAGAAAAATTTATGAGATAAGGTAAGGGGAGACGAAACACTCAGAAAGAACTTGTACATCCTGATTATAAGAAGATGGAACCACCACTGTGCCTCAACCACTCACCATGGGATCTAAAAGTTTACGAAATATTGTACCAGCATAAATAATTCACTTTCACTGGCAAGGACAGCATAAATAATTTCCCCCTCCTTTACCCAGGCAGCACCCTTCTATGGAAATCACCACCTATCGATTTTTACAGAGCACCCTGTCCATCATTTGAGGCCTGCATGATACTCCACCCAGTTTCTAGGCAACAGAGCAAGTCGTCAGGACTCTCCCTGTATTTTTTCCCCAAGCACCTATTTATTGGAGTTATAAAGGACTTAAATATCATCCTGTGAACCATAGCGACAATGAATATATATTTTGTCACAAAAGGTGCGATTTATCGACACATAACAGGTATTTATAGCTGGGGCAACAACAGCGTACGAAAATCTAATTTCACTTTAAAGTAAGAGGCAGGTTTTCAGCGATATAAGATTTGCAACAATTTCTTCATATGTGTCAAAAAATTTCTCCAACTTACAATTGTTGCCGTTGATATCATTGCATAATCTGCCCACCTTAGGAACCTTTTGAGTTCACCCCTCGATGAATGGTATAAAGATGAAGCAATCCCAACTCCAATCAATGAATTAGCATACAATCGACAATTTAAGTTCTTCCTGCATAAACAATCAAATGACTTGAAAGTTATGATAAAGGCTCAAGAGTGAAAACTTATTTAGAAAGTGTTAGTGAGCATGCCGTGGAGCTTGGAGGCCGAGGGCAATGAATGGTAACGATGTTACAACATTGACAATTGTCTCGGTCAGATTCCGATCCCCTGCAGGAAGAAAAAATTGGGTTAGCTCATGCAGATGCAGCCATTCGTACACGTTATTAAGTCCATTAAGAGCACCTAAAAAAAAAGCGACCACACCAAGTATACCTTGATGGTTGCAGCAGATAGGCCTTAGGCAAGGTGGTCTCTGCTCCCATATGCGTCTGGCATGGGAAAAACTAGTTATCTATGCATAGATTAAAACGTAAAATAATAATCGTGTCATAATATCTGGAAATAAATTTAAGCTGGTTCTGGGAAAGAATGGCATTCAGAATGCAAAATCCTCTGGAATCACAACTCACTGAATAACAAGGCTTTGGCATGTTCCATCGCTTGAAGTATCATAGCCAGCATGCTGATGAATATTCTCTGCTTTGAATGGAGAATGAGGCAGTAAACGCATTCCATGCACACCATCCAGGACCTTATTAGGGGTTGGCGAAGTATCAACACCCATATGTATATAAATATCTCTGAAAGTTCCAGCATATTAATCACATCGTAAGTGATCTATAGATACCATATAAAAATAACGATGCAATAAAGAATCTGCTAGGATAAATGCAAGCGTCGTAAAATTATGATCACAGTCTCTAGCACCAAAACGAATAACCATCATCAAACCTCATAACATAGAATGATATAAATCTAGACCAACTACTAAATCCTACAGTATTGAGGGGCATAAGAAAACCAGATTTGGATTTAGGAACACAGGAAGATGAAAAATAAACAAGCTTGGTGACATGATGTGCATCCCAACCCATTCGTAGCTATGCTCTCATCCTCTGCACTTAGACGTCTCTTTGAAGCATGGTCTGTGAGCAATATTTCAAGAGCTACATCTTTCTCAACATTAATTTAGAAAATAATGTAACATTAGTTGAAATAACCGTGACATTAGGTTATTTGGAAACCTAATTTCTCAGAAGAAAAAACATTTCTCTCCAGAGTGCTCCAATGTCTTAAATATCAGTCAAGGGGGCAACATTATTGGCACTTCTTGTACAGCATCATAGATGCAACGCGGACATTTTGGAAGCGATCCAGAATCCATAAATCAGCATGAAGACGGCAAATCAACCTATCCCGGCTCTCCTGCTGCTTGCAACACACGATTTCCCAAAAGCTGTGAGTGCGGGCATTGATCTGGCTCTGGCCCTTCGAGAAAGGAATAACAGAGGTACTATTTAAGAAGTTACCGGTGAAAATCTTCTTGTTGGGGGCAAAACACATCATTTCACCAATCTTACTCCAAGCACACGGTGCATAATTTCTCCATATCACACATCGTCTCGCCTTTCTAAGAACAATCTTCAAGTGCGGGAAAAAAAAAAAAAGAGAGAAAGGCAGAGGACACAGACAGAGCGAGCGAGAGAGAGAAAGAGAAAGGGAGATTAGACAGACCTTCGAACGACCCCCGGATGACGGCAGGACCTGCTTCGAGAGCCCACCCAACTCTGCGCCGATCAGAGCTTCGACATAGCTCGGCCGAATTATACTCTGCACGGGGGGCGGGGGAAGGGGGGAATAAAACTGCGCGGAGAAGGAATCTACCGCGAGACCGGGGGGATCAGACCGGCCGGTGCCCGGATATTCCCCAGACCCAGCCAGCCTTCCCCCTCGCCGCGGTGTGGGCGACGACGACGGCTCTCGTCTCCGTGCGACCAGAGAGAGCCCACACGCTCGAAGCCGCGCGGCCACACAGTCGTCGGTGGGCCCGAGCGGTGGAGGCTCCCCATTGGACGACCACCGTCGCCTGGCGACCGCCCACCAATGGGGGAATTTTCCTAAAATACAACCTGTATACTCTTTTATTTTATAATGACCGAAAAAACAAAAATATCCGAACCCTTTGCGGACGTCAGATCATATAAGGCAATTAATTAAAAATATATATATCGTGCAATAAAATGATATTGGTTAGTGCGGCGCAATCTAAGCGCGTACTCACAGTCTTAACGAACTAATCGCCATCTTAAATTCGTTAACTACCCAGCTATGTCCCAGCTCCAATTTTAGAGTTCATCACTAAAGAAAGAAAAAAAAATTGAGCCACCAATCAAGAAAATCTATTTTTACATTTTTTATTCAAATTAAAACTAAATTCTTTAGACCACATTTGTATAATAAAATATTTATTACTTGATTTTCTATTTTTTATTTTTTAAAATTGAAATGTCACTTGTTGGGGGATATTGACCATAGTCAAACTTGTTGGCATGCAAAAAAGGGCCACCAAAATTTGGTTTTTTAACAACCCTAAGCCTGCTATGTATGTTGAGCATGGATGTCATACAACTAAGTAACCAATGATATTTTCATAAGTATGTCTATCATGGGTTGTGATTTTATAGTCTGGGGCAAAGGATTTAGGTTGCTAAATGTTTAATACGTGTTTTCTATTCTTCTACTTCGAGGACTACCCTAAGATTTAAGTTGAACAATTGGTCATTATCAAAGAACTAGGTAAGAGTTCAAGAGCGTGGCCTCATTTCTCTCGAGACCCCATCTTTTATTAATTTTTTTTGGGCATCCAAAAGTTGGGTTTTGTTAAGAGTTTATGAACATAAATGGAAAATTGTTCCATGTGAAGGACTTTCTTTTTGGAGTCCAGGTCCATTTTTGGTTCATCCAAATCGAAATTTGTATCAGTAGTTAATCTAATTCCAACGTAATACAAACTAATTTTGGCACCTGCCAAATGCTATTGGGATCTTATCGACACCCCGTGATTTTATGTTGTGGCATTAAACTCTTCTCCGAAGTAGATTTACCGTTATTAATACACGAAATATATTATCCTTGGACATTTCTTACCTTGTTCTTCAAATAGACTGGTTCTAATGGGTTAAGCGGTCTTGATTCCCGTGAAATTCGATCTCTCTCTCTCTCTATCTATCTATCTATCTATCTATCCATCTCTCTCTCTCTCTCTCTCTCTCTCTCTCTCTCTCTCTCTCTCTCTATTTATCTATCTATCTATCCATCTCTCTCTCTCTCGCTCTCTCTCTCTCTATCTATCTATCTATCTATCTCTCTCTCTCTCGCTCTCTCTCTTCTCTATCTCTCTCTCTCTCTCTCGTTCTCTCTCTCTCTCTCTCTTCTCTCTCTCTCTCACTCACTCAGTCACTCACTCTCTCTCTCTCTCTCTCTCACTCACTCAGTCACTCACTCTCGCTCTCTCTCTCTCCTCTCTCTCCTCTCTCTCTTCCCTCTCTCTCCTCTCTCTCTTCCCTCTCTCTCCCCTCTCTATCCTCTCTCTCTTCCCTCTCTCTCCTCTCTCTCTTCCCTCTCTCTCCCCTCTCTCTCCTCTCTCTCCTTTCTCTCCTCTCTCTCTCCCTCTCTCCCCCTCTCTCCCCTCTCTCTCCACTCTCTCTCCTCTCTCTCCCCTCTCTCTCCTCTCTCTCTCCCCTCTCTCCTCTCTCTTCCCTCTCTCTCCCCGCTCTCTCCTCTCTCTCTTCCCTCTCTCTCCCCTCTCTCTCCTCTCTCTCTTCCCTCTCTCTCCTCTCTCTCTTCCCTCTCTCCCCTCTCTCGTTCTCTCCCCTCTCTCTCCCCTCTCTCTCCTCTCTCTCTCCCCTCTCTCTCCCCTCTCTCTCCTCTCTCTCTCTCCCCTCTCTCTCCACTCTCCCTCCTCTCTCTCCGCCCCCTCTCCTCTCTCTCTCCCCTCTCTCTCCACTCTCCCTCCTCTCTCTCCCCCCTCTCCTCTCTCTCCCCTCTCTCTCCACTCTCCCTCCTCTCTCTCCCCTCTCTCTCCTCTCTCTCCCCTCTCTCTCCTCTCTCTCTCCCCTCTCTCTCCTCTCTCTCTTCCCTCTCTCTCCTCTCTCTCCCCTCTCTCTCTCAGATCCCCCTTCCTACTTCGGGCAACCAAGCCGGGCACGTCATTTCCGGTCAGTAACTCGCTCAGCCGAGCTGAGAGCATGCATCTCTCCTGGTCCCTTGGTCCCTTGCGAGTGAGCACAAAGCAGATACCAAGTACTTCTTAGTGGGCATAGGTGAATCTTTTAGCAAGCCCCGCTCATTCCAGCCCACTTACTTCTCTCTCTTCACCCAAGCCCAAGCCATGCTCAAGAAAGTCTGGACCGGCCCAAGCTTCGACGTGGGAGTAAGAAAATGGCCTTGCCATCTATAGAATATGGTTCTTCGCCACGGTCATAACATCTCAACCATGATGGGTCAGCCTTGATGGTTGTCTTTCTTCAAGCATGAAGAAGTTCAGATAATTGTGCTAGTTGAAACTGTCATAGCAAAGATTATATATAAAGCACACCGTAAGAGTGGATAAATATCTCACAAAAAATTCCAAGTACTAAGTATAGAACCAATTAAGTGTCCAATCTTGACATAAGTAGCTAGAACATATTGGCACCTTAGAATAATGTTCAAAACTCTGAAAATGAAATTCGCTCCACCAATATTCTTCAATCTCTTTAATCATACCATCATGATTTGACCGTGATTTAACATTATAATAACCCAGGATTATTGTAAGCCATTTGTATGGGTCTTTGAGACGTTACTCTTGTTGTCACATGCAGAAGAAAAAATTGTGAACTACGGCATGATAAAGTATTTATCTATGGAGCGGGGGAGGGGGGAATCTTTCATTAAGAGTAAAAAATATCGAAGGTTTTTGTCTAGTAGATTTTACAATGATCGTGATAGTAAGATCATAAAATAATGCCATGTTTCATTTTCCTCATCTACTTGCATATATTTTTGTGTAAATTTTGATCACACAAGACTTCAGATCATTAAAATTCATCATGCATAAGAAACTCCTTTTCAATAATAGATTGTGCAAATCAGATTTCTAGATCATTATAATAATTATAATTATCATTATTATTACAAAATGTCACCTGGCCTATAAATGAGAGGGAAACAACAAGGATATTCTTCTCATCATTTTATGCTCTTATTCAATGAATGATATGAAAATCATCCTTGTGTAACAAAGGGTACAATAAGATACTGCAATCATGATCGATTGTTGATCTGACTAGAATGATCAACGACCCAATCAACTAAAATCATTGATTGTCATCATTGATCATCTTGATCAATGATTTGATCAATCATAATCAGGTGATTATCATCATTTAATATTATTACATATACAGTCGAGTGATCAAGTGCCTAAATATTATATATAAATATATAATCTATATATTAAATATACTTATATATTAGGCCTAAGTCTTAGTTTTATTAAGATGTATATTATGCCTAATAACTATATTAAGATATATATAAATTAAACTTCCTAAAAATACATATATATATTAGACGTAATTATTAACTTTATTAACATATATAATGAGATTAAATAAATTTACTTTCCAACCTACATGAAATAGATTTTTTCTAGATGTGTTTATAAACTTTGTTAATGAGAGAGAGGGAGAGATAGAGAGAGAGAAGGAGATGGTGAGGCGATGGTGAAGTTGGCAATGGCAAATCTAGAGGCGTTGAAGTCAATCTCTTTAACAAGAAGAGGACAGAGGTAGTGGGAGTGAGAGTTGAGAGGAGGAAATCTCTCTCTCGTCAATGTGAATCGTTACTATTGGATGATAAATTGTACCCATTGATCCACCAATCGATTGACAATTGATCAAGGACCTGAATTGTGATCGTGATCATGGTCATTTTCTATGATTACCATTATTGATTGATCGATCATGATCATTGATCCAACGATCAATCAATCATAATCTCACTACCCTAGGGTACAATCGAATCATCTACATGATAAGTCCTAACTAGTGGATCATAAATTGGCATATAAAACCAGTGGAAGGAGAGGAATAAGGCAGCGAGCTGGCCTTCAGCCATGAGATTGAAGCCTTCACGAGTGCCTAACATAAGAACTGGCGCTTTTAGTAGGCCATTTGGACGGGTTTAGACTCAGGCTTTCCCTGCCATGGCTAGGAATCTTTCAACTCGAGCTCGGTTCCTCGGCACTCTATCTTCCATGGGGTCAGCTTGCACCATTTTTAGCACATCACCAGCTACACTGCTTCCCTCCGGCATCTCTGTGGAGGGCCCATCTCTCTCTTCCACAGCCTTCTTACTCCGGCGGCCTTCTCCCTCCTGCGGGCCCAGAATCCTCCGGAGGTGGCATCAGGACAGCTCTTCCCGCACTCAAAGCTTTCATCCATCATATGCTCGACTAAAGTTTATTAATTTCGAAGCTAACATATTCAAATATAGAATGGGCTGTGAGTTGGGTTGGGTTCAGTGAACTAATGGATAGAGAGAGAGAGAGAGAGAGAGAGAGAGACTTTTGACCCGGGCTGAGGCAAATGTAAGTTTTTTTAAAGGCCCACGCGTGTACCTGAATCTTACGCAGTATAATTGAAAAGTAAGGGGTAAATTAATCCAAATATTTTATAATGTCAGCTGGGCCGAGTATCCGGTGGGGCTGGGCTACAGTAAAAAGCCGAAATTTAACGTGAGACGGCCGGCGGAGGATCCCTGAGGCGTCTTCTCCACTGTACTCAAGGAATCCACTGCGGTAGCAGCTGTTACAGGCATCAAGCTATCCGTTTCCTTTCCGCCGCCCCCGTCGCAGAGGGCGATGCCGGGCAGGCGGAAATGCCCCCGGAAGTGAACCCTACGTGGGTCGGTTTCATGAATCCGCCCCAGATGCGGCGTCGTCTTCCTCCTCGTCGCCGGCGAGGGGCAGGCGGAAGCGGGCGGCGGAAGGTTGCAGGCGGGTAGAATAAAGGTAAAGGGGAAAAGCGGGCGCCACCACCGGCAGTGGCTATCGGGAAGGAACCGTGTCGGGAGGTTTGGCCGGCGGAGGCCCGCCGCTGTCGGAGGAATGCGAGAGTTCATGTTCTGGGCTGGCCCGCCGGTGGCGCCGCCGCGCCCACTCACCCGACGTGGGGAGCTTTGCCAGCGCCGTCTCAACGTGTGCCGGCCTTTCTGGGCCGACCCTCCAACCTGGAACCCATTGGCCGGGGCACAGTGTATATTTTATCCATCCCGGCGGGGAAGGGGCCGCCGAAGACGACAGCAACAGAGGTTCTCCTCGAACCAGACACACGCTCGCAAACACAGCGAGAGAGAGAGAGAGAGGGTTGCGGTGGGGCAGGAGGGGGGAGTGATGACCTTCGGTCGGAGCCCACCGACGTGGTGGAGGGCGGCGGAGAGATTGACGAGGGAGGGGAGCCCAGCGAGGGGGATTCCCGGTCGAAACCGGAGATCGCGTTCCCCTGTTTCAGGGGCCGTCAACCTTCGGGTTCGGCCGGGAAATTCTCTTTCTTTATCTTAGTTTTATGAGGTAAACGCGAGAGAATATAGAACAGAAGGCGCAGCAGAGAGCCGGAGAAATTTCCCAGGCGAGGAAGAATCCTGTACAGGCCAGCGGACTTTCTGAGGCCCGGCCGAGCTCTGTGAAGCCCCTCTTCGGTTCTTTGCTCCGACAGAGAGAGAGAGAGAGAGAGAGAGAGAGGCTGCGAGTCACCAGGTGACGGTGATGATGGTACGCACAGGCTAGCCCGGAGGCCTGGCGGCGTTTTTAACGCCGGCGTTGGCCGCAGTGGGGGAGCGTCTGCTCTGTGCAAGATTATTTTCCCCCAACACCACCGATGGCCTGGGGGCGGTGCACGCGCAGGGAGACGCCCATGATATTCCCAGCTCCTCTATCTCTCTCTCTCTCTCTCTCTCTAAACGTGCGATTTGACTGGCTTCCTATTGGGAAGTGAACGCTCATTACCTGTTTGTAAAAATGTCGGAGAGAGTGGAGACCACTGGCGCATCTTCTTCTTCCTTGGTCTGCGCCTTTTCTCGGCCGCCATGACCGATCAGGTCGTCACCTTTAATCATTCCAGCGGTCTCCCCCTCCCTTCATCTCCCCCCCCCTGTCGTGTCCCCGTCGTTCCCTCCGTCCCTCGCCCTTTTGCTGCTGGCCTGGTGCGACGGTGGAGGGGGGCTGTAGAGAGAGAGAGAGAGAGAGAGAGAGAGATGGTCCCCGGCATTTTTAAAAAGGAAAGGCGAAAGGAAGACCCTTTAAGAGGCTCCATGAGCCCCTCGTCTTCTTTCCTCGTCACTCCGCCATCCTCACTCCCATCCCCACCCTCTCCTCCCTTTCCCCCCATCGCAGCACACGTCTCTCTCTCTCTCTCTCTAGCTGCCCGCGACCAGTGGTGGGAGGGAGGGGAGAGGGACTCTTCCTCGCGGCGAGGGAAATAAAAACAGAGGAAAATCCAAGGGGCGGCGTGGCGGAGTGGGAGCGGGGGGACGGGGAGGGGGGAATAAAATAGTGCCGGCGGGCGGGGGGAGGTGGAAGTAGCGGGTCCATATGCTTTGGAGACCGCGAGGTGCCGCCCAGCAGCAGCTCTCGACCCTCCCAACGCCGGTCTGCCGGCCGCTGCCCTCCATCCCCTCCAGCAGAACAAAACCCCAACACATGCTCCTCGATGCCCTCAATGGCTGAATCCCTTCCCGATCCCTCGTGCTCCTCCCCCCACCCGATATCCCCCTCGCCGGCCTCTCGCCGGTGCTGATTCTGCAGCTCAGATAACCAGTTCCAGCGAGTAGAAGAAGAAGAAGAAGAAGAAGAAGAAGAGCAGAAGCGAGAAGAAGAAGAAGAAGAAGAAGAGAGGAAGATGATTACCGGGACAGACTTCTACCATGTGATGACAGCGATGGTGCCGCTGTACGTGGCGATGATCCTAGCCTACGGCAGCGTGAGGTGGTGGAAGATCTTCACGCCGGACCAGTGCTCCGGGATCAACCGGTTCGTGGCCCTGTTCGCTGTGCCGCTCCTGTCCTTCCACTTCATCTCCACCAACGATCCGTACACGATGAACCTCCGCTTCATCGCTGCCGACACCCTGCAGAAGCTGCTTATGCTGGCGATGCTCGCCGTCTGGTCCAGGCTGAGCAGCCGGGGCAGCCTGGAGTGGACCATCACTCTCTTCTCCCTCTCGACCTTGCCCAATACCCTCGTCATGGGCATCCCCCTCCTCAAGGCCATGTACGGCGACTACTCCGGCAGCCTCATGGTGCAGATCGTCGTCCTCCAGTGCATCATCTGGTACACCTTCATGCTCTTCATGTTCGAGTACCGCGCCGCCCGCCTCCTCATCACGGAGCAGTTCCCTGACGTCGCCGGCTCCATCGTCTCCATCGCCGTCGACTCCGACGTCGTCTCCCTCGACGGCCACCGCGAGGGCGCCATCGAGGCCGACGCCGAGGTCAAGGAGGACGGCAAAGTCCACGTCACAGTCCGGCGCTCCAACGCCTCCCGCTCCGACGTCTTCTCCCGCCGCTCCGTCGGCTTCTCCGCCACCACGCCGCGCCCTTCCAACCTCACCAACGCGGAAATCTATTCGCTGCAGTCGTCCCGCAACCCCACACCGAGGGGTTCCAGCTTCAACCACACCGACTTCTACTCCATGGCCGGCCGGAGCTCCAACTTCGGTGCCACCGACGCCTTCGGCATGGTAGCCACCTCCCGGGGCCCAACCCCCCGCCCGTCGAACTACTACGAGGAGGACAACCTCGCCGCCGGAGGACCCGGCGGCGCGAAATCCAGGTTTCACTACCACACGCCGGCGCCGCCGCCGGTTTCAGCGGCAATGCACGGCTACCCAGCTCCCAATCCGGGGGTGTTCTCGCCTCCACCGACGGCGCCGGCGAAGACCGTCTCCATGCCCAACGCCGGTGGAGCGAGGAAAGCCAACGGGCAGCCGCAGACCGTGGCGAAAGGGGACGAAGGGGGCAAGGACCTGCATATGTTCGTGTGGAGCTCCAGCGCCTCGCCGGTTTCCGACGTGTTCGGCGGCGCGCAGGAGTACGCCGCGGCCCCAGACGCCGCCGCCGCTCCTGTCAAGGATGTGAGGATGGTAGTGTCTCCGGGAAAGGGTACTAACTACTCTAAACTCTCCTTTCCTCCTCCATGACTGCCGTACTGACGACGGGCTTCGGCGCAGTGGACGGCGCCCGGAGGGAGGACTTCTTGGAGAGGGACGACTTCAGCTTCGGCAACGAACGCGAGGCCCACGAGGCGCGCGGAAGCGGCGGCGACGTGGGGAAGGCGGCGATTGGCGGGGGAGGGAAGGCCGGCGGCGCCGACGGCGGCGGGTTGGAGGGGAAGGTGGCAATGCCGCCGACGAGCGTCATGACGAGGCTGATACTGATCATGGTGTGGAGGAAGCTCATAAGGAACCCCAACACCTACTCCAGCCTCATCGGGCTCATCTGGTCCCTCGTCTCCTTCAGGTTAGGCTGCCTGCTCCATTTCACCGGTCCCGTTCCTGCTGTCTCCCCAGTAAAGCTCCGTCTTCAACCTGCTCGTTATGCAGGTGGCATGTGGAGATGCCGGCCATCGTCGCCAAGTCCATCTCCATACTGTCGGACGCGGGGCTCGGAATGGCCATGTTCAGCCTGGGTGAGTTAATTCTCTCCTTAATGAGGCCTGGTTGACCTCATCTTCTTCTTCCCTGCTTCCCGCCTTGCTGTATTAAACGTATTGATGGAGCTGCTCACCCTCCTCGCCCCCGCCCCCCTGCCATGGCGGCTCTGGAATGGTGCTTCCGGTGCGCTCGCTGGTGGCGGCGGCAACTTCGACTGCGTCTGCAATGGCGACGGGACAGGGCTGTTCATGGCCTTGCAGCCGAGGATCGTAGCATGTGGAAACTCGGTGGCAGCCTTTGCCATGGCCGTCAGGTTCCTAACAGGGCCAGCTGTCACGGCCGCCGCTGCCATCGCCGTCGGCATCCGGGGCGACCTCCTCCGCATCTCCATTGTCCAGGTGAGATCTGATTCCCATTCTCTTCTCTGCCCGTCTATCGCCTCGTACTCCCTCTCTTTCTCTCTCTACTGTAATTGCCGGCAATTCTTTCTCGCACCTACTTCCAGATCTGGTTTCTTATACGAAAAGATACTAACTGTATGGCTGTGGGCAGGCGGCCCTCCCGCAGGGGATCGTCCCCTTCGTCTTCGCCAAGGAGTACAACGTCCACCCGCAGATTCTTAGCACGACGTCAGTCCACCTACCATCTCCCTCCTCCTTCCTCGCACTCCGCCGCGCTGACGTCCTCTCCTTCGTCCTGTTCCAGGGTCATTTTCGGAATGCTGATAGCCCTGCCGATCGACCTGGTCTACTACGTCCTGCTGGGCCTCTGAAAGGAAGCAGGCCCTCCCAGGTGGGAGGAGAAGCGCCGCCGCAGCCGGGGGGCGCGGCGGCGGCGGAGCTGCCCACGGCCGTCCGCCTCGAATGGGAAACAGACGAGCGCGAATTCTGGGGGGAGACGGAAAGAAAGAGATGGGAGGATGGCGAGCTTCTTCCTCCCTGTTGTTGTTCCGGATCCCCTGGAGGGGTAAGAAGCAGAGAGGAGGCCTTAAAGAAGCGGAAGATCAGTGCCTGTTCTAATCTCATGCGTTGAATCTAGATCTCCCTTGCCGCCGTGTCTTTCTCTCTCTTCCAAGAACATTTTTTTACTGCACGAGGAACGCGGAGCCAGTAGAGAGAGAGAGAGAGAGAGAGAGAGAGGAGGAGAGGAAGAGAGAGATGCGGGGACCGGTGTCAGTCCGTCACTCTCCTGAGACAAGATATGTCGGCCGATGCCCGAAAGTATTTAAAGAAAATTGAAAAAGGTCCTCCCTTCCACATTCTATGGTGGCGCTAGCGCCACCTTGTGAGAGAGAGAGGCACTTCCTCGTGATTGAGAGGGCCCCTCCAAGCGGGGTCCCGTCCATTATGGGACGGCTTGCCGGAGGGGCAGGGCCGTGGGGTTTGCCGGTGAAGGCGTCTCTGTCCGACGTTGACCCTGCTTCTCTCTCCCTCTCTCTCTCTCTCTCTCTCTCTCTCCTCCCCCGGGCACTGAAGGTGGGGGCGGCGCCGCCGCCGCATCGTCGGCCTTCCCCTTGGCCTCCAAAACCACCGTCCTTTTTTTACTCCGCTTCGTCGGCCGTGAAAGGCCCCGCCATTTCGTGGACTGGTTCTCGGGGACCCTCCACCCCACTCCGCGTTTTGAGGTCCCCCCGTTCTGCGGAACCGGGCCTGCCACGGGCAAGCGGCTGAGCTGCGACCTCCCTGTCCTGCGGCGGCGGCGGCGCCGCCGGCGAGCCCCCCGGCTGGCCCCGAAGCGAAGGGGTCTTCCCGCTGGCACGCAGTTCGCCGGAATCATTGCGCTGGCACATGGTGGGGGCGAAGAGGCGCCCCCTGGCGTGTCTACGGCCTCGTAACTCGCTGCCGGGGAGGTCCGTCTTTCTCGAATAAGCCCAGCTTGATATCGATAATTAGGGTTACGTACTCAGATAAATTTGGTGTTGCTTGCCGTGTCCCTTTTCTAGTAAATGCTAAGTTGACAGCTCAGCTGCTGCACAGTGGCCTTTTTCTGATGAACTGGCAGAAGACGACATCTGGTGCTCCCCCGTCGGTCGCCCTCCTCTCTCTCCTCTCTCTCGCTATCTATCCATCTACCTATCTATCTCATGCCCTCCTCTCTCTCCACCAGAAAGGGTGAGATCAGATGAGCCAGCTGGACGTCTTCCGAGTCACCAGAAATCTCAGCCAAGCGTGCCAGATGTCTCGCCACGTCTGCATCTACGTTAAAGCCACATGCATTCGGGAATAAAATATTTGTGGGCGCATTTGTCGTATTTTGTTAATGCATAGAATTTCGTAAAAATTCCAGAGGTCCATGAGTGATGACCGAAGGCTTTCCCCGCCGATGGTACTGAAAAAAAAACGCATTTCAGATGGGAGATTTTTCATCAATAGAGACAGATTTTATCAAGAACAGCGATTAATTTTCGGTGCCCGTCTGGGTATCAGGCCCTCACATTTTAGAAAAATAATCTGAATATTAAGTAATCAGTATAGATTTCCCATTAATTATTTAAATTCCCAGAGGACGCACCGCGACGAAGTGCCCACTCTTCTTCCACTTGCGGCGGGCGAGCCACGGGTTTCAAGACTCTTCGGAGGGAGGGGGAGAGAGGTGGATGAGGGGCTCCGTTTCTTGGCCGCCCCCCAACCACTGGATATCGCCGTCGTCGCCATGAATGCTGCGGGCTTTGGGTTGGATGAGGAGCTCTCCAAGGAGGGCGGCCGCCCAGAAGCTTGATTGCCCTCCCATGGACTCCCCCGCCGTACGTTCCCCTAGCCACCACCTCCATCTCCACAGGAGATTCTCCGCGAATACTACAACTGGTAAGACTGTAGAAGAACATTCTTACAGCAGTAGGTGGTGCAGTATCTCATTCTCTCTCTCTCTCTCTCTCTCTCTCTCTCTCTCTCTCTCTCCCCCCCTATCTCTCTCTACCCGCTTAACTTGCAACCCTGCAAACCGATCACATCGACATGAAGCGCCGCATGTGGCCTGCCCCCAGCGACCGAGTAGGAGCTGTCTTCTGTTAGATCTCAGCAAGTTGCAGGAGGGGACCTGGGGCGGCAGCGCAGCAGGTCAAGCCCGCACTAGGACTTGTCCCGTCGGCATCCGGGTGGGCAGGGGTTCAGATTTCCGTTACTTAATCAAAGTTAATGCCTTGCCCCCTCCAAATTCCACGCGGAGATGTCGTGTCTTATCTTGATCCCCTCGAAACCATCGTCTTCCTCCCCATCGAGGGAGAGGTAGAACGGGCTTACAGTCGCACGTGCGGCGAGAATGAGACGTCAGAGTGCGACCGCATCGTCTTCTTGCTCGGGCAGGCCTCGTGCATGGTCTCCTCGCCGGCGGAGGGCGTCGGGAACGCCTTGACAAACGCTCGGTGTCCCATCTTCTTGGCGGGACCTCGTTGGCTTCTTGGGCACCGGGGAAGTAGATAGAGCAAGTAGGGATGGGTATCTGCGCAGCTGAGGGAAAGCCATGGCCATTTCCTCTGGGCGTGGCTCGAGAGGATAATCCAAATGAAAGGGATCTGCACCAAAGTTTGAGAGGAAAGGTCAAGGGGAAGCTGATAAACCGCGAGGATCACAGATTGAGCAGGGTTTTGGATTGACCTCATGAGAGGTTTGAGGAAACGAAAATGAAGGGCCTGATCGAAGAAGAAAAGTTCGAGTTTTCTGATAAAATGGAAGCGGAGAATAGCATGAACACAAGTCAACCGATGAGGATAGGGTAGATTTGATATCCATTATTGCGTAACTGAAATGGGGTAGCATCATCATATTCTCGTATGACCAAAATATTTTTAATATTACAATATCCAAAAAAGTTGAAGAACCCGAGGCTGGGGGTTTCAACGGACGTTTCATTCTTCGCATTTGACCAATTAAAAAAAAATCCATACTTCGTGTAACATCATCGAGCACTCATAAATTGAATTACACATAAAAAAATCAGCTGATATATAAAATTGTATTTAATGACGCGATCAGGGTGCGGTATATGTCATGTCACCTTGTAGGGGCTGGAACGAGAAACGTCGTTAAAATTGAGCCTAATTTAAGCTACCCCAATAAATTGCACGTCCCTGATAATATGCAGCGTCTCTTAAACCCCTGCTTATCAAAGGTGCCCTACAACTTTTGCAGCCCCAACTACCATTAATGGAACAAGATATAATTTTTTTTACCATCACATAATTGGAAACCGCAGCCCTAAAAAATAGTAGATTTATTAAATTTTTATTACTGTATTATTTTCGAGAACAAATATTTCAGTAATAACCAAAGTGTTCTAAGTGTTCAATATTCAGAATAAATATATCTGTAATAACTTTACCTGAAAATTAAGTCAGTGATCAAGTTTAGAAGTCTCATCTCATCTCATGCCATCAGAGCTTCCCACTTCCCCCCCCAATTATGTTCGTCGTCACAAAGCATCAAGGACAGGAGCAACTATAACAAGGGAGGGGTACTGTAAGAACACTATTCCCGAGCCAACGTCTGGCATTCAACCTTGTCGATGCATATTAATTGAATTTCCCGGAACAGTGAAGGGACATATCCGCATCTTGATAAGTTGAAAGGTTGCAAGAGGATACTTTACATTATTTGAAGTGTTTTGAGTATAACCTTTTTACCAGAGGGGAAGAGACTATTTTCCCTCGCTTTTGATTTAGGAAAGATCTCATTGAATTTTAGTCCAACTCATTTCCAGTTTTCCTACAGGAACAAGGCCAATAAAGTCAACGCAGTTCAGCAAATGACGGAGTTGGTCTCGACCTTAGGTAAATTTGGTTTGGTGAGCGGAGATACCAAGTCCGTCATTTTCTGAACCGCGTTGACTTTATTGGCCTTTCTGCGTTGAAGACTTGTTTAATATTAGGATAGAGTCGATTTAATTAGTTCAAAACAGTTAAGACTGTCAAAAGTCTTCCGCCAAATAAATTCCAGAGCCCCCAGCAGCCAAAGTGGAGGATAAAATGTATCCAATTTAAAGGTGGTCAGAGTGGAGGATAACGTCTCAATTAAAGGAAGTAAAGATGGTCACCATGTGTTGTTTAGCACATTCTCTCACAATGAAGCCTTCCTCTTCCGAAACAAAGCTCCACCATAAACGTTTATGTTGAAGGAAATTACACTCATATTTAGCGTTATCCTACATGCCCATCTAGTTGATCAGGCAAGAAATGTGACTCTGGGAGTGCTTTTCTTTCATCAAAGCTAAGCTACTAAAATCCAACCCAAGTTCCGTAGATATGATGTATGATCTAAGGTATTAGGGAGGCTGTAGGACACGACAGGCCATGCAGCATGCCACAGGGAATCTCCTGGGTCGTCGTCTCCGAGACGGGCCCTGGCTTGGACAAAGTCACTTTCAACGCCGGTCTTTCAAAGTTTCTCCAAGGTAAATAATCTGACCCATTACCCTCACCGCACAAAGGCCTCTCTTTGGTTAATAAGCCTAGAAAAAAGAAAGCAGGAAGAAAGGGGAGATAGAGGAAATGAGCGTCGTCTGGTGGGGAAAGGTGCGATTGAGGAGCATGTGAATGAGAGAGAGAGAGAGAGAGAGAGAGAGAGAGAAAGGAGAAGAAAGAAAGGAGGGAAACTATGAGAACTCATCGGTAGCTCTGCTGTCTTCTCTTTTATCATGAAAGGTGTCCCCTTTGGGCATATTCCAGGTAAGAGAAGGCCCAGCCAGTGGTTGGACAGGTTAGGAGACAGCATGGGGGAGGAACGCAGGCGAGGGTAGTGGGAAACGGGGACAACCGACAAAAGCGACCGTCTTCCGGTCGCCGGCTGACCCTACACAGACTGGTGGCGGACATGGCCCGTAACTCCTCTTTCACCTGCCCCCCAATGCCCTCTCTCTCTCCGACCCACCTGCGTCCCAGAGACCAAGGGCTCTCGTCATCCAATGTAAGCATCATTCGAGTCACCCTGCCTTCACTCCACTGATTACCCCCATCCCAGAGATTCTTTATGTAATTTCGACGGCCAGTCGCCCCATGCGCAAAGAGCCTTCTCAGAGGGCCTATGTAATTCCTCTAGTGCACTTCTAAGGAGAAGCAGAAGTAGAGGGCCTCAAAGAAGGTGAGCAGGAGGAACCCAGCGGAGCCGGGTGAGGGTAGCAGCCATGTCGGTTCCAGCCGGTCCGGGCGGAGGAGGTTGGAGACGGGATGACTCCGAGGGGAATGTCTGGGGCCTGTAGCACACCTCTACAGGTTTACGCTCCCCGAGGTCTTCTTTCCCACTGAATAATGAGCGCTAGCGAGGCCGCCCATGTTATCGTCAGCGAGGCCACCAGAGCGTGTTACGTCTTTGTAGATTTATTTATCGTCGATCCGTCGGCCGAGGTGAGTAGGTGGCAGGACATCCTTTCTCTCTCTTCTTTTCATTGCCCCGTCAATTATCCTTCCCGAAAGGGCAAATGGGTCCTTCCCCATGGGAGACTGGCGTGCTTCAATTGCCTATTAATGATCCATATCAACCATCCATGCAACCCATCTGCTGTAGATGGAGCGTGCTCCTCAACAATGAGGACCCGCTTTTCATTAAAGATCCCTGTTGTCCAAGCGGTATGTAGAATGATATAATTTTAAGTTGGAACAATAGGAAATTAACCTTCTGATATGAAACATGCTCCGTACTGCATCGTAGTCTGATTAGGCCCTTGAAATTAACTACACTATAATAAGATTAATATTTTTCCAAGTGGTGAATGATAGATAAGGAGTTTCATACGTGGTTCCATTAAAATTATATTTTCCTTCAAGAAGCGAACTTCACTGATTTCATTTAAATCTTCATAAATGGGTCAACTTTGGCCATAGGTGGCGACAATTTATTGCCAAAAATCGCCATTTTCTAGGTTAAGCAAAGTTCTCTATGCTTGACCTAAGTGCAGCAATGCAGCTTTTTATAATTTCAACAATGTACGGGTGATCAAGTTTCATTTTCTGCTTGAACGACTCTATGTAACAAAGAATTCTTGCCAATCCAATAACACAAAAGATAAAAATGGCTCATTTTTATTTAGTTTCTCCTCTTTTGCCTAATGAGGAAGACCCCTGAATGTGTTGAATGGATAAATTGATCGAATAAGTACTCATAATAATTTGGCAGATTAAAAAATGCAAATGTAGTTGAATACTAAATATCTCGGACTAAATGGGAATCAACTTTGAAAAAGGTAACCCTTTAGTTCGATTAACGGACGAGTGGGCCTGTCTAACATTATGGGCCGAAATGGGGCCAGATTTTGCTCTCGACTAGTCTTTCCTGGGAGACGTAAAATTGGACGAGATGAAGCCAGGTCGTACTGTGTTAAAGAGTGAGACTGAAGGATGTTGATCGGCTAGATTCAAGTAAGCAGCTTCAGAAGGCCCCAGGCTTGAGCAGATTTGGCCCAGTCTTTCGAAGATATGGAGACAAACTGATATTTGGGCATTATTGCGTCATGTTTTTTACTACAACGCCATCTATATCCTCTTGGAAGAAAAGCGTGCTTCAACTTGATACTGCAGGAAATGAATGTAGGCAATTTTAAGCCACCTGAACGTCATTTGTTTTTACAACGGGGGAAGAGTGTAGAGGAAGGGGAGCGCATTTATTGGGCTATAGAAAGAGCTACAATTCAGAAAATATAACTACCATGAAAAATATAATTCTAAAACCTACCGTCTTCCTGATATTTTTCTTTTAAAATTTTGAGCCAATAAAATTCATGTGTCACCAATCAGAACCGGCCAGCCTTTTAACTAGCCTCGATATGGGATTCAGACATGAAAAAAAATATTACATCTAACATAAAAAATAACAATGTGACTGATTTCAGCATGGAATGAATTAAATTAATATTTTCAACATATTGCATGGGTCTGGGGTCTAACCTCAATCAGTAAGCAGTAAAAACATTAACCTAACAACTTCAACAGTAAGAGGTCAAACTTTTAATCTATGAAAAATTTAATGACATCGAAACTAAATGTTTTTTCGTAACTAGAGTCGACTGGGGATGCAAGGTTAGAAGAGGTCTAGAGACGATTGAAGAATGGCTAGAAATAAGTTCCTTAAAGGACATGTGAGTCCATGAAGAGGATGTAGTGTCACAAGCGACATAAATAGTTGAATTTAGAAACGTGGAATGCATGAAAGCATGATCAGAAACATGTTCAACTTTATGTCTCATCTATTTCAATGCTCAGTAAAAATGAGCAAGAGTAATCTATCTACATAACCTTGGGAGTTCGCCTAACAATTTAGTGTGGTATTTTATGTGTTCTCCCACTTTGACATGTATGGGTATGCTTTCTCAAAGGACCAGGACAATCAAATGCCATTTTTTGGTAATATTAGAGTAATCATCAGTCTTGGCGTCACATCAAAATTGTTTTGCCGTTTTAGCTCAAAATTGAATTTCAGTGAATATTAATTATTTAATATATATGGGACTGTGGATATAACGTCAAATCTAAAGAGTAGAAAAGCATTATCATGGAAAACCCTTCTGCACACTTCCCATGACGAGAATCAAGTTGAAAATTTTATTGTGTTGAAGTAAGAGTAAAAAATGAAGTTTGAGAACGAATTGTAGAATATATTCTTGAAAATAGAGACATTTGAAAAAATTTATTCTTATCTGGTAAATGCGTAAAATGGGTCTATGATGTTTTAATGAGACCAACATGATTGAAGAAAACTTGAACTGAAAGCTAGTTCCAATTATGACACAAACGCTCCACTTCCATAACATTGAATACCGTCTACAGAACTTAGAGCACTATTCAATCTTGCCCATCGACATCATCATCCTTCCTGGACGTTATGCTTGATACAATGACATAAAATCAATTGATGCTCTATTTTAATGGGGGGAGTAGCTCATCCGATTTTGGACATGGGAAAAATGACTAGTAAAGGGCCGGTGCAGAATGGGGAGAATTGGTGTGCTCTAATCCCACTTCAAAATCTCATGTTTCTTACAAAAATGAATTTACACATGCATCAAATTATCATAAGTTTTTAAAATAAATTTAAAAAATATTTTATTTTGTTCTTAGAACCGTATTAAAACTATTTTCACGGTTGAATGTGGTTCTAAAGGTCAAATTAAGATTTTATACTCAGAAAAATCCTTCAATCTTCCATGTGAGTCATTAGAAAGGATCCATATATATCCAATATAATTCAAGACATCACATTAGATATACCAAAAAATAGATAAAACTTATCATTTATGAGGTACATTTTCAGAAAATGAAATCATACACTACAACAATGCTACAGGTAAGTGCCAAGAACATAAAAAACCACTTTAATTCCTAAATGCATGTAGATTACCAGAAAAGGAAATTAACGAGGACATTTTCAAGCTCTTCTCCAAATGAAAGAAAGGCAATAGAATATTATTAACCATCTAGTAAATACTTAGCAGTAGCCAAGAATAATGGCTTTATAGTGGCAAAATCTGAATACTAAGAGTCTGAACTTAAATCAACTGTACATGCAATCAATGGTGTAACACAAGCATTAATGATTCTCCAATGTCTTATTACTGCCATTCTTTATGTAATGAGTGAAAATTTTTCCTTCAAATATTTTAATTTCCCAAAAAACTGAAAAAAATAAGGTGCCTAATAGAATATGAGAGGAATTTTTTTCATTTTATCATCCCTTTTTATGTTTTGTTTCATACAATCTAGCACATTTTCATAAACTCAACATCCCAAAGATGATAAATATAACATTAAAATTTTTTAAGGATAATTTGGAGGGGTTAGTTCCAAAACACTTATTATGTCTAGTGCCATAATTCCCAGTCTTTGGTATAATTTGGTGATGATTTTTTATTACTATCATACACATGCATGTGCATTTAGGGAAGTGTATGACTTTAATGCATGCAAATGTATATTTATATATGCATGTATAAAGCTCTAGCTACTCATTGGTTCCATATCTGATTTCTCCTCTCCAAGACTGATTAGAATGAATGCAATATTTGAGGTTCAGATAAGGAATCATGAGGCACTTGGAGAAGTGATTAGGCCTCAGAACACAAAACATCCCCCCTCATCTCTCCTATCCATGATCAATCCTTCTAGAACAAATCAGTTGTCACTAGTGAAGATTTAATGATGATGAACATCACATGTAACAAAAAATTACATTAGAAGCTATCATCTGAATCGATAAAAGAAAGGGTCGATGCATTGAAATTCAGGTGTATAATGAAATCATGAATGAATAAAGAATGAGAATGCAGACGCGTCCCAATCAATTACTAACCCCTGCAAGAATATTTCTGTAAGACATGAATGGCATTCATGGAAATAAAAAATTTTGCTAAAAATTAATGTGGTTGTATGTGTATAAATTTGTATGCTTGGGGAGGTAAGAGTAATGTTATGAAGTAATTTTAGGCTGAATTCATTTTGGTAGTAAGTAGACGCTAAATAAATTATAAAGGGGTAATCATTTATGGCAAGTAATGGCTATGCTGAAGACTTGTAGTAGGTCAATATTTCCTTCTCTAGAATGACAAAAATATTTCAGGGTGAAGCATGGTCGCTCGCTATATTGAGACAATAATGGAACGTAGATAAATGATTACGGTCGACATCAACTAAAATTATTCAAGTATAATAAATCCTCCGAGATGATCTATACATCATGACACTAGGATTTTTGCCCAAGAATCTGGAAACAAGAGGCTAAAGGTTGAAGTGTGTCGACAGACTTCAAGACAAAGGAAGGTCTACTCTATTAGTAAGGGGACCAGCCTTTTACGCGATGAAGGAACCAAATAATGAAGGAGAAGACTGCAATTTTGACTGGAGATGGCTATTGTCAGAAAGTGCAGCTTCGCGAACATAGACATCGAAATTTCTATAAACTTTACTTACACAATGTTCTTGCATCCGTGGACAACTATAAAGTTGTGCACGATAACCAAATTAAAGTTCGAAGGAAAGATTAAATCATGGAAGTGTCTCGACGGGTCATATTGATGTGGACTGATCTATATTTCGTATAGATTTTACTTTATTTCACCTTATTACCCCGGCCCATCAATATATGTATCTTGTTCATACCTCGCACAAGTGAACGAGCGCAAACAGACGGCGCCAAAGAATAGAGCTTAATCCGTCTTAATTCTCGTCGAACGCGTCGACCCCCGTGACAAGAAGCATGCATTTAATGTGCCATCGCAAGAGACCAACTTTTTGCACTGAACGCATTTCCGGTTGTGATCCAAGCCGATAGATGAGGGATGATGCCTAGAGAGAGAGAGATAGAAGAGAGTGCGCTGGTTGGAACCCTGGAAAGAGGGTTAGCCGTATCCTCAACCTCGTCCGATTGGATGGCTGGAGGCAATACAACGTTATGATCACGCGGCACTGACCTCATCGTCAAACTCCCCACACAATCACACTCCCGCCTCCGTCCCTTTCCCTACCGGCTGTGTGTGGTGGTGGTGGTGGTGGGGGTGCGGGTGGCGGTGGTAGTGGTGGCATTATTCATTTCTTTGAAGACTGTGGGAAAGGGAGCATTGTTTATGGGAACCCCCATGGTGGTCGGCATTTCACACACCCCTAACTTGGCTTCTCGTTTTTAGACCTTCGTTATCCTCCACTAATTAGTCATGCCATCCATGAAAATATGAGAGATAGAGATAGAGAGAGAGAGAGAGAGAAGAGAGAGCGCGAGAGCGCGAGATCGCGAGATCGCGAGAGCGAGAGAGAGAGAGATAGAGAGAGAGAAGAGAGAGAGCGCGAGAGCGCGAGATCGCGAGAGCGAGAGAGAGAGAGAGAGAGAGTTTCTAAGTAAAGGGTGGGAAATAAGGTATTGCAAGAATGGGGACCAGGCAGTACAGGTCATGTGCTCGACCACCGAAACTCGAAGGGGGGAAAGGGGGGGAGGAGGTGTCGTTCTCCTTCCCCAAATAGAAGCGAACCAAAACGTAACAAGAACTCGTAGGGAACCATCTCCGAAAGGCAACAGCACGGAAAGAGAGAGAGAGCGTGAAGTAGCAAACAACTGCTAACGAAGGGCCAAGAAATAACACGAACCATCCAACTGAAACGGAGGTAGGGCTCTCAGGAGCTGGGGGTTGCAGTAGAAAGAGCGTGGATACTGTGGCGCCGTCAACGAAGAACGAAGTTTTAGGAGAGAAGGGGTGTAGAGATAGATACATAGATAGCGAGCGAGTGAGCGAGCGAGAGAGAGGGAAGGGAGAGAGGAGAAGAGTGAGTTCCAAGGCAAATGATTAGGCGGTGTCTTCGGGAGAGGAGAAGTGGAGCGGGCGTGGAATTAGAAAGCAAAGCCGAACGTGGGGCATGACCGAGGAGGGGGGACCTTTTCCACGGTCAGGCCTGGTCGGCTCTTTTCCTTTCACTCTTCTGTACTCCTCCCTTCTCATTCCATGTCCGCGAAGCAGCAGGAGCAGCAGCGTCTGCCTCGGCCCTTTACCAGTAATAATACGACTTGAAGTAAAAAACGAGGGGAAGAAGAAGGAGAACAACATATAAATATAATTTGTCCCCCCCTGTAGAGAGAGGGAGATTGAGTAGGAGCAAAGGGAGGAGAGATTATGTAGTGTCCTGCGGTTGCGAGGGAAAATATCAATAATCCCGCGAGAAAGAGGAGCAATGTCTGCTGGCTGATTTCTTCCATGGATTAACTGAACAGGTGCAACACCAGAGAAGACAGAAATGGAGATTGACATTACATTGATAAACGGGTAGAGAACGAGGGAAGCCACCTATCTGATCAGACTCCCTGCATATAGGGTTTGCTCACTCTGTAACAATAACCGTGGCAGTTCTTCCCGTCTCCTTTTAGTTTGATACTGGTTTTAGAGTCAGCTTTATAGTTTGTGAGTGGCAGGCAAGGTCTAAAAAGGCGCCCAAGACAAACAGCAGAAGAGAGAGAGCGAGTCCTTAAAAAGAGATCGAGAAAAAGAGAAGAAAGAGACACACTCGATGTGTGAGATGAGAATGGAGGATAAAGGGGGCCCGTCCTCTTCCCGGAGGAACATTCATGAAGTTCAAGAAGCCCATCGCCTCCACCAGCACCAAGAAGAAGAACAACAATCCCGGCAACCAACGCCCCTGCCGCTGCCTCCGCTAGTCATGCAGTATAACCTCACCGGCGTCGGAGGCTATGGTGGGGGAGGGTGTGAAGGATTCGTCTTTCCATCGGAGCCCGCTACTTCTGTTCTTCCATGGAGCTTCCCCCAAGCTCACCCCATCACCGCGGCCAATTTCTCCGCAGCCAATGGCATCCACGTGCCCCAGGCTCCTTCTTGGGCGCCGGCCGCCTTGCAGTTCGGCTGCGACAGCGGCGTCCCGCTGTGCTCGGACCCCTTGGGGCTGGCGGGCCTCTATCTCGGGGGCTCAGAGGGGTTAATTCGAGGCGGCGGGATTGGGTCTGCCCTGTCCGTGGGGGCAGCATCGTCGCCGTTTGCTGGGCTCGGGGCGGAATTCGGGAAGATGAACGCCCAGGAGATCATGGACGCCAAGGCGCTCGCCGCCTCCAAAAGCCACAGCGAGGCAGAACGCCGCCGGCGGGAGCGTATCAACACACATCTCGCCAAACTCCGCAGCTTGCTCCCCAGCACCACCAAGGTGAGGTCCTTTACGGCTCCATCAGCCACAATTCACCGGCCACAGCATACTCATGAGGGCACCAATAATGAAACCTATTAACCTTCACATGACAATTGAGCATAATCGTATTCTGCGAGTGGTTTGATTCGTTTAGCGTAGCACTCTATTTACTAATAATCCATGGGGGATCTTCCTCAGATGATTCTTTCAGTGGACTAAATACTGGTGCGTTGGAGCACTCATGGGTCTCTCTCCTTCCTATCCATCCCGCTGTCCCTCTCCCCGCGTCCTCTCTCTCCCTCTCCCATCTCTCGCACTCTTAGAAGCTTTAGTTAGAAGTTGCTGGGAAGAGGTAGGGACGAAACCAAGCTGGAATCTGGAGCCGGGCCAGTTACTTGACAGGATAAACGTAGCCCATTGGATGAAGGGTTATCGTGGAGCTGCGGAAGCCTAGTTGACAGTAACTCCGGCGGCAACAAGAAGAAAAAAGCTTCAATGGGAGTTTGTTTTACAGGAACAGCGTGATACCGTAGGAAAGACAAACCCACATTCCTGTCAGATAGTAGTAGGGAGAGCTACAGACGTAAAGAGAGATAGAAAGAGCCCAGCTTTGTCTTTCTACCTTATCCACAGCACAAGTGCATGCGCACAACTTCATCAAATAACGTCTAAACTTTCTTCTTCTTCTTCTTCTTCTTCTTCTTCTTCTTCTTCTTCTGAAACTTAACCTGATACGTCTCTCTGGCTCATCTATCCGTCGTACTCCTCCGTCCAATCCCGTCTTCCACAGCATATTGTTCAGACGTTTCATGACTACACTTTGATCTTATACACTCGTTCATTTTCTTATGCTCCTTAGACCGACAAGGCCTCTCTTCTGGCGGAGGTGATTCAGCACGTCAAGGAGCTGAAGCGCCAGACGACGGAGATCGCAGAGGAGAGCCCAGTGCCAACCGAGTCAGACGAGCTCACCGTGGACTCAGCTAGTGACGAGGAAGGCAGATTCATAGTGAGGGCATCGCTGTGCTGTGAGGACCGGTCGGACCTCCTCCCCGACCTCATCAAAGCACTCAAGTCTCTGAAGCTGCGGGCTCTCAAGGCTGAGATCGCGACCCTCGGCGGCCGAGTCAGAAATGTGCTCGTCATTGCATCAGAGAACGATGACAGCACCGGTGACCCCGACTGTGCCTCCCGCCGCCATCAGTCCATCGCGACGATACATGAAGCACTCAAGGCTGTTATGGACCGGACGTCCACCTCCGAGGAACCCTCGGGCGCCACCGCCGTTGGCGGAAGCGGCGGTGGCGTGAAGAGGCAGCGAACGACTGGTATGTCCAGTATACTCGAACACACGTCCATCTAAAACCACAGGAGGAAAAGAATAGAAAAATTACAACCGTTTCTATACCAAATAACCCTCTCCGTCAGCATCAACAATTTCTTGTTCTTCTTTATCTTCTTATTTTCTTTTTAGGGTTGGGTTTCTCACATATTCCTGTTGAGGGGGTGCATTAAGTATCTCCATGTGACAGAAGAGATTGAGAGTGTGTGTGTGAGAGAGACAGTTTGTGTGCCCCTGGCCTCTGCTGGCGTAGGATTCCTTGGTTTTTAGCCGAGAAAGGAAGAGGATCTTTTCCGTGAGGACGAGGGGGCTGGAGCACAGAAGTAACACAGGGAGGGCTCTGTTCCGGAGGCAGCGGGGTTGAGACCAGCATTCATAGCTTTCTCCTTCTAAGCTTCCCCCCCATGGAACATGTAGTCTGTTTTTGTTTTGTAGTGGTCGGTGTGTGCCTGCTTTGATGTCGGGGCCAACATGCATGGCGTTGACCTTTAGGAAATCCTTGTTCTGTCCCTCAGCCCCATGGGTGTTATTTACGTGCCCTCGTGTCATGTATTCATACAGGTTTTTGGTGTTAGTCTGAACGAAAACGACAGAAAAGCTAACTTTGGTTTTGAAGCTCTCTCTCTCTCTCGCTCTCTCTCTCTCTCTCGCTCGCTCGCTCTCTGGTTCTCTTTCACGACCATTTCTAATATACGAAAGTGAATTATTGGAACAATAGACTAATCGATCGAACGATAGTAAAAGTCTTTTGAAATAATCGAACCATATTACTTAATTGAACGAATGTATAAGCTAAGCCTCTTCAGTTTTGATTGTGTGACTTGCAAAGATAAAGATATGAGTGGTGTATTACGGAACTGGTCAAGATGAACCAGGCGTGGAGAACGGAGACTTCAGATGGTTCTGAGATATGTTTCGCGAGCTTCATGGAGTCCAGAGCTTCAGTTTCTTTCTCTCGCTGAAGACCCAGGACGCGCAGGCTACCGATTCCGCGAAAGAAGAGGGTAACGGAGGCCAAAGATGAGCTCTGAAAGGCAAGATGAAGTCTCGCCTGTCCAGCGGCCTGCCGGCAGCGCCTGAACTGTAGGTGGAGACGAGGAGCTCCCGGGGGAGCACTGACCGGAAGGACGGAGCCCCTGCCAGCCGGAAAGAGATGAACCTGGAAGCACCTAACGATGGCATCCGAAGATGAACGTCCCTCGATCGGCTCCCTATTTTCTAAGGCTCCATGACCGGTTATTGAGCTTGGTTCAGAGAGCCTTGGGTCAAGAATGGGCGTCCAATCAATAGGCTTCCACAGTATAACCTCGCGTTGACAGCACCCCCGTGCCCTTCTCTTAGTTGACGAGGAATTCCTTTTTTGCCATCCAGCGGATGTCGAGGACAAGGCAGTGGAGATGGAGCCAACGGGTCTGCTCCTTGCCAACATCAGCCCGATGAGATGAATCTTCCAGAATTTTCGGAGCCGACGCGAGCCGTGAAGGTCAGTGGACAAGGTAAAGAAATAGCGAGAGAGAGAGAGAGAGAGAGAGAGAGAGCTACTAATTGAGTGATAGACGGAATAAATTTTCCTCGTCCTGAATGCAGGCCACTAGTCCCTACAGGGAACGCCCTTTTACCCCAACTACTCGAAGGAGTGATCATCACTCCAGTACCGACATGAAGTTTCACCTACGGAATAGCAATCTTTCTTTGCCCCGGCCTCCGGTATGCCCGGAGGACTGACTAGACCATAACTGCAGAACATATCTTGCCCGTCAACACCTTTGATAGAAATTCATCAATTATCAACTCTTGTCATAATCACAGCACTAGCTTCTAAAGCCCGTCCCTCTTAAAACATCCCAAAATCTTACCTTCTTTAAATCCCAAAACTCCATGTATAGTATGCTTCGATGGGCAATAATATCGATACGTCACTCTAGGTAGGTGAGATATTGATTAAACTGGGCAAGGATTCTGCGGTTGAGAGGGAGCCATTGTTCTCTGGCGCATTCATTTCATTCCTTTTATTTCACTGATAGCGTTCCGTAGCTAAGAAATGGTTATGGAGGTTGGCACGGAATCTCTTTAGGTGAGGTAGTGGATTGGAGCTATCTTTTGTAAAGTTAGAACCTATGATGTGCCAAGTAATCCCCGGCCCACTTTCCTTTAAGGTTTGGGTCTCAAACCCAAGTCTAGAAAGGTCTATCTACTCTCTCTCTCTCTCTCTCTCTCTCTCTCTCTCTCTCTCTCTCTCTCTCTCTCTCTCTCTCTCTCTCTCTCTCTCTCTCTCTCTCTCTCTCGCTCTCTCTCTCTCACACACACACACGCGCGCGCGCGCACGCTCCCATCCAATGGGCTGGAAATGGGCTTCTAAAGACTGGACCAGAACACTTGCCCGATCACCAACCAAGCTTGGATCTTGCAAGAGACTCCCAGGCTCCAGCGAATAGTGGTGGGATCAGGTATTACCTGCAGACACCCTTACATATCTGTATATTCTATATTTACGTATATGAGATAGACATAGTATTGAGATGATAGTTAAAAATTAAAGGAGATCCACGACAAACTTTGCACCCAAAAAAGCACATAGAGGCATTTCAACCATTAGGAGTAGATGATTCCTCCTGAAATGTCATTAAGTTGTCTGCATTTTCCAAATCATTTGGTGTTTTATATCCTTGGTGCGACATTCACACAAGAAGAAATGAGCTAGGGGAAACCATGTTCATCCTCTATATCTTGAATAACTTGGGTTTGATCCTTGGTGATAAAGGTCGTTGGCTGGCATGATAAGAGCTTCAAGTTCATTATCCAGCTTGAATAATTGAAAAAATATTTGATAATTATCAATTAGGACATCACTAGGTTCATCAAATATGCTAGCTCTTTGTACCCAATTTTTGCAACCATGAGTCGAATAGTCAACTTCAAAGGAAAAGAAACCTACATTTACTATTTTTCTGCTATAGAAAACATGGGAAAATATAGGCAGAAAGAGAAGGTTAAGTGGTATTTTTCCTCTAATATTGTGCATGATTATATGATTCTCTATTTCACAAAGGAGTCAACTTTCTTACTGGATAGCAATATATGATTCTCTATTTAACATCCCTAATTTGTATAGCAATATAGCCTGAATTCACTTCACTCTTCAAGGGGTTTTCACCTTAGATATCATTGAATTTCATGACTTCAAGCCACTTGATCTTGCTAAGTTGATAGCCTCATGACATGACATAATTATCCATGTCCTTGACCATAAAATAAATCTGCAACATAAAAAATTAAAATAAAAAAATTTTTAATGTGAAGAATGTTAAGTTGAGAACTTCTTTCTTAACCCTTATAGGATATATATATATATATGTATATATATATATAGAGAGAGAGAGATAAAGTTTGTATGTGATCAATTTCAGCAATGATTTGAGGCATTTATTTTTAATAAATACTTTAAAATGATATAAAATAAATAAATAGTGTTTAAATATATTAGGTTTTATGTCAACAAGTGTCAAGAAAAGGGGGTTGAATTGATGTAATCCTTTTTTGTTTTGAGATATTTATTTCTAAGATATTATCCTCACTTTTCTAATAGGCTTTCTTAATTGGTTGTGGATGTGGGCTCATTATTTTATAGTGGTTTAGTACCAGCCTACATCCACTATCCAAGAATACTCATTGTTCGTCGGTTTCCCTATTTAATTGTTTAGATAACTATTGATTTCACAGGCTTAGTTCCTCCAAAATTTCACCTATAAATCCTCTATATTCACTACTTTAGGAGGCACACACCATTTTTTAATGAGATAGCTTCTCAAGTAATTAATTAAAGATATAATTATTGCTCAAGTCACAAATATATAAAATAATGTTATTATGGGTTTGTCCGAAAGATGAACATTAAATGTTTTACATTTCAACAATCATAGAACAAAAACATATAGATGTTTTGTGTTTTGTCTTATTGTTAATTTATCTACTAGCATTGTAGCTAAAAGGCATGCAATTGAACTTAGCTTGAGGAAAAATGATCACTTGATCATATTTCTTGAGTTAGTGACTTCTCATTCGATGAACAATTAGTAGAATATCATTTTCTTTCTCTTGAATGTATTGTAAGAAATACTTAGGCACAAGAAGAATATTGTGAAAGAATAAGTGTTGTCGTTAAAGATTAATTCTTCTCATTAGATATTAGTCATATTTATAGAGGAATCTAATATGATCTTGTTGTAGATCTTCAAAAGATCTCTAACAAGTAGATCCACTTCAAATATGATTTATTCAAATCTTACGTAAATCTAATATGACATATTCTTTATTTATTTTATATATGCTCTAAAGAAACTAACATGTGAGTCTTTTAGTATGTAACATTCATATCTGATATAAGTCACTTCATAGAAACTCGATAAGAATTAGATAGGCTTTATTATGAGCATGATAGGACATACTTCAAATAAGTCATAATTTCTCATTTAAATCTCATTTGAATTGAATCAAATAAAATCTAAGATGTAAGTATACTTCGTTAATCACAATCTTGATGTTTCAAATTATAACTTCTCTATTGAGAGTAGTTTGTATGATTTTCAAGATATAATCAATATTATCTAGAAAATTTTATTCGATGAATTTAACATTTAACTAATCATTTGATAATTAAATGTTAAAAACACTAGATCATTGTGAAATGAAATTGTGAGAACATAGATAACTAAGTAAACTTTTATATTCATATTTTACTTCACCAAAACTCATTGATTTATTTGTTCAAATAACTATTTCTCTTACTATTATTATTTTTTTTACTAGTAATTCACATAGTAATATATAAAATGATGAATTCTCATTATGTTATGATTTGGAAATTAGTATTCAAATCATGAGGCTTTCATATATTGACTACCTTTTTATTTGTATGCTTGAAATCATGACTTATATGATTCATATATATGATCTTAAATATTATACTATAAGGTATATTCTATGTATGTATATGATGTATTCAGTTGTATTCGTGTATGTATATATATTATTGAAGAATAATTCATTCATTTGATTATTTATTAATTGATCCTTGATAGCTTTGTTATCATCAAAACTTGTTGCCTTCATGGCTCCAACAAAACCCATTTAACAAGTTTACTTTAGATTGTGAAATTATCTAATTGTTTAATGCCTTTCCAAGTGGAATATTAGGCTATCAACAATTAATTTATCATACAATAAATATTTCGTTCTTTCTATTGGATGATTTTTGATATTGAAAAATTATGCTTAAAAAAATTATTATTCAACAGAATAAATCTTAGTTTTATTGCAAATGCATAGGGACCACTTCCAAATGTTATATTTTTCAAGGATAATTAACGAATTCATTTTTTATCAATTTTTATAATAACATTTTTAGAATAATAATAATATGAATTTCTATTTTATTGTCATCAACATATTGTATACTTTGAAGTTCACACTTCCTCCCAATATTAGCTCAATTTACTTACACAAGAAAAAACCTAAATAAATACGATTCAATACAACTAATGGAGTTCTTAAAAAAATATATCAACTTTTCCTTTGACCTAAAATATTGATACTTTGTTTCAAATCCATGTGTAATTTTGGGTACTATGAATCAAATTATTACAGATAAGTACCATGCAATGTCTCAAATGTGATAGATTACACAAAAAAAATTATTGAATGCCTTTAAAATCTCTTGTTGGTTCAAATAGATAAAATAATGTGGTCAACTAATCAATTCTATGTTGAGTTTAAGGTGACACTTCGATCAATAAGGGGAGAGAGGGGGTTCAATTGATTGACTTCTAGAGATTTTTTTCGATTTTTTCTTTGAAAGAATTAATATTTCCTCAATAACCTTAAGTAATATTGTCTTCCAAGATCAATAAGTACAAAGTTAGAGATTTTTAAAATGTTTTGACCTACTATTTATGTTTATTCTCTTAAAAAATAATATTTTTTAGCATTAGAAAATAGTGCGCTAATTGAGTCGCCGTTGATAGATATCTAGAGATCATCAGAGTTGACCTCACTAGAGTTCTCATGGTAGCGCCTTTCAGTCTCAGCCGTTGTATTCTGGGTCTTGATTGGACTGCCATTGCCATCGGTGGATAGACATGCGAGTGAGTGTTCACGGTGGCATCGCCTAGAACAGCTTCTTATTTCTTTAAAAAAATTATTTTTTGAGCGGTGGTAATTTATCTATTAAGCTCTCTCTCTCTCTCTATGTATATATCTGTATATAGATCTATATATATAAATATATCTATATATATTTAATCCACTCATTGTAAATATATTTCTAGTTTTATGCGTTTGTAATCTCAATATCATTTCAATAATAAATCATGCTTTTGAGTTGTGAGATTACTATTATTGCTCACAAGATTAATCTAAAAAATATTTTACTTGCTCATGATGGCATGCCTTAAAATAGTGCCAAATTTAAATAAATGAATAGCATAGTAAAATTAGGTCTATATGTTCACGTTGTCATTGATATTCAAGTTTGTGTTGGCTTTTAGGTCAAGCTAAGCTTAAGAAGGGGGTGAATTGATTGAACATTTTTTTCTTTTCAAAGTACCTCTCTTTGAGACTTGCTTTGTTGATCCTTATTAGGTTAGACACATTATTTTTCTAGTGGTTTGACACATACATACGTCCACTTTCTAAGAACATATTTTATTCTTGGGTTCCACTAATTAGACATATTAATCACATTTGTTGATTCCAAGGGTTTGCCTCCCACAAATTTTACCTAAAAATATTTTTCTTGATTCACAAATTTTGGCAGGTCAAAAGGTTATTTAACAAGACAACTCTTTCAGGTAATTAATCAAAAAATATATTTGCAATTTAACTCATACTGAATTATAATAATGTCACCATGAGTTTATTTAGAAGATGAATGTTAATTGCTCTAAACTTCAATAGTAGAAGATAAGGGTGTAGACATTTAAATTTGTCTTCTTATTATTGGTCTACTAGCATAGTGCCTAGAAGGCTTGTAGTGAAGCTCAACTTGAAGAGTAATAATGACTTACTTGTATTTATCAAGTTAATACCTTTATATTAATGAACTAATAATAAGAATCATCTCCTTCCTCTTCAATGTACTATGTGAAAAAACAATTGAACAAAAGTAGCGAATGATCTGAAGAACAAAGATGATCATTATTAATATCTTCCCATTGAATATTAGTGATTCTTACATGTAAAATCTATATGAACTTCTCATAGATTTTACAAAATCTTTTAATAATTATATTTAATTAAAATGTAGCTTAATTCAAAACTTTTTGTGAATCTGATAAGTTTTATAATAAATCCGACATGACATGTCTCAAAAAAGTAATGATTTTATCATTTAAATCTCATCTAGATTATGTCAAAAAATATAAGATGTATGTATATTTCATAAATCATAACCTCAATATTTCAAATTATGACATCTTTGTCAAGAGTGGTTTGTATGATTTTCAACATAAATTCAATACTATTTTAAAAAATTACTCGATGAAATTGACAAATAAATTGTTTGACTAATTTAATGTTAAAATCATTTGATCATGATAGAATAAAAATTTGAAAACATAGATGACTAAGTTTCATACCCATAACTTTTCTAGTGGTCATGATTTGATAAATAATGACAACTTGCGCAACAATATACAAGATGATGAATTTTAATGATATTATGATACGACTATTTTGATTTATATCACGAGAATTTCACATATTAAGTAGTTTTTCATTTGTATGCTCAAAATCATGACTTATATGTTCCATATGTATGATCTAACTTGTTACATCTTGAAATATATTCAATATATGTTCATTGTGCATGCATTTATACTTGTGTATGTATTCATCTTATTGAATCATAAGTTGTTCAATTACTTATATTGTTAATCATTTTTTTAGATATTTTTTCATCATCAAAAACGTCACCTTCATGGCTCCAAAAGTTTGAATCTACATCTTAAGACACATATGAAAATACATTCAATCACAAATAGTCATAAATATATAAGAATTTTAATATTTTATTTTAAACTTGTCCATTTGGTGGAGCACAGATTATTGTAATCACATGTGGCATAAATATTAAATCTCGCCAAAAAAGAAAATTTCAGGTGTGATGTAGGTTCATTACTTGAGAATAGAGATATATTTGAGTGACTCTTAAATTAACACACAAACACATGGTCTCATATTTTTAGGATGTGGCATATAGCTTATATTAGAGAAATTAATGAACTTAAGTCTAAGTTACTGAGATCCCTTTGGGAATTGAAGGGCAAATTAAAAAATTATATGTATCTAAAGAATATTTTTTACTAATGAATAACTATGTAAACATTTAATGAAACTAGGTCAAATTGGAACACTATAACGCCACATTTGGATACTATTTTTGGATATTTTTATGACCACACTAAGAGAAATTCCTTTTAAATTACTGTTAATAATTTATTTTTAAAGACAAATGAGAAGATGTATTTTCAAAAAATATTTTTATTAAGCTTCTCTATGTCAATATAGAAAATTAAATATCAAAACTTATTTTGAATCACCTCGATTTCATAAAATATCTAAGATAATAGGTACCTTTGTTTCTTTACACAACCTTAATGTCTCAAGAGAAAAAAGTAAATTCATCGATTAGTATTTAAATCAATTATTTTATATAAAATAAAATAAACATGTTTCACGCTATAATGTATTCATTAAAGAATAATTTTAATTCTTTTTAAATGAAAAGAAGAAGCGTTTTTGTTGCCTGAAAATTTCAGATCGAGTTACAGTTAAAAAGATATCAAGATTCATTCATAAGAGACCAATTATGTATGACCGAAGAGAAGCGAGCTCGGAACTCAACTGGGCCCACAAAACGGACGGTACTATATCATAGCCCAAAGAGACCACCTTCTGACAGTCGTCCGATCGGCCCTGTCGTTTGTGGAGGTGGTCGAACCACACCGGAGAGGGAGAAACTGGACCAGCGTGATCCACGTGGGCCCCACGAAAGACGACGGCGTCGTCCAGTTCACGGGGGTTACAGGACAAAACAGCCCATCCCCATTCACATTTGGGACCCACCCCTTTCTCTCTCTTCCCTCTCTCTCTCTCTCTCTCTCTCTCTCTCTCTCTCTCTCTCTCTAGCTATCTCTATCTCGATCACTAGGTGGCTCATGAGTACTTAAAGTTGGCGCGGTGGCGAGATTCGGAGCTCTGGTTCCTGCGGCGGCGGCGGGGGACGAGGAGGGGAGGAGAATGGCCGTGAGCGAGAGAAGGATGAGGGGGGAAGTGGCGCAGGTGGGGTTGTTGTTGTGTGCCGTTCTGCTTGGTCTGTGCGCGTCCACCGTCCCCGTGGCCGCCCTCAACATCGGCATCCAGAACGCAGGTTCCGACGTCTCCGTGGTAGGTGACGTCCAATGGCGCGCTCTCCCCGTCTGGTGTGGAGGCATACTCCGAGTTTCGTCCCCTGTGAGGTGTTGATGAGATCTGGCTTGTTTGCAGAGGATGGCTCACTGCAGCAGGAAGTGCGAGTCGGAATATTGCTCGTGTGAGTCCTCCTCTTCTTCTTCTTCTTCTCCTCCTCCTCCTCCACCTCCTCTGTGTACGTCCCTTCCTTGTTAATGATGGACATGGCGTATGATGCGGAGGACTTTCACCCCGGTGTTACTGATTATCAATGCTTCTCATCTGCGTGCGGGACGGGGGGTGACGAAAATGCCGGTGGCGGGGTGCGCAAAACAAACGGACGAGAAAGCAGTGCCGCCTTTCTTGAGGTATGGCAAGTACTGTGGCATACTGTACAGTGGCTGCCCCGGGGAGAAACCTTGCGATGGCCTCGACGCCTGCTGCCAGATCCATGACGCCTGCGTCCAGTCCAAGCACAGTTGAGTTTTCGAATCCTCTCTCTCTCTCTCTCTCTCTTACTGCTTCCCATCGGTAGTTCCATCTGAGGGATTTTCCCTCCATTTTCTTCAACTCCTGACGAATAGAGGCCTCCGTTTTTCTGGTCCCTTCGCGACCACGAACACAAAATAAAGCAATAAAAAAACCTGACCAAGTGCTCTCGTCTTCCCGGAGCATCCGGTATCTGGAGAGAGGCCACTGGAAGGCATGTGGCTCCGTTCCTCTGGTAGGACCACCCTCGGATCAGTCCGCCGGTCCGCGTCAAGTCCCGGGAGCGGCTACCAGACGGTTTCCACCAACCACTCGTGAATCTTCCTTTTTCTTTTCCATGTTCGAGGTAACCACCGAATGATCGGCTCCAACACCGTCACGACGCAAGCCTCCGCCTCCTCCGCTGGAAAGAAGCCGCGGCACCGCCGATCTTCACATGGAGTGGAAGATTTAACCGTCATGCTTTCTGATAACTGAGCTGTTTCTGCGATTCCTCCCCTGCTGCTCCCCTCGCAGATGATTACCTGAGCCAGTCGTGCAACCAGAGCTTCCTCAACTGCATTCAGCGTTTCAAGAAGTCCGGGAGGCCGACGTTCAAAGGCAACAAGTGCTCGGTAGAGGATGTGGTGGACATCATCTCCCTCGTCATCGACGCCGCCTTGCTGGCCGGCAGGGTCCTCCACAAGCCCTAGCCCCTCCCCCGCAACCCCTACCTCCGCTTCCGGGGACGGATCATCTCGAATCCGTGTTCCTGTAACCTCCCCCTCTCCTGTGGAACTCTCGATCTATGCATTCTCCCTTCGGTTCCCCACTCATCTCCCGCCACGGTGATCCCCGGCGGCCGACCAGACTGCATCAGCCGTCCCCGTCGATTCGGTCGCCACTCCATTCGCCAGCAGGAGCTCGACTGTAGAATATCCAGATAAGGTGCGTTCCCGTGACCAGATGCCCTCTTTCCCGCCCCCGTCAGGGCCAGACCAGGTTTACGCCTGCGCCACCCAATCCGCCACGTCAGCACGGCCCTCCTGCGGCTCGTACTCGCCGCCCGCCATCGCGCAGCTGTAAAGGCCCTAGTCAAGTTAGCTGTTCGAGCTGACGGGCGTCCTCTTCCTTCCTTCCATCCGTGACTGGCGACTTGTTCCTTGGCGAATAATTAAGAAAAAGGAAATATATGGTACATAAGATAAATAGATTCCTTCTCAATAATCAGACCACGCCTTTAAACATATGTTCTGCACCCATGAAGCTACACTTTTTCCGTGAATTTTTCGATAAAAAAATTCCGCGTAGAAATCAACCATCTAATTTAATAAGTTTTATACCCACAGCTGTTCTCACAAACTAGAGTGCAGCTGGACACAATTTCGGAGTATTAATGTATAATTATCAAAAGATATCGTTCTCAGACTTTGTATTTGCATATTTGTATATTTGTATGTTTATTTTTTATTTTATTATTTCTTATATTTTTATTTTCAAAATCTATTATTTCCTTGTTTTTTATATGTGTATATGTTTTATTTATATATTATTATTATTATATTATAATACTATAATACTATAATATTTTTATATTTTACATTTTTACATTCGGACATTTTAATTTTTATATTTTATATTTTTTATATATTTAATTTTTATATTTGAATATTTTTATATTCGTACATTTTTACATCTGCATATATGTTATTTGTATATATGTACTTTTCATTTTTATTTTTTATTTTAATTCTAATTTTTGGTATTTATATTTTTAGTATTTTCTTTTTTTTTTATTTGCATGTTTTTATGTTCGTAAATTTGTATATATTTTATTTTAATATTTTAATATTTTTTATTTTTGGTATTTGTATTTTTTACGTTTATATATATTATTTTATTATTTTTATATTTTTAAATTTTTAAAATTTTAAATGTTTTATTTTTATATTTGTGTATTTACATTAAAATTTTAATTTTTCATATTTTAATTTAATAAGTGAATAATCTAATACTTTTATGGTTATATTTTATCTTTATTTTTAATTTTATTTATGAACTTTATATTATTTTTATAATTTATATTTTTACAATTTTCTAGTTTAAAATTTTATATTTACATTTTTATGCTTAGTTTTTATTTTTAAATATATTTATTTTAGTGTATATATTTTAAATATGTGGAATTTATTGACGTCATCGCTTGTCCCTGCCGAGGATAATGGGCCGAGAAGGGAAAGGGACCAATATCCACGTCAGCGCGGCCAGGCCCACGTGGAAGTGGGCCAAGTAACTGACAGTTAGATTTTGGGCCTTCCTGGCGTAACGACGGCGGTGAAACGAACCGTAGATATTCTCTCGCCGCCTTACCTCCTCCCTCGCCTGTGTTATCCTCCTGGCCGTCGTCTCTCTCTCCAGCAGACGACTTCCTGCTCTCTCTGCTCGGAGAGGGGTGGGGGGGAGTGGGGAGGAGAGAGGATACGCCGCCCGCAATGGCGTCCGCCGCGGCCAACCTGTGGGTCCTCGTCGGTTTGAGTGTGGCAGGAATCCTCCTCGTCGCGCGGCGGTTCAAGAGGGTCATCAAGGCTGATTTCGGCGCCTTCATCGAGCGGTTCGAGCTACTGCCTCCTCCTCCGCCGGCGCCGCCCAAGGCCCCCCATCCTCTCGCCGGTCTCTCCTTCGCCGTCGCCGACCTGTGAGTGCTCCATCCCCGCGGAAATTCTTCACTCTTCTGCACATCTGTTTATTACTTTGATTCGTTCGGCCTGTTCTTGGAGTTTCTGCCCCCGCGCTTCATTTTTCCGTGATCGGTGTGGGTGCGAACGTACTTAAACTATCCACTTTGACGTGAAAGTGCCTTCTCCATGGAAGTTGTAGGCTCGATAGTTCTGGTTCTCCTGCCTCTAGTGTTGGAAAGCAGAGTCAATGGCGGACGCGGGCTGAACATTATGTTGGGAGGGTGCCTGTGCTGGGGTTCTACGATGGCATCGAATAAACATCTTTGCCTGCCTCAATCTTGAAAAGTGGGACGACATAACGAATTGGTCTTTGCAACATTATTACTATCTTCAAATTAATTTTCTGAAGTTTACCACTTTCAAGGGCACACTGTTTATATGACTACGAGATCTGAATGTCGAAGCCAGTCTGAACTGGTGTTGGTGAGCCTTGGCGCCTACGTGACGAGGGAATCATTTTAACCTTGGGCTGGTCTGATAACCTGCCTGCTTTAAATGATGCTTATGACTTTCTCAGTAGTATGCCCTTTAAAAATGGGGGTTGTGTGTTCGAACCAGTCTAGGGTTGGAACGGTGAGGTATGGTTCGCAGTTACTGTGCGATTTTTCTGGTTTATTGGCTACAGATGGAGCTCTCTTTCGTGTTCACTGATAAAACTTGTCTCTACATTTAATTGCCCATGCATTTTCTGGAAGCGTGCTTATTTGAAGGTTCTCTTTGTAGTTAAACCTTCATATTATTTCCATCTTCAGTCATTTCCTTTCCTTCTTTCTTCTTTTACTCAAGAAATAAAAAATGAAAATCAATCAAAACTCAGTGGAATTCGCTTGTACTCGTTCGACAGCATTATACTAGTCTTTTTAGCTCCGAGATTCTAGAGAAGAAGCAGACAGTTGCAAGGTTTCTTCCCCAGTCGCCAACTCTCAAATAAGCCAATATTGCATCATATGTGCTGGTCCTTGCTTTTTGTTGATTATTTGGGACCAGTTCCATCCTTTCCTGGAAACTTGACGTGGATTGCTCATTAATGATTCCAATCGGCATATCATGTGTTGTTTGACAGGTATCCAGAAAGGAATTAACCAACTTGTTTACTATTTCATGTTTCCTGTTTCTGCCCTGTCTGTGATGGATCTGGAATGAATTGACTGGATTTCTTGCACTGGGAAATGTTCCTTAGCACAAACAAGTGTTATAGTTCACTCTGTACTTGTACTGAGGATCTTTGATGACGCTATGTTCGTCTATCCACAGGGTTCTGGAAAAATGTATGGTGTTTCTTTTTATGATTATATGCAATCTCTATGTTAATTGTAAAAAGTGCTGGCACGCTCTCTTTCTCTCGATATCAGATGATTGCTTTTGTTACATCCTTTTTATTGACAACTTAACAATGACAGTCACTCCCGATGGCCTTTCACATTAAATGTTTACTTTGACATTTTTATTATGACAGTGAATTAAAATGTGCTCTCCTTTTTTTAATTCTGATTTTGGGTTGTTAATTGAATATCGTTGCTTACAATGCTTCCAGATTTGATATCAAAGGATATATAACTGGCTTTGGAATTCCTGAGTGGTCAAAGACGCATGAGCCTGCAGATTGGTCATCTCCAGCGGTTTCGATTCTCATAAATGGCGGTGCCACATGTGTTGGAAAAACTGTCATTGATGAATTGGGTTATAGGTGAACTTTCTTTCACAAGCACACACATCCATGTACACGTGTATATTTGTGAATAATATGCCTTTAACTCAAGTTTGAATTGTATGGTAAATATAGCTTTTAATTTATTGTTTAAAAATTGATCCTTTTTTTTCTTTCATCTGCTGATGTGCATCATGTTTACTGGTACTATCTATTGCTTAGTTCCTTGTTGTTTACCTCTTTTTTAACCTCCATAAACTGTGTTTTCAGTATAAATGGTGAAAACAAACATTTTGGTGCACCTGCTAATCCTGTAGCGCTGGATCGCATTCCTGGGGGCTCCTCTAGTGGATCTGCTGTGGCTGTTTCTGCAGGCATTGTAGAATTTTCCTTGGGTAAGCTATTCTTGCTATTTGCGCTCAAGATTTTGAAGGCCACGTATCATGAGTCATCATTAATTGCTTTCCAATAAACTCAAACGGTTAATTGAATTGCCATTTCTTGTGAGATCTAAAAAGCATCTGATACACAAAGGTTAAAAAAGTGGTCTCATAAGGTTAACTAGACTTCCATTTCTATAGTGAGATTCGCCCTCCTGTATGATGAGTAAATTAGTGGGTGTTGGATGCTTTCTGTAATGTTTTCTTTATTGATATGTAGGAAGGTGCGCATTTACTGCCTTTTCTCACCCCACTTTCTGCGGTTTGAGGGTGATTGCTAATGCATAACGATATTACTCTAAAAGAATCGCATTTAGATTAATGCCTGCTGCTAATGCTTATAGTTTTGTGCTCATGTCCATGGGAGGGATTGCCTCAATCTTACTGGGATGGATATCTAACTATGGGAGATTGGCTTGGAAGATAGGTATTATGTTGGAAATGGCCTTCCCAGTTCGGTTAACTAGAAATATGTCTCTTAATTAAAACCTTTCAATGAACTTTGTTTGATAATTTGATTGGAGATAGTAATATGGAGGATATGTTGGTGGTTTAGCGGATCATGCAATGTCCCTTTTCCGATAGAAGAGATTCATCTAACGATTGAACCTTTAAAGGTCTTTTGCGTGAGGAATGGAAGAACAGTAGCGGCAGTGGACATGGTCTCCCAATGCAGGCGTTGAATGCTAGTGTTGCTGATTAAACGTACCTTGATAGAGAAGACGCCTATCACCTCGTTGCAGTTCCAGCTGATTTGTGATTGACATTAAATTTTGTGTAAAACGATTTGAGGACGTCTCGTCACCTGACATGACTTAACTTCTTCCTTTTGATGTGAGACTTCTAGGAACAAGTGTAGTACTTTATTTTCTCCGTTGTTAATGTCTTTGGGGTGCATCAATATTCTGGATTATGAAGAGAGATGTCAGCTGCGTGGAAAAGAAGAAACCGACGGGGAGTTTGCTGAAGAACTTGAGAAAATTATGTGGTTTCCCAGAAGATTTGAGATCCGAAAATGAGATCGATTTGGGTATAGCCCTAGTATTTTTGGGTCGTTTTTTCAAAAATGAAACGAAGTCAGGTCAGGATTATTTTAAGGTTAATAGAAGGCTCTGTTGACCATGACCCTCTTATTCTCATGTAGAGATAACCTGGTCTATTCTCTGTAAACTCAATTTCTTCTTCCAACTATCAATCTTGTCTCTTTTATGGGCTTTGTAAAAAAAACTAAGTAAAATACCATTTTTCTCGACCCTAAAATGATCAGTTGACGTTTGAATCTTCAATCAGTGCTAAAATTTGGAAATATTCAGTTCTTCCTTAAACATAAATAGTTAACTATAGACTACATGACCTAGTGCTTAACACTGCATTATTATGTTGTCTCTGGACTCCATGAAATCAGACTGCGACATTTTTTTGTAGTGTTTCGTAGATTGCCCGTATCCTATGTGTGCATTATTTAATCATTAATCCTCAATGTGCTTTCATTGATCAGCTCCTAGGATTGATTATGGAAAAATAGTGATACGTGAGCACTATCTCCTAGAAGGAGATAATCATGCCATGATGATAAAGATACAAAGCCCCAATAGAAGAAAAACGAAATGAGCAGAAGAAATGAGAGGACTTAGATAAATATTGTATTATCTCAAGAAAATTTCTTTGTTGCTTCTTGTCAGTGAGGTTCTGGTTTATGTGATTGTCTGTTATGACTCACTGGAGTTGCTTGGTGGCATCAACAAATTGTGTTTTCCAACATTTTCATAAATATTAAATAGCTGCCACTTTCACGTTAATTGAAAAATCGGTTGTGTAAATTACTGAGGCAATAGTATTCAAGTTCCTCAAGCGAGGATGGTTTGCCATGTCTCCAGTAGGAATCCAGGTGAAAAAAATTTACGGAACTGAAATCGCATGGAAAAATGCTTTGTAATAGTTGAGCTTCAAATCTCCCCAGTATAAACATGTACTTTGGTGAACCGTGTTATTTATGCCAATTGTCAGACTTTGGCAATTCTCTCTCATTTCTTCCTCCCGAATTTCTTCAGAATTTTATGTTAACTTCGAGTCAGCTTTCTTCAGAGGACTTGTCACTTGAATTTCTTGTTTATCGATTATGGTTTTATCTTTTATGCATTTTATGTACAATCTTATGCAATCTACTGACATCAATGTGATGACTTTCAGGTATTGATACCATTGGTGGTATACGACTTCCTGCTGCATACTGTGGTGTTCTGGGGTTCCGACCATCATATGGGGCCATTGTTAACACTGGCGTACTTCCTGTGTCACCAAGTCTAGACAGCATAGGTACCTATCTGTTCTTTATTTGATTACCATTATTGCTGAACCATCCATTGGATATTTCGTCATATTGTTGCTTTATTGATGCTATGATATAATGCCTACAGCAAACGTTTCTTTTTCATCCATAAATGGAGGTTATGGTAAATTAAGAAAAACAGTGAAGATACTGTAAGATTACCGCATTTAGATAAATTAGGAAACCCTGGATGCTTTACTATGTTCTTAGTGAAATATATATGATCTTTTTTTGGAGGCATATAGTTGGCTGGTTGAACGCAGGTGTGTGCATATAGCTTTTGTTTCTTCTAGTGGACTAGAGAAATAAATCATCTTGGTGATATCCAATGTGTGATTGAAGAGTTGAAGTTCGTGTACTACTTGCTGGAGGTAGTTGTTCACAGGTGACTGGTCTTTGAAGTTCTCTTGGTACTATGTTCTTAATCGGGTTTAAAAGGCTAGACTAACAATCCAAGAAAAACGAGGCAAGTTTAGCCGGAAGAGGCAAGAGAATGCATTGATATGTGGTAAAAATTACTTTCCTTTGAGTTGGTGGAATGTTCTCTCTTTATCATCAAATATTAGGATTCTTGCATGATGCCCATGATGGAGCGCATATGTAATGTTTTGAAGAAAAAGCACAATAGTTATTTCGCTGGAAGTATTTTTATAAGGCCGAGGATTTTGTCATTAAAATACTCTCAGGTATACGAAAGATCTCACACCTGCATAAATATATATTCGTATACTGTTCTAGGCCACTCTTCATATATCATGGGTTTCTCTACCATGCTGCCCAATTACCACAACCTGCATTTTAGAAGGTTTTCTTACATTTTGCTAGTATTGTCTGACCATGATTCTAGATTTTTGGTTGTCGCTTACATGCTTATATTTATCATTTATTCCTCATCTTGTATAGCTTTCTAATGCAGGATTTTTTGCTAAAGATCCGAGTATCTTGCATAATGTGGGGCATGTATTGCTTCAGCTTCCATACTCTGATAAACGCCAGCCTAGGCATGTCATGATAGTTGACGACTGCTTTCAGTTACTTAAGACACCGGCAAATCGGATTACTCAGGTGGTGACTAAAGCTACCGAGAAGCTCTTTGGAAGTACGTACTTCAGTGAATGGCACTTTACCGAGAATACTGGTTCTTTTGGGTGCTTGTTGTTATCTTGCTAATCAATAAAACTTCTTAATATTCTTTTTGCAATTTGTTTCTGCAGGACAAGTCCTTAACCACATAAATCTAGGGGATTATTTAGCGGCAAGGGTTCCCAGTTTGAAACAGCTAAATGATGGGATTAAAAGCAGTGACCAGAAAGTTAGATCGCTTAAGTCACTTGGAAAAGCTATGCAAATGCTACAGAAGTGAGTGCTTCAAATTCTGTTCTTTAAATGCTTCTTTCCAGATCTTCTAATAACGTTTTTTTCCCTGTAAAGTGATGTGACTAAGACACTAAATATCGCTTTTTCTTGCACCTGGAGATTCGATGATATATGCTTGTAAATATTTACGACCAAAGCCACGCATAAGATTTAAATAAATGATACTCTTTTACCCTTAGTAGAACCTTCGCCTCATCTACACATGTGATGGAAATTCATGTTTATAGATTTTGCATCGAAGAATTTTTGATTTAGATAATCACATTTTTCAGCCAGATAGCATAACATGATGGGCAGACAACTCTTTTCAAAGCTCTTCTACAGTTATGTATTGTGGTAAAGTTTCTTCTAATTTAATCACAGGAAAACTATGGTGTCATCCATTATAGTTCAATCCACACATTTTCCAGTTAGACAGCATTTTTCACCTGAGCAGGAAGATGAGGACCAGTGGATGCAATTGTTAACCTCATGCTGTGGTTTTGGTGTTTCAGTAGAAAATAGGAAAAGGAAACCCAACCCCTAAAATCTAAATCTTCATAATCTAATCATGTTTCAAGGTCTCTAGCCAGATCATTGTCTTTAGATTTATAATGATGATGTTTCCCATGTTCAATCAGTAAGGATTTGGGTTCTAATTTGTATTTACTTTTCGCTTTCGAAGTCTGTCATTTGATAATAAAAGGGTGTGGATCTATTCAAGTGAGGGCTTGTCTTTTCTCAGGATATTACATAGAACACGGTGTCACAAGAAATGAAATGCATTCTTCATTCTTAGATATAGAAGTTCATCCAATCTTTGAATCTACAGAACTAAGATATAGCCTGCAAACTCAAAGGGCTTACCGCCACTGTCCTGATCCTCCATGAAAGAGAGTTCCGTTTTGTCGAATGTTGGCTACCCCCCGTGTGAAGACAAAAGTCTTTTCTTAATGTTCTCCCCAGATTGTCCAATGACATAGTTGAGGCTGCAGTTTCAGCAAATGCAATTCTTAAGCAGCTGATTTTTAAATATATTTCATTTTTCTTGATATCATTACAAAAATATTATCATGTCAAGGAAACCCATAATCAATAATCTTTTCCATAGCTTAAAATGATCTGATATTTCACCAAGAGATGATCAGTATCTCAGTAAGAAGGCCATAGAAAATACTCTCTTGGGGCACAATCTCCTCTATTATCTTCTATTTGATGATCCTAATATTGAGTGCGAAGAGATTTAAGGATTATATTATTTCACCGAGCTTCAGGCATAACATCTGTCAAACTACCAATGAAGAATCTCTGTGAGACGCTCCCCTTGGCGGTCTGTTTCCTGCTTTATTCTTCACCATCTTTCATAATATACCCTAGGTTTTGATTGCTGCAGCTCTGGCGGCTTCTCATGTTCAGGATCAATAAAACTACCCCGAAATCAAGGGTAGTTGTCGCATTATTTTCATTTTCTTATGTCACATCATTTTCATTGCCTTGTATTTATATTGCTACATTAGCTACGTAAATATTTCGCATACAGGAGGAACTTGTTCTCTTATTACATTTGTTTGTATAGGATCTTCATTATCTCGTAATGTATAATTTTAGACAGTATGCTCATTTTCTTTCTCCTTTTAACGACAGTCATGAATTTAAAAGCATCCATGGGGAGTGGATTGGATCCGTCAAACCTGCTCTTAGTTCATTTTTATCAAAGCAGTTGGATGCCGTATCAGATACTAGCAGCTTCACAATTGAGCGCTGCCAATCAGCAAGAAACGAGATGCGGCTGGCTCTCAATGCTCTACTAAAGGTAAACATTCTTGGGGGCGCATACATCATCTATCCATTTTTTTATGATCTGGTGACACGCTTGGATCTTTTTATTGGTTTATACATTATGTTTTTTTAGTTGGGATGGCCAGCGTCAGATCAGGCGACGTTCACAAGAATTTTTGTTAATGTTTATCAACTAAAATGCTGTCTGTAGACATAAAAAAATTGTAATATCTTGCTAAAGAAAAAATTGATTTTTTTTTGTGGGCTGCTTAATTCAACTGATGCATTTCGTAAAATCTTTGACTGGCACTTGTGAGAAATATTACGTAGGAAATACATATTACTTTTGAAATAAATCAATTGCTAGCCAGGTAGGCTTATTAACATGCCTTGATCAGTTTTCAGACTTTCGCCTTGGGATTTTTCCAAAGGTAAACTGAGCTTCATGGTACCTGCGACTTTACTAATCTTTTACAGAGCATTCCTCGCATTTCTTAATTATGGTTTCTCCCAACCAAGATATTCTCTGTAGAGAGATTCACCTCCCACATCGCTCTTATGCTTTCCTAGACAATCCTGTTTCCCTTCCTTTCATTGACTGCTCTTGACCCATCCCTGGTCGCATCTATTGAAACCCTATCATACCTCGGCTCCCATTGTCAAGCAACTCTGACCCCCAGTTGATGCTTCGAGATAGATTTCCCATGCCTTGCTCGCAGGGGTCTTGGTGTCGTATGTTAGTCTCAGATGATCGTACATACTTTTGATAAAGTTTCTAAATATTTGTCTACTGTTTATTCCACTGGAAACAATTTCCGGGATTTAAAAACGAAATTTTGTTCGAGATTAGCCCTTCCGGTAGTAATCCCAACACTAGTCTTGATTTGGGTTTGCCAGCTTGTCATATGCCTTGTTTGTGGAGGGTTGACTTTGGATATTTCATGAGATGTGAAGATGTCTTCTCTAGCTTCTTTAATTTCACGGAGTGGGATTTTATCCTGAGAATTTAGCTGTGTTGTTTGACTTTGGATCCTCTGCGGTAGGAGCTTATACAGTCAGTTGACTTTGCCCCGGATCATACTCTAAAAATGGATCTAAAATACTGTCCATCGATGGATCCTCATGCAACATGATATTTCTTCTAATTAGGGATGCTCTTCTATTGCAAACATGAGATTATGCTCTTTCCTGATTTAACGCTCGCTTCCAAATGACTGGTTCATTTCACACCTGCGCTTGCTTGGTTTATCCTACAAATCTTGTCTTCTGCCATGCTTATTATTATATCGTCCACATGCAGGATGATGGACTCCTTGTGATTCCCACAGTTCCAGGATCTCCTCCCAAATATGGTTCCAGGGAGATACTTTCAGACGACTACCAGCTACCTGCACTGTCCCTTTTAGCCATTGCCAGCATGTCCGGTTGCTGTCAGGTCTGTATACTCTCTCTCTCTCTCTCTCTCTCTCTCTCTCTCTCTCTCTCTCTCATTTCATTCATACATGAGCTGTGTCTGTCTGCGATTGCACTGGCAGGCAACCATCCCTCTGGGGTTCCACGACAAGAGCCCTGTCTCAGTTTCGATCATTGCTAGGCATGGAGGCGATCGATTTCTGCTGGATACCGTGCGGACCATCTATGCCCCACTTCAGGAACAGGTTGACAATTTGTTGAAATCTAGCTCATCAAGTAAGACCATCAGCCTCGAAGAATCTGCCGAGCTGGCCAAAGAGAAGGTAGGCAATCGGTGTCCTTCCACTTTTAATCCCGGAGAAAACCAACATAATCACTATTTCTATGTTGCATAACTCGGTCTGATAATTTTAGTATACTCGCACTAGAAAATTTAAATAAAATAGACCACGATTTTCATGGATCTACTCCACTTTCTGCCGCTTGGTCTTGATTTGGATGTCTTAATTACTGCATCAGAAGTGAAAAAATAAAAAATAAAAATAAAACGAGCTGTTTGACAGATGGGCCTCTTCTCTTTAGATTCAGAAAATATTTCTTTCTCAGATTGTCGCAACTCCTGGTTGCATTTATAATTTTTTTTCCAAACTTTCGTTTATTCTCTCTGATCAGTCTGTTCCTTCTCGCGGTACAGGGTAACGCCGCTTACAAAGATAAACAGTGGCAGAAGGCAGCAAGCTTCTACTCTGAAGCAATTAAACTGAGCGGCAAGAACCCTACCTATTACAGTAATAGAGCCGCTGCCTACCTGGAGACTGGGAGGTACCCCGCTCTTCTGACTCGCTCCCACTTCATCGTCTCCTCCATGATTTTTTAAGTAAATTCTTGTATTATTTTCTTCCGCCAGTTATCTTCAAGCAGAAGCAGATTGCAGCACGGCCATCAGCCTGGACAAAAAGGTCAGCGGGGCCAGTTCTAGGTCGTGCTTTGACTTGTGTCGATCATCATCGTGCTTTGACTTTCACACCCCACCTGCGTCTATGGATGATGTTTCAGGGTGTGAAGGCCTACCTGCGGCGGGGCACGGCCCGGGAGCTTCTGGGCTACTACAAGGAGGCTGTGGAAGGTGCCGCCTCTCTCTCTCTCTCTCTCTCTCTCTCTCTCTCTCTCTCTCTATCGCGCGCTGATGAGAGAGGTGTGGTGTTGTGTGCGCGGGCGGTGCAGATTTCAAGTACGCGCTAGTTCTGGAGCCGACGAACAAGACGGCGAATGTGGCGCTGAGCAGATTGCAGAAGCTTTTCCAGTGAAGCGGGCGAGGGAGGGAGGGCCGGAGATGGAGGGTTTTAGGGCGGCGGATTGCTGCTGAGCAGGAATGGGGGCAGATTTCCTCTCCGATTTTTCTCCGTTCCCGGAGAGGGCGGCAGCAGCAGCTGCAGGTTCATGCAGTTTTGACTCAAATATGTATGCTTCTTTTGTTTTCATGGGTTGACCTCGAATCATCTCCTCCCCATCTTCCTTTTCATGGGTTGGATTCTCTTCTGGAGCCCATCCGTTTCATTTCCCGGTCGGCATCACCCGCCTCTCTCTCTCTCTCTCTCTCTCTCTAGCTAGCAGAGTCCCAGTTTCCTTCGGAGGGCCGGCGGCGACTCCGGCGGAGAATGTTAGGCGGCGGTCGTCTTCGCGAGGGGGGATTCAATGCCCGTGGGCTGTGCCGGACAGCGACCCCCCGAGGGGCCCGCCGCCGACCAGTCGACGTCGCTGGTTAAGGGATTTCCGGCCAAATTGAGATCGCCGGAACAGCGAAAGCAATCCGGGGCCGATGCTCCTCAGAGAATGTCCAACGCCCAATAAACAATTCTCTCCTCAGAGAGAGACGCCGGCGGGTGCCGGGGTTTGACCCGTCTTCCTCCCGGCAATGCGCCAAGGGGTGAGAGCCCACGGCGGAGGGAGGAGGTCGGAGGAATCGTAGCGCACCAGAAATCGTCGGAGGAAGAAGACGACCTGTCCCCTCCCTACGGCTTTCCCTTCCGGCGGAGGCCACCAGGGGCCTGCCTCTGCGCGGCGGGCGGCGGCGAGGAGGCGCGACGATGGCCCGCTCGTCAGCGCCCGTTGACTTCCCCCAACGAACGATCCGCCACACAAATCGCCAAGAAAAAAACGCGCGCAGATTGATAGATAGATCGAGAGAGAGAGAGAGAGAGAGAGAGGGGCGGCGCGGCAATTTCGGTGGTCTCGTTCAATGATTGAGGGACGGTAGTTGCATAAGCTGGAGCGGGTGACGGTGCCACGGAGGAGAATCGACTGGACTCTGATGTGATCGGAGAGGGTCGATCAGATAAAATCCAGGCGGATATCTTTTTTTTGTACGTGCACATAGAGATTAAATTAAGGGAAGATAGGCGGCGATTCTGAAGCTCCGCCGTAGTCGGGGTCGGTAGCGAACGCGTGGAGGTCGGAGGTTGGAGGAGGGCGCTGCGAGCTCGGCTCCACCGCCGGGGAGGGGCACTGTTCTTCCCCAGAGTCTTCGCCCCCTGCGAGGCCCGTGAGTGAATTAACAATTCGGAGCTACAGTAGAGAGAGAAGGAGAAAGAGATAAGGTCTGCGATAGAGAGAGAGAGAGAGAGAGAGAGAGAGGAGTTTCAGAGTCTGGGCTTAAACTATCGCTCGAAATCAAAGAAAGAGGGGGGTGCGCGAATGCCCACGCTTCAAGAATATTTACAGCTTCGAGAGATTCCCGCACCGGCGGGGCTGCTCCCCCTGGCCCCCCCCCGCTGCGACCCCCCACCCCGCCTGCCATCAGGTTCATCACAATTGACAATTCATCCTCGCGCAGAAACACAGATGGGTAGAGAGAGAGAGAGGGTGAAGATTACCCTTTTCCCATGGTCCTCGGTTCTGATCGAAGAGAGTTGAGAGAGAGAGAGAGAGAGAGAAGGGGGGTGGAAATGGGGTAATCGGCTGCCCGGCGCCGGCGTCTCATGGGCCCCGCGCCACCGCCGCTGGTGCAGTGACGACGGTGATTTGCGATCGCGACTGCGCCGGCGGCGGGGCCCCGCCACGAGAAGGCTTTAGTCGCTTGACGGCTCCGCCGGCCGTGGGTTGCCCCACCCGTCGCTTCCTCCCCCCTACTGTTTCCCCCTCGTCCTCCCCCGCCGCCGAGAAACAGGAGCCCGCTGAAACCGATGCCCTGCGAAGCAAAGCGCCCCCCGCCGCACGCCGGCGACCTCTGCGATTAATTAACAGGGAAGATCCGAGCATGAACACTCGCCGAGCCCGCGGCGGCAAGGGAGGAGGAATAACAAGAACTGGAATAGAAGACTCCCCATCCTTTATTTCTGGAACGCAGTTCATAGTTTATTGGGAAGAAGAAGATACACATCTGACGGGACTCGGCAGAGGTGTGGTCGAAACTGAAGGTGGTAGTGGCGGTGGTGGCGCTACTGAACGGCCGCTGCGGCGGCGCCCTCCCAGAACCCCCAGATAATTGATTTAGCAGGTGCCAGAGCACCACCCGTCTCCCTCCCCCACCCCGGGCGAGAGTAGCAGAGAATTTCAATGGACAAAAAGGAGGAAGGACGAAGGGGGGGGGCGATCAAGGGCTCAGAAATTTGCAGCAACTACAGAGACGAACGGTACGTCAGTTCGGGGGGGCGGCGGCGGAGCGCGGCGAGGAATCGGCCAGCCGCCAGGCGGAGGTGGTGATGAGGGGCCGCGTGTGCCAGCCGAGCATGAGGCATCCGTCCTTCTCCTCGACCCGGTAGCCGTCGCCGCCGGCGAAGACGGCGAGCAGCATGCTGGCCTGCTTGAAGGCATTGGAGCCGATGTGCACCGGCTCAAACCCGGCGGCCTCCATTCTCCCCCTCCACTGGCCGATCGTCTCGTGCCGCTCCGTCCTCTCCGGCCCTTCGCAGGCCACGACATTGCATATCTGCTGCCCCAGGTACACCTCCGTCATCACGTGGATCTGCCCGGCCTCGGCGGCGTCGGCAGCGCCGCTCAGCCCAGCGGCGGACGGCGGCGGCGCAGCGCAGCCCTCCAGGGAGTCGAACATGGTCGAGTAGTAGTGCAGCGCCTCGTTGAACCTCTCCACGAACACCGGCCCGTTGTGGTTGGCCTCCTGCTCGACGACGGTGACGATCTTGGGCCGCAGGGCCCGCACCGTCCCGAGCACCTTCTCGACGGCGCCAGGCCTGGCCAGCATCTTGTGCAGCTCCAGCACCGAGTTGATCGCCAGCACTTCCTCTTCCTGCTCCTCGCCGCTGCTGCCGCCGCCGGCGCTGTCGCCCTTCCGCCTGCTACCACCGGAGGAAGAAGACGACCGGGCAGAGGAGGCGAGCTCGAGCATGTACGGCTCCAGGTCTGCGAGGCTGGCGGCGACGAAGCTCCTGTACTCGAACTCGACGTGCATGCTCTCCGCCAGCTGGGCGAGCTTCCAGCCGACCTGTTGCAGGGCGTCGGAGTCGTCGGGCTGCGGCGGGCCGATGCCGGTGAGGCGGAAGGAAGGAGGCCCTCCGGGGCGGAGGGCGAGGGCCTGCATAAGCGCCGGCCACTGCTGTCCCTGCTTCATGCTGAAGTCGATGACATGGACGCGGCTCTTGCCGGCGAAGGCCTCCAGGATGGCCTGGTTGGCCGTGAAGTGGGCGAACTTGAGGTAGGGGCAGCTCTCGTAGAAGTTCATCTGCAGGATGTCCTCGAAGGCGGCGTCGATGAGGGACTGGTCCTGGCCGGGGCGGATCCTGTAGATTCTCCGGGCGAGGGCCTCCGCGAAGTAGGTGGCGACCTTCCTCATGGCGCCGCCCTGGGACATGGTCAGCACACCGATTTGCTTCACCAGCGCCTCCGCAGCCTTGAAGTTGTCCTGCTGCACAGCCTCCGCGCAGGCCATTAGGGTATGCACCAACCGGATCCCCGTCTCCTGCGAGTCCACGAGCACCACCTGTACCGGGGATTCCGGCGACGGCGGCGCCGCCGCTGCCGGCGAGGTCCTCAGTCTCTTCCTGTCCCTGGGCTCTGTGTCTGCGGAATCGGAATTGCCGTACATGACACGGCCGCCGGGGATGGCGTGGAGGTCGGAGTCCGACGATGGCCGCCCGGAGCCGGGGAAATCGATGCCGGCGATGGAAGGCACCGGAAAGTCGGGGAGGAGAGCCGGCGGGCGGGAGAAAGAAGGCCCGGCCGGCGGCGCTCGGAGAGGGTTATCTGCAGCGGTGGAGGAGGAAGAGGAGGAGGAAGAAGGGGCCTTCGCGGTGGGAGATGGTGCAGGAGGAGCGTTGAGCTCGGAGAGCATGGTCTCCAGCCAGGTGGAGAGGTCGGAGGGGTTGTAGTGGACGGTCTCGGAGGAGAGATGGGTGAGGATGGAGTTATCGTCGGGGGCGCCGCCGCCGCCGACGACGGCGCCGCTGACCATAGCCATCTCCAGCTGCTCCAGCTTCTGCGCCACATCCGCCATATCAGAGGACCGCACCTTGTAGCCCAGCACCGCCAGGTGCTCATCCACGCCGGCGTCCTGCTGCTCCGCCATCATCATCGCCATCTTGTTCTTGCCGGAGAAACCCTGCTGCTGCTGCTGCGCCATATCTCCGCCGGCGCCCCCGCCGCAGTCCCTGCCGTCGGTGTATTCCCGCTTCATCCCTCGTTGCGATGAGATCCGACGCAGCCGAAGGCCGATCGACGAGCGACCCAGATCAAATCGTGGCTATCCGCCACCACTTCTGCGACAGACCAGAGAGGAAGAGCGCCCCTGGAGGTTGCGACGCCGGGAGGAAGAAGAAGAAGAGGAAGAGAGAGAGAGCGAGGAAGCCGTACTGTCCGGGCACCTCCCGTGATGGATAGGGCAGGCGCGCCTCCCGACAGGCGATGGAGGCTCTTCCAATCGGGTGCTCGCTTTCCCCCCCGGGAAAAAGTGGGACGCCTAGAAAACGGATGCCCGATTGGACGAGGAGGAAGCGGCAGAGACCGCTGCGAGGGCCTGCGATTTCAAGGGCGAGGAGGGCGGAGGAGAGACCAGGACGATGGAAGGAGAGAGAGCAAGGCAGGCAGGCAGGCAGGCTGTGGGAGTCAGAGCCCCAAAGGAGGGTGACGAGACGAGGCCAGGGGGGGAGCGAAGGGGAAGGAAGGGGGGGAGGCGCCTCATCAACATCTGTCGTCCTCTCTCTCTCTCTCTATCTCTCTCTCTCTCTCTCTCTATCCCTATCTCTCTCTCTCTCCCCCCAAATCTATCAGGGATATTACGGCATTAACCCAGGGATGGTGAGGCCTGTAAGTTCCGGGCAAGCACCCGTTTACCCTAAAGGCGGCTGCTTGCCCCCCGAGCGCCGGTGATCCGCCGCCGTCCTCGGCTGCGCCGCTAGCCTCACCCTACCCTCATCCCTGCTCTGCCGCCACCTGTGGACCGTACAGCCTCGATTACCGCCGCTTATCTCACCGATGACCGGAGGGGGGGGGGGGAGAGGAGCTCGATGACCCTCCCTCTAATGGCGTCTTCCTGGCCACTAGGCACGTGTACCCATCCCGTGGATCATCTCATTTCATTTCCCTGTCGACGGCGGCCGGGGACCCCACGTCACGACGACGCCGCCGCCGCCGCCGGCGGAGGAGGTCACGGGCTCCGCCGCCCGACCAGACGCCGTTTCCGCAGGGGAGTGATGGTGGCGCAAACGGGGAGGCCCCCCCGCCCCCCGCCCCCACCCCTCCGTGAGAGGGATGAAAAGGATGACGCCGACGGCGAACGGCCTGCCCTTCCCGCCCCCCTGCTTCTCTCTCCGCCCTTCTCTTTTCTTTTACTTCGCTCTGCCTTTCTGCAGCTGCTGCGCTGCCGCCCTGCTGCTGCACCCACCGGCCCTCTCTCTTTCCCCCTCTTTCTCTCTCTACCCGACGGCGCACAGCCCCGACCATCGCCTGTCTTTTCCTCAGCGTATAATTGGCGTCCCCGTGGTAGAGGGCTGACGTCCACCGGCCCGCCCGGCGGGCACTGTTCCTCCTGCTTTCGAGGGGCCGCTTCGGAAAATCATCGCCGGGCGGGCCCGCCGCGGCCGCGCCTTACAGTAGCAGCACCGCCGTGGCCCCCCGGGGGGCGTACGCTCCACGTGTGGAGATTCCATCACCGGCGGCCCCCTCCCCCCGCCCTCTCCATCTCCGGCCGCCGAGCCCGACATGGGATCGGCTTGAGAGTTGACCGGCTCCGGTGGGGGCGCCGGCGCCGCCGACCGGCCGGCAGCGGCCGATCCGGCGCCTGCGCGGCCATCAGGTCGAGGAGGACCGGATTTGACGGCTCACCGGCTGTAACAACCTGTCCGGGAGAAGGGGCGGTGGTAACCCTGCCTACGTCGCCGCCGCTGCCAGCGCTGCGCCACCGCCCGCCGGCCCCTCCCACCCCCCACCCGGCGGTGCCAGCGGTGGCGCCCCCTCGCAGCAGCTCTTGATGGGGAGAGAGATGACGACGGGACTAGTCCACTTTTATCGTCGGCCCCCTCCTCCCCCTACCTTAGACCCCCGCGAGATAGGAATAGCCACGTAGGGCTAGCCCACACCTCAAACCTCTCTCTCTCTCTCTCTCTCTCTCTGCGGCGGCGATGGTCGCTGTTGGTGACCAGTGGGAGGGCGCACTGTGCCGGCGGCCGGCGGGGCAAGTCTGGTCCGACAAGCTCGTATGCACGTCCACCTCCTTCAGGGGCAGATTGCTAGGTGCCCTCGAGTGGCATTAATGGGCCTAACGGACCGAGCCTTCTCCCCCTTCCCACCGCCACCACCAGTTTCTTACACCCCCATTGACGGCGGAAAGAGATGGCGATAGAGGAAAGAGAGAGAAAGTGGAGGCTCCGCCGCCTGCCGGCGGGTCTATCGCATTCTCGCCGGTGCTCGAGGGGGACTGTTGCCTGAGAGAGAGGGAACGGGTGGCCGGCCCCTGCGGATATGGGCTATTATTGACGCTCTGCGGAAGCCCCCCGGCCGGCGTTGGAGGCCTGCGGTGGCGGACGGTGACTGGAGCACGGCGGGTGGCGGGCCCTTCCATCACATGCAGGCGCTATCGGGGGCGACGGCGAGTGGGGGGAGGTGCTCGAGTAAAGGAGGGCCCCGCATTTCGCAGGAGGGACCGCCGGCTCCCCGCCGGTGACTACGGCGGCGACGGGCGGGAACTGTAAATCCAGTTTAGACGGCGGCGCGTGTGCCCTCCATGGTGGCGCGGAAAGAGAGAAGGGGGAGTCGGCGGCTCCATCATCACGTCGCCGCCCGAAGAGGGGCAGGCGGCAGCGGCGGTCCCATTCCGCTGCGCGCGGCTGGCATGCCCCGTCGCTGTCCGGTGGGCTGCGCGGTGGGTCTCCCCCAAAGGGCACCACACAGAGGAGCCATCATGCTGCGGCGCCTTTCCCTGCGCGCTTATCTTGTCAGTCGTCGCACTGTTCTCCCACAGGAGCTTCCAAGCCCATCCTTTTACAGGTGCCCACCGGAGGGGGCTTTCCGATGATTCCACCGGAGCTCTCCACCCCCACCCCCGCCATTAATGGCCTCCACCCGCCTCGCTCCCGGACCCTGAGAGAAGACCCGCTTGGCCACATTTCCAGCGCCGGCGCTCATTACTCCGCCCGCGCCGCCGCTCCAGCGTCGTCGGTAAATGGAAAGGAAATCCCCCCGGCCGCCGCCGATATAGCAGAACCTAGCAGGCGGCCGACCGCAAATCCTCCGGCAGAAGGCTACCCGCCGACCAGCCGGAGGTTAATTTTATAAAAATCATCGATCCAAATAAGCTCAATTATAATAAATAATCAAGTTTCTCCATTGATTTGGGACGGTCATTCGAGAAAATCCCAAGCATCGGCTTATCTGTAGCAAGTTATTAATCGGCGTCATATCTTTAACTTATCTTTAACTTGTGGTTCGTCATCTTCACCACTCTATGCCGATAGAAAAAACGGTAATTTCTTTATTTTTTATTTTTTATTTTTTTTCTTTTAAACGCTAACTTGATCCTCTCATATTACGCAATCCAAGACTTGAAACTCAGTGATCGTGGAACATTGTTTATGATATCGAATGCCTGGGAAATGCGGTGAGATCGAACCCATCTGTTCGTATTTCTAATTTCTCTTGAGGTATTTTTAACTAATTTAAAATCGTAAAAAACGTGCGGGCAGAGAATAGGACGCTAACGAACACGCATGTTGAAAGGGACACGGCGGCGGCGGCGGCGGCGGCAGTGGTAGGTAGCTGGGCGGCATTCACTGTGTGGGCGCCCGTCGGGGAGTTGACCATGGCCAACGTAGAGCGGACTCCGCTCGCTCCTTTCCCGGCGCGCCGCCCTTGTGTCCGTGGAGGGCTGGTGCGTCTGAAGCGTTCCCCGCCTGGGCGCCCGCCATCGTTGACTTCCAACCCGCCGGCCTCCCCTTCTGTGGCGGTAAACGTCTTGCGAGCGAACGACTCTTGCTATCAATGGAGACAGCCGCGCCACCGGAGCATGGCCCACGTCTCCGTCTATCTCAATTCCTCCATCTCCATCATCTCTCTATCTCTCTCTCGCCGTCGTGTTGAACAGTAAATGTTTGACCCAAAGCTAGTTCTTGGGATCTCTACGACGGGGGAAGAAGTCCACTTCCTTAATCACAGATGATGGGTCATTCCCCGGCCACGAACCCACCTGCACCGGCAAGTTCACAAGCAATAGGCCGTGCAGTAACAGAGAAAGTATTCGAAAGCTGCATTTTTTTTCCTCTTGTCTTGTGAGGTCGAGAAATAGGGACAAAGAGGGCGGATGTAGCCGTTTAATGATGCACGAGAAACAAGAGCCTTTATGGTTCTCAATTACAGCAATAAGACTTCAAAAATCATTGTCCGCTCAGTATTCAAGTATTTTGTATCAATTAATTGCATTCAGGATGATAAAAATTGGACAGAAAAAATGGGCTGCTCCCATTATTATGATCTCTCTCTCTCTCTCTCTCTCTCTCTCTCTCTCTCTCTCTCGCTCTGTCTGCTCTTCTAATCGTTGTGGACGGTAGAGACGAAGTGGTCCTGAGCTACACATCGTCGGGACCTCTCTCTCTCTCTCGCCGACCCTTCCGGTTGGTTCCATCAGCCCCGTCTCCATGCCGCTATCGCTCTCAGACACGTCACTGGATAGCGGAGAGGGAGTAGAGAGAAAGGGACGATGGAGAGGGAGAGGAAGCGTAGACGGCCTTCAGTCTCTCACTCTCATTGATCCCGCTTCCACAATACCTTCGGTAGAGAGAGAAGAAGGCGCCTGTCGGCTGACTGACAGTTGGACCATAAGGCCGCCATGCCCACGGAGCCAATGTGGAGGGAGAGAGAGAGAGAGAGAGAGATTTAGCGGTCTTCCTCGCACAAAAATGTATGTTATACCTGGGATACTGCTCATAAGGAATTGCTTCCAATTAATGTCTTGATGTTGGCTTGCCGGTGCCTCACCCGAGTGACGGGTTTTAATGGAAACAGAATCACCACCAGTTTTCTGAAATAGTAACATCTTTACTCGTTGCGAATGAATAAATGATCTCAAGAGTTCGGTTCTCGCCCAGCGAAAATCAACCCTGAGAAAAATTAGCATTTCTAAAGTCTGTTGTCGATGGACCAAAGAGGAATGAGTGAAGACGATCATTCCTCTCAATAATTCCTAGATCATTCATAGGTAGACGCCATTTTTCAGAGGGTATCCTACGCGCAGAAAACCACCCATAAAGCTCATTTAGCCAACATTATTTTAGGTTTTTATGGACAACAAGAGTCTTAAAGATCGAGTGGAAGAGGAAGTGATCATCTAGTGAATAAAAAAATCAGATTTATGTATATAGAATTATTCATTTATTTAAACGAGATGAGATTGTACAAGCTCATTAATTTGTGGATGGGCACACCTTATTTCCGCTTCGAAGGTGAAGATCTTCCGCTTCAAATGCGAAAATAAATTATCAAAGATTCTCCATTAATATAGTTTTTATTTCTTATTGGTTGAAGTTTTGCAGTCATGCATGCGAAACTTACCTTAATATGCAAAAAAGAATTTGCTTTATCACTTGCTTTGCAAACATTCATTTATATGAAGACGTACCCGTGCTTTCCCTCTGTAAAAACTAGAGTTCTCGTTGAGATAAAATATTTTTGATAAATTCCATTTTAAAATAGAGCCATTAAGGAACCCTAACCACAAAATCCAAATATATTCCGGAATTAAAACCACAAAAGTCACCTAATGTATGAGACTTAGTGAAATATGTCACATGTTAACAAACATTCATTATAACTGATATTCGCTTGCTCTCCTTTAACGCCAATAACATAAATGGCATAATTTGTATTGCTTAAATAGTGTTATAAACTCATTTCTAGTGATTGATTAATCTTCTAAAACTTATTTGATGTGTTATGTACAGTTTTTTGTTTTATGTTAGTATTTTTTTGGATTTTAAAAAATAAGTAAATGATAAAATCATAACTATATGACAAAAAAAATTCTGATGAGATTTATTTTTGGTAAAAAGTGTCATGAATTTGTGGACACATTCCTTCCAGGAAAACCAACTAATATTTTTTCCCCTTAGTTGACTCACCTGGGACTAATCCATACAACTTGAATAAAGAATAAAAAATTAATGATTCAATAATAAATGAATTTTCTCTTAAAACTTCATTAGTTGACAAGATCTTGCTTGAGATATTACAATATCGCTCTACTTTTTTGTGAAAACTCTTGGGAGAGCCATTTGGGTACAATTTTTTATTTCAGATGCTTAAAAACCACATGGTATGAACAATAGAATATCATTGTTTTTACCATTTAATGTAATAATTAATTCAGCTTCACTTGTAATGAATGTCCTTCCAGACGTTCTTTCCACACATCAAAACCTCTTCCAATTATGCCTATATTTAATCAAAATAGTATTATGCTATCAACATTCATACCATGAAAATCTGATGTTCATGCCAATTTTAATATAAATATATTATAAGAGTTTTTAACTTAGAGCTCTAATCAAAGAATGACCTTATCGAGTGTCTCACCAATGCGTTCGGCCCACCCCAATTAATAAACAGACAATAGATATGCATAAATCCCATCTACGATCTATAAAATTTATTTTCAAGTGCCAATTCTGGTGACATATTTTCACATATTAGTGTTTAAAAGTTATTTATTATTTATATGGATAAAAAGATCATCCTATACAAAGGGTAATGGTAGATTACAAATATATATATATATATATATATCTTTTGGCTCAAACACGCTCCTTATAACTTAAAATATAAAGCATAGCTATTTGAACAATATGGAACAAACATAGAAATTATGTAAATGTCTAAACTTATATTCATTGTAGGCATGGTTAATAGCTTCATTTTCATTAGAGCGATATGCTTAGCAACACAAAATCTCATAATATGACAATAATTCATGAAAAATTCAATATATACATGCTCTTGTGATCATAAGGAACAAAATTACTTTATGTTTAAGATAATACTACGAATTTTGCAATATTAGGGGGAATTTTTGTTTTCCTTTTTTATCAATAATTCGTTTATGATGGATTCCAAATAATTTAAATATTTCAAGACTGTCTTTCTTAGATGTATATTTTAATAAAGCATCATATACATATATATTATCAAAATTGAAAAATATAATAATAGTAATATTTATAATTAAAATGAATTTTCTTGATCATTCATTCACAAATAATATGAAACTATTATTCAATAATTATGATGAATTTCCAAAAAAAAACTCAAAAAAATTTGTTACGATATTACACACTTCAATTTCTTCAATGTTCAATTATGTGCTTTGGTAGCATATTTAATGGTATTTGGACTAATATGAAACGACCTATTAGTCCTCAAATAATATGAGTCCACATTAGAGTAAGAAAACACAACATGATTAGGACCTTTATTATCATAAGATAAATTTCATTTATATTTTACATACATAATTATGAGATATATTCTGCCCAATAAATGATCACAATTTCACCAGCAGAATTTTATTTTATTTCATCCAAACTTCTCCAAACACCAGGTCAGTGTAACAAGGTTGGTAACAAAGTTGTTCATAAATGAAATTTTAACTTAACTAGTCACATCATCACCTATATAATGAAAACATAACCATCGTGTTAAATACAAAAATTAGTTGGCCATTTATTACCCATGCATTGGTTCATTATAGCAATATCATACTTGATGCTTACACATTGTCTTTAGTAATGAAACCATAGGTCTAAGCATGAACAAGAGCATTAAAAATAGACAACCATCCTGATTCATTGGCAACCTAATTTGAAAAGACGTCAGAGTTCAGAAGTGTAATTTACGTCCTTTTATTATCTTCCTTTTATTCAAGGGAATATGTCATGCGTTTTCACAAGCCACATGATATTAGACTTAAAATTTAGAACAGTGATGAAGATATAAATGGAGACATTTATTATCTTAATTCTCATGCATATGCTAAAATAATTTTATATGGTGAATAACTAATGAATGGTAAATGGAACTTCGAAGTACCCACAGGATGCTATACCTCGCTTTCCAGGATCATGCATTGCAAAATTAGGGTCCATGCTTTTCGATTAAATTTTAATCCAGAGCTATCTCAGAGTTTACAAAGTTTTTGATGCGTCTCTCTAATTCGACTACTTAATGTTTCTTTTAACATGACAAAAATCATAACTATTTGTTCTACGTCGTCAAATAGTGCTCATCATATAGCGCATTCGAGGGGATTTTGGATATTCTAAGACGAGATAGATAGTTTCTCTTTCTGTAGTCTTAATGGCGTCACTGTGCATATGTTTTCCTGTTTAGTGCCAAGAATGAGTTTAATTCAATGATGGAGAAGATGACCAAAGCCATAAATCAAAATTTCATCCATCTTTACCAACGTTTTTGAGTTCCTGACTTCAAATGTCTAAGATTCGATGTTAGCCTCATGATGCTTCAATATCTAATTATCGATAATTGTGCATGGCATGCGAGTTGATATTAAATTTTATAAAATAATAGAAATAATACATCATAAAACGTAACTGTAAGACAAAGTTCACTAGAACTCGTCAGTTATCAAATCCAAATAGCAAGTAAGAAGTAAAATTAGATGTTGAAAAGGAAATGACCTGAAGATCAACGCAAAGATCCAAAGAGCATCAACGGATTTATTCCGCCACATTACAAGGGTGTCACGGGAGTACTCCCAGGATCCGACAATCATTCATCTTCTTGGAAATATTTTAAATGTAATTTAGGAAAGTCAGCACATGAAGCCTTATATGATATTATACCGTCGTGTGGGCACATTCTAGGTACACGAGAAGGACCATGAGTCAAGGAGAACGAGTAGGCAGAGCCCTGCATATCTATAAACAAAAGACCAGTAATTCCGACGTCTGAATGGGAAAGAAAAGAGTTTCCAGGACACAGTGGTGTCGGCCGAACTATTAGGAAACATGTCCGAACGAAAAAATGAACAAAACAGGTCATACGCTCATCTCTCTTACTCCCCCGGCTAAACGACTTCCACCCCTCAGACACGGTTGGCGATGATTACGCGTTTGTCGCCCATTTGAACAAATCATATCAACCCTAATTTAGTTGAAAGATCTTTCACAGAAGACGATTTCCGAAGTTTAGCTCTTGGATAAATACCCAGCTAAGGAGGCATCCTGACGTTTTTTTTGTGTAATAAAAAACCCAAAAATGAAAGGCGACATCTACACTATACGTGTGCTTGTATGACCGAGATGATAACATTCTGGTGGTTTTCAGGAATAACGCTACCTCTCCCAGCTTGGTTGGTTATCGAATATAAAGTAAAGGTTTAGATCGTGGAGACGGGAAATGAAAAGTTGAAAGAAGAAGGGCCACCGACAACCACCCCAAAGACGGGGGTGAGTGTGGGGGGGTTTGAGAGGGGGAGAGGGAAAATAGGGCGTGAAAAAGGATCCTTGTAACATTTCAGTGACTGCATGACAAGGATATACTAGTCAAGGCTCGAACATGGGCGGCCCAAACAGCTTCGTTACTCACTAGCCATGGCAATGTTCGACAGGTTCCGCTTTTATTTTGCCCACTATCATCTCTCGTAGCTAAGATATTTTATTGGATGACGGCTTTATCTCATATGGCAGCGATGGCGAGCTTCATCCCGGCGGCGCAGTGGCCGGCGACGGAGCAGATGAAGTAGTTGATTCCCTTGCGCAGAGTCACCGTATCGTTCCCGGAGGTGAAGGATCTCGACCCCCTCGTCACCCGGCAGGTCCTGTACCCAGCCACGTCCACCGCCACCACGTTATGCAGCGCCGGACTGTACTTGAATACTGCATGCCGTCCAAACACCGAGATTATTTCTCAGAAAACCCGACCAAGGAAAATGTGAAGAGTGTGAGATAGAATAGAGAGAGAGAGAGAGAGAGAGAGAGAGAGAGAGAGAGGAGCATGGTTACTGATTTGGTCGCCAGAACGGAATCGCTTAGCCTGGGTCCAGGCGGCGGCGTTGAAGGTCCAGCCTCTCTGATCCCCCACCGTGTAGACGGCGGCATCAGAATGGAGAATGATGGATAGCAGCACCACTCCGAGGAGAACCACCGCACCTGCACTGCCCCTTCCCTGACTCTCCGCCATCTCAGCCTCTCAGCTAGAGAGAACAGAGTGGTAGACGCTGTACAGAAACTACGCTGTCACACCAGCGGACGCCTTCTCCAGTGCGACCTATTATAGCGTGCAGAAGATGGACGACAGGTCTCTCTCTCTCTCTCAATAATTTCATTTACTTGAGGGGTCTCCGGCCTGTCAGATCCACAGACCATTCAAACGGCCCAACTACCCACACCAGGCCCTGAGTTGGACTTCACTGCAGCCTTTAAACAGATTCCCAAGTTCACCTTCCCAACACTACTTTTCAGGAAAAAGAATCCTCTAGGAAGAATATCCACCCATACTAGGCCAGTTCAGCATTTAACATAGTTTTTTGCGAGGTTCCCCCTATTACATTTTTACGTAAATATCTCTAAATTTTAATCTATTTAAGTTTATTCCCAACGACAGAATTTTAATTTGGTTCAAACCCATGACATAACTCCAACCGTACATGTGTAGATATGCAGCGAGAGTGAGTGAGCGAGTGAGTGACTAAGTGACAGAGAGAGAGAGAGGAGAGAGAGAGGCAGTTGGTATAATATTCCGAAGGCTTACTGCTGCCGCTGGGAGCCGTAAAAGATGACCCAGATCGGTGAAACCGGCCTTGGAGTTCACACGAAGAGAGATGAAATGGTGGAGGAAGAGTGATCATTGCCACCGTGAAACCGGCGAGGGTTGGACGAATGCCTCGTGTTACAGGAGATATACAGGCAGAGATGAAGTTTCTCTTTGTAATACATTTTGAAAGACGGTATATGAACAGGGGGTTGGAAGAAAACACAGGGATCTTTTTTGTCTCACAAATGAGTGGAAGTATAAGAGGGATTGACGACAACCTGTCCCCACGTCTGGTTGGGTCAACGTCTTATTATTACTGCTATAATCGTCGTCATTATTGATGTGACTCTTATATAAGGCTAGTTATCATCATCGTCATCTCCACCATGATCTTAGTAATGCTCCATCGGTTCACATCCCCTAAGTACCTCAACTGCCGTCGACATGAAACACCTCCTTGTTCAAGAAAAGCTTAAGCGAGGGGAGATCCACAGTCTGGTAGAATTGCAAACGTCAATCCCATGAGTCAATTAGGTGGCTACTCATAAGTCAAATATATGGCATGGCATCCCGAGCGCCTCTTGGGTCTGTTGAATCCGGGATGGGCAGGGCTAGCGGGCTGAGCTTTGGATCTGTCCCCATTGATCACAAATAAACTAACTCCAATCAAGACATTCCCTCTATGAAGGGACTGTTCGACAAGAGGATCCAGGTAGACTGAGTATACGTGCTTGCAGGATACGGCTTTGGACCCCAGCCAGAGTGTATTCTGGGAGCGACCGGTCTTTGGGCTTACAAGCCCCATTGATGCTTCTAGAAGAATAAACGTGACAATAAAGGCTCTGCCGCTTCATTTCAATGGGGTAATAGGCCCCCCCACTGAAAATTAAAATTATAGTAAACGTTATAGATATTTTAGTATTTTTGATAAATAACTCAGTTGAGAAATTTAGAGTGCACAATGATCTATCAGTAAATATTTTTTCCACAAAAATGACAAAAATATAGTGTAAAGCATTACATCCATTCCATTATGTGACTTTGGTGTAATTAGCACAGTAACTACCTATCAGCCCTCTTAAATTTCATCCACGAGGATTCCATTAAAAATGAATATAAATTTTCAAAATTTGAATAATATGGGTTGACTTGATGTTTTATTAAGAGAAAAGCCACAATTTTTACTCGCACTTGTAAATAATGAAAGCGATGAACTAAAAATATTACCTACACATGAAATTAAGCTTATTTAATGATGTGAAATACAATGTTCACACAAGATAATATTCTCAGATCTAATTCCACTCTAACCTCCTGGAAATCATAACTACAAAATAAATAAATAAACAAGAGTAGTTTATATCAAGAACATAAAACCTTGGGCACCCACTACGGTTATTGTGTCAAGGTCTTATTAGGGAAGTCGTCAACATGCCTAAACATTTACCGGTTTATAGGTTCCGTAAAATTTATTGCTGGATTAAACTTCATCTTTGGGAATAGTTATTTATGAGACCAAACTAACGAATGAGCTGCCCACGAGGAAGCGATTCGACAACGTTCTAGACCGAGCCGATCATTTCACCATCTCATGGAAACTTCTATCATCTGGTACAAATTCCATGGCACTCGTGACATGATGAGGGGGTCAGACATAATCGGTGACGTCAGATCTGCCACTTTCTATGCATTTTCAAAGGGATGACTTGCGGATTATGACTTTGTCCTGAGCCATAAATTTACACATCACGGCATATCATTCTTATGATTTCTTTTATGCCCTCATTACCTTGGTACTCCTCGGAGCCCGGGTGCTGCTATTTCAACCTTTGTCTGTATATATTTTGTGTATGCACCCCTTTACCTATCGACGTCTTCCCTTCCGTCACTGGGAAGGTGCATCCCCTCGCACCTCGAGTTGGTGGATATCTTGGGGAAGAAGGCAGGCCAGTGTCAGCTGGTTTTACACACCTCCGGAAGATTATAGTCAGGACGGAAACATGGGTGGGTATATGTAGAGCGGGTGGAGAGGGGAGAGGGGTAGCGGCAGGCGGAGAGAAAAGGCTTGGTGGGAGATCGAGAGGTGAAGAAAGGAAGAAGGAAAGGAGGGACTTGGGGAAGGAGATGGCAGCAGAAGGGGCAGCCGCGATGGCAGTGCTTCCAAGGGAGTACGGTTATGTGATGCTGGTGATGGTCCTTTACGCCTTCCTCAATTTCTGGATGGCTTTTCAGGTCAGCAAGGCGCGGAGAAGGTAAATACCGTCTCCACTCCCAGTTGATCTGGAGTCGCCTTTTAAGGCCGCCATCTTCGTCATCTTGCCGCCTCCCTACTCGGGTTCTCACCTTCAATGGGTCTGATCCACTGAGGATTTCAATGCCCTAATCTGGCGACAGGTACAAGGTGTTCTACCCCACCATGTACGCCATTGAGTCGGAAAACGAGGACGCCAAGCTCTTCAACTGCGTCCAGGTAACTCGCCGCCCCTCGATCTCGTGTAGGATCCGGGGCTTAGGGTTGGATTTGCCCTCTGTCCTTCTTCCCCTCTATCCTCGACACAGATGTTTTCCGCATCCACTGAGATCGAGTATTGTGGCGAGCAGAGGGGGCACCAGAACTCGCTGGAGTTGTTGCCGCTGTTCTTGGTCATGCTCGCGCTGGGGGGGCTGAAGCACCCGATCTTGGCGGCGATCCTTGGTGCCCTCTACACCGTCGGTCGTTTCTTTTACTTCAAGGGCTACTCCACTGGGGTCCCCAAAAACCGGCTGAAGCTGGGGTAAGACCCGATGACTAATAACTCCATCTCTCGACATCCCTTATTCATTGTTTTTCCTGGGAACTCCTGTCTTTCCTCTCAGGGGACTCAGCTTCCCAGCAATCATCGGTCTCATCCTCTGCACCGTGTCGTCGAGCGTCCACCTACTCCTCCGCCAAGTCTAACTCCGCCGACATCGCCTTCCTCGTGTTCTTGACGTGATAACCGAGTGGGATAAATAGAGTGCGGAGTCTCCATTCTCGAATGTCGACCCGCTGCTTCCAGGCTGTAATGCATTCCCGGTCCCCAGATTGTTCTGAATTTCCTTCTTCCCTCTCCGTCATTGACTCTTTTCGATCTGAATTCCTGATGTGGAATAGAATCGGAAAATGATCGCGCCAAATAATTTAAAAGTCAAACCCACCCAGAAGAGCAGATCTTCGACCAGCTTGGGGGCCATCTGCTCGATCTTCGGCTTTTTTTGTCTGCGTCGTATATAACGCAGTGTAGTTGTTTGTCAACGGGCCATGGAGGCCCAAGGGCCGCTCAAGTCCGTCGACCTGCAGCTGGACGTAGAGTCAACGATGTCATTCTCCAAGGCGTGGAAATGGGTATTGCAATCATGATCGATCGTCGATCCGATCAGAATGATCGACGATCCGATCAGCCAAAATCGCCGATCGTGATCGACGATCGATCATGATCGAGTGATCATCGGTTTATATTATTACGTTATAGTATACCGAAGTATTATATATAAAAATATATAAAATACTTGTATTAAATAAATATAAGTATAAATATTACATATATAAATATATAAAAATATATACTACTATGTATACTTAGCCATAATATATATTTATGCATATTAGGCCTATGTTAAATGAAAAAAATATTTAATATGTATATCAAATATATATCAATATTACATATATATATTTACTACTATACATACATCGTGTGATATATATATCTATATATTAGGCCAAAGTTCTAGGTATAAATATACAGAACATGTATATTATATATGAATAAATAAATATTATATAAATAATATATATCCTACTATATATATATGCTTAATATATATTTCAATATTAGCCTAACAAGTATAAATTATATTTCCTAAGGTAGTAATATATATACATATATTAGCCATAAATTTTAACTTTATTAATTTATATATACATAGTGATATTAAATGTACCTCACTTTTCAACTTACTAAGATAGAATAATATATATATTACACTAAATTTTTTGTCTAACTTATGCATTACATAAATATTCATTTAAAATAATGATAATATAACAATGGGGCTAAGTTAGATATATTCAAAATATGTGTATATATATTAACAATCATAACTAATAGAACATGGTTACATTGAAAAAAAATTAAATGGGAAATCAAACGAAGCTTGCTGATGGAAGAGAGAGGGAGAGAGAGGGAGGGAGAGGCAGTGGTGGTGAGGTTGTAACAACATTATTTGTCTCCAAGAGCAGGAGGAGAGAGAGAGGGGGTGGCAGTGAAGGTGGGGTTTCAGAGAAGCCCTATCGATAGACGATAGAGAGAGAGAGAGAGAGAGGAAGGGAGAGGTGGTAGCGGCAGTGAGGTTGACAACAGCTTGGTCAGTTTTGAAGAAGCCCTAATAGGAGATAGAGATAGATAGATAGATAGATAAAGAAGAGAGAGAGAGAGAGAGAGAGAGAGAGAGAGAGAGAGAGAGAAGAGGAAGAGGAAGGAGGGGAGAGGTGGTAGCGGCAGTGAGGTTGACAACAGCTTGGTCAGTTTTGAAGAAGCCCTAATAGGAGATAGAGATAGATAGATAGATAGATAAAGAAAAGAGAGAGAGAGAGAGAGAGATCGTGCTAAACTCATCCATTTTCTTAATTTTCGTTTATCAAAAAGAATCTACAAGCATATCTATTTCATGTACTCTTATTTCACCGTTTCTTGATTGTTTGCCCATTCAAGGTTTCCCTCTGATAGACAGGTTTAATCAATGTGATCTTATTGTCACAATGGGTAAGGAAAAATTTTCTACATTGATTTTATTTTTATATAATTTTCTCATCTTATATATGCTTCTAAATATTGTAAATAAATACAATTTCCATAAATCACATAGAATCAAGACTGTCCCTTTAGGCACATGCAGATAGATATACGTGTTAATGATATTCCTTTTCAGAAGCAAGAGTGATGCATGAATCACACATTTTAGAAAAACACAATAAATGAAAGTAAGTTTTAAACAGATTTTTGAAAATTAAGAAACTTTGTCTTAAAACATACAAATTAAGAGTTTTTGGATTTTTATTTTTTAAGAATATGGGAATAGGATTTAAAACTGCTTCTATAATTAATTTTCTAGAAACTTAAGTGATCATCAAAGGAAATCATCATTAGAAATCAAACAAGGGCAATTGAAGTATATAGATAGAAAGTGGGGATAGCAAGCAGAAAATTTGACAGAGATGAGAAAAATACAACCTGGTACTATATACAATAGTCCTAGTTACTAAAAATGAATATGTAGTTCTTTTGAGTTTGATGTCTAATATGGTGCTAAAGTTTGGGTTTTTCTTTCTCCTTTGTCCCAATCCAATTTTCTAATGGTCCTATCATAAGATATGAAGATTTTATCATACAAGTGATGGGTGTATTAGAGTAGTCTCCATATTATTTGATGCAGAAGTAAAGGCATGGTCAAACTTGTCTATTACGACTAATTACTGTTTAAATATTCTTGTTTGATGTTTCTCAACTTTTTTCACCATAGACTAATTATTTATCAACGTTTATTTCCACGGTGTCATGTACTATTAAATAGTGAAAGTCAAAATGAAATATCCATCGCATGGGCTACCATCTTGCTTGTTACACCAGTCAATGTAGATTAGATTTGGTCTAACCTTTAGTATATACAAAGACGCAATCTTTTATGTACTTAGAACTTAATTAATGAGGAAAATAGAAAAGTTCTTGAAAACCAGATGGACCTTTCAGAAACCCATCCTGCACTCCATACAGCCTCACGCATCCGAGTGGGGACAAATCGATCAAACGACAAATCGGCGAGAACGTAGAGTCGGTAACTACCGGCACAATAATGGGCCGGACGTCCAACCGTAAGAGCTCGACAGGCCATATGCCTCCATGTGCGCCGCCATCGAGGCTTGTCTTAAATTGTACTTCAGACCTCGCGAGTCGAGTCATCGTGGGTCGGTGGGTCAAACTTTCCAGAGCGTTGGTTGAGGTGTATGGCGATCAAGAGAGATAGGCACATATATAAAGAATCAGATACCTACAGAGAGATACAGAGAGAGAGAGAGAGAGAGAGAGAGTATTTCCTGCCTGAACAGCAGAAACAGCTTATCGAAGTGTGCAAACAGTGATATCTCAACGATGGAAGATTTAAAAATGGCGGTGGAACACTCATATCCATGTGGGTCTGTCCGTGACGAAAGACGAAACAAGAAAGAGAAAAATGGGGTTGTGTTGGGAGCAGGGGTGAGAAAGTAGCACATGGGCACCTGACAAGATCGGCATCTTCTTCTACCTCCAGATCTCGTTCAAGCCGGCGTCTTTCACGGGCCGACTTTCTTCTCCGCACCCTCTGTTTCCCACGTAGGCCGGCGTGAACTGCGCAAACGGCTCCGCATCAGTGTCGACGAGAATCTCGGAAGTCTCTATATAACGAGACGGACGCCCCGCCTAACTGCCCGCACCTCTTGCCGACCCCCCATCTCCCTCCCTCTTCCCACGGCGGCGGAAGGAAAGAAAGAGAGAGGGACGGTGAGTGAGGCCTCCACCATGGCGGCGGGCCATCCTCGTTCATCCTGTACACCACCCCCTCTGCCGAAGCTCGCATTTCTGCTACTCGTTATGCTAGTTTTCTCCGGAATAGCAGAGGTGAGACGCAACCCATAAGATACCTTTCCGTCTTGACGATCATCACTGATTGACCATTTTTCTTTGACATGATCCTCTCCAAACCCTCCAGGCCCGTGGAAGAGGACGTTTCAGGCCGTCAGGTACCTCTTGATTAAAACAGACCGAAGGAAACTAGTTCATGTTATTCAGTGATTTGTAAATTTGAGTTAGACGTCCTAATTTATCTAACTTAGATATCGTAATTACTGTCGGTAATACTATTCTCTCCGCTTTGGTGCAGACTGCCGGCCAAGGTGTACGTACAGGTGCTCGGCAACGTCTCACAAGAAGCCTTGCATGTTCTTCTGCCTCAAATGCTGCGCGACGTGCCTCTGCGTGCCGCCCGGCGTCTACGGTAACAAGCAGGTCTGCCCCTGCTACAACAACTGGAAGACCAAGGAAGGCAGACCCAAGTGCCCTTAGAGTTCCATCCCCGCCTCCCCTCCCTTCGCTCGCTCCCGAGAAGGGGGGAGAGAGAGAGAGAGAGAGAGAGAGAGAGAGAGGGAGGATATTCGGAGATTTAATCGAAATGTGGAACACAGAAACGATGCATTATTAGAGAAAAAAATTGAGGAAAATGATCTTTATTAAGTGAGCAAAACATATCTAGTGTGGACGGCATTCGTTACTTGTCCTCGATCTATTTTTTAATTTTATGCCTTAATATATCAATAGCATGTAGATTTTGTCTTGAACAATGGAAGTCTCTCTTTTATCAGCTATGTGACATTGTTAGGAAAAATTTGGTGAGAGTTTAATAGGAAATATTAAGTAAAGATCTTGTGGTTAATGTAAATGAGCAAACCCCACTTATTAACACTTTTTATTTTATACACAACAAATGGAGTTGGTATTTTTTTATTCACATAGTTCATGTAAAATAATAAAAATTGATTTATTTTAGGGTTAGGATCGTTCTGTTTTATCTCCCTTTAAAAAGTTTATCATTTATTGGGCATTCTGTTTTTCTAACATTCTAGATAGACATACAAAAATTATCTGACCATTATTTTTTGGTGCTCTGGTTAAATATTTTCTTAAATGTGAGAAATATATCTAAATACATTTAGAAGATAAAAAAATACCCAATTGCGTGTAAATGATGAAATGAGAGAAATGGTAACTACAATACCTGGTATATTTGGCATAATTAAAAAATTAAGAGAAACCTATGGATTTAAATGCTATGAGCCCTAATAAGCAAAATAATTGTGTTCTAACCACTTCATCCCCGTAGGTAGTTCCATTGTGTGGAATGCCAACAAAAGGTGCTATGTATTCTTCCAATTAAAAAGAATGACCTTACTATTTATGATTAGCCAAAATGGTTTCAAATTTTCAGTCTTCATCTATATTTTTTCTATAAAATATAGACAAATTAGACGTAAAGTATTTATCATAGGAAATTTAAATTATGTTAGGTACTTAATGAATGAGTAAAGGTTGTTGTGACCTTTCAACATCTTGGGATGTTTTTAGATGTGCTATAACAATACTTTCAAATAATAAACAGATAAAGAAGCTCAAATAGTCAATCTTAATCTTAAATGCAGCTTAAATACTTAATTGTAATTAATTATATGCATATATTCATTTGATATCATTTTCCAAAAATAATATCTTTTGGATCATCCTTGATAAATGCTCTTTATGTGGTTGTCCAGTTAATAGTTGGTATATGGAGTGAAAAGGCACAAGTTTTCACTTTATTGGTATCTATGAGTTCATTTCATAATTTCCTCTGAACATTTTCCATTATCACCACTTTGTTTAAACATTTTCTAACTAATTTTATGAATTTAATATTTTTAAAAACTTTATTTTTACCATAAATAAATAATTAATCTCTAAAATATTTTTCCAAAATTTTAATTACGAAATTTAAAATTGAATTTATTTGAAAGTCAAAATTGGATTGGATAAATAATGTATTATATTTGGGAGAAAGGTTGGTTAATTGAAGTTATAAATTGAATACAAGTATTTTTTGACATTAAAGATGTGCCACCCAAAGTAGGTTTGATGGCACCATGGACATGTCACATATAATCACTTGAAAATTATGTCACCAAAGTTTTTTTATATATTAAGATGAAAATATGAGATTATCATAAATTCAAGTAGTGTTGGGAGTATTGAATTAATAAAAAATGCTACAAAATTAATTAATTTTTAATTTTAGCTACTTTAAATGTTTCAATAAACTAATATAACTTCTATGGTCATTAAGGAGAAATTAATTAAAATTAAAGACATAGATAAACTTACAAGATCATTCTCATGCATATATTATTTATCCACATACTACGTCTAGGGAACATTTTGTGCAAGTCCGTTTCTAGTGATCAGTCCCAAATGGCTTCATCTATATTGCGGCAAAAACCTCTTGCTTATTCCATGGCCCCCCTTTGTTAACGCATCAGCCCCCCCCTCCTCCTCCTCTCTCTCTCTCTCTCTCTCTCGCTGTAATGTTCTTGAAAGCTTGCATGTAGTCTAGTTGAAATGCTTTAACTCAAGATTCCCTGTAACTAGCCATAGAAAAATATTTATATCGGATATCTATTAACTATGATAATGTTGAATCATCTTTATTGAATAATGAATTTGACCATTTTAACGCGTTCTGTCTTTTGAATTTCAACTAGTACTGAAAATGACTTTTGGGACAAGGCTGACCGAGGGAACAGAATGGGCCGAGTCCGGGCCATGAGTGACAGTCCAAAGCCCAGAAATCCGAGTCAACCGTCCAGAATATCTATTTCGTGGTTCTTTTGATATGAAAGAAAAAAATATTTAAATAGTGTTCTCTAAATTAAAAAAAGTTTTGCGGTGAGTGGGCGTCCGTTTCTCTCCGTGTCCCCGTTGGAGTGGGTTCCGTCAAAGTGTGCCGTCAAGTCTCCCCGGTCGTCTTCTTCCTCCGGGACATTTTGAATCTTTTGTGAACCCTTCGCCTTGGCCGGCGACGGGCTTCGCTCTCCGCCACGCTGAGGGTTTTCGTGGTGAGCAGGCGGAGATAAGCAACTTTATTGCCCTTCTGCAGACAGGTTTTCAAGGATGTCTTCTGGGTACTACTTCCCTTCGCTCTTACCTGCCCTCTCTCAATCTCTCTTTCTCTTTTTCTCCCTTCTCCCTCTCGTTTCGCGTCCGATTTCTGGTTCTTAAGAGAGGAAAATATCGATCCGGGACTCGTTCCTCGGATTATTTGAGCTTCTATGAGTTTTTGTGAGGCGGGAAGGGCGGGAAAGGGCAAACTTTTTTTGTCTTGGCTCATCGGTGTTGGATTGGAGATTACACCGGTGAGGAAAAATCATCATCCCAGTTTATAAAGTCGTTTCTTTTGGTAATCATATATTCAAAAGAAAAATATTAAGTCTCCCTTTCACGCGCAAAAGCCCATAATAAAAATAATGAAACAAGGAAAAAAAAAATCTTACAGTCGTCACTGTTTCAGTTCGTTCAACCCATTTTTCAGGTCCACGATCCATTTTGAACCGCCCATGAAGTGAAAGTTCTCATGGGTGTCTTGATCTACTCTGTACTAGTTAGATATCATTTCATTGTGTTGAGTCAAAGTTCCAATGTTTATGTATTTTTACTTCATTTGAGGACGAAATTTGATTATTTCTTATCAACTTCTGCAGACCATCGTGGCTGATTGATAGCCAGAGAATTGCTACAAAGATTAAGAGTGCGTCTGAAGCATCTGATCCCAGAAGAACTGTGTGGAAAAGCAACCCAACCAGAGCTTGCCCAAACTGCAATCATGTTATTGATAATAGTGACGTATGGTTTGCTCGGGAGAATTTTCATTTAGTCACAATAAACCACTTGCTTTCGTGTGGGAGTATGCTGATTGTTACGGATGTTAAATAATATCAACGATCTCAGTTCATGTCCCAAACGAATGCTCAGAGTGATGGGTTTTTTTCTTCATTCTTATGGGCATTATTGGGGATCTATTCATCATCTGTCCCTTTTTAAGCAGTTTTGTTATTTCTTTATATTGATTTAATCTTCTGATTAGCGCCTTGGTGGGTTCCATTCTGTGTTATTTATCTTAAAAAAGGCTTCTTCCCAGAAAGATTTGGCCTGATCTGCCGCTTCTTCATCTAGCTCAGCAATTTCTCTATGTACAGTCTCATCTTGTTTTCCCTTGAATAAGAGGAAGAAGAAGACTCTCGAAATCATGACAAAACGGAAGAAAATAAGTGTAAGGGGATAATATTCTTGAAGCATCATGAACTCAGATCCCGTTCAATGAATCGAAAGGAAAATCATTCCTAAGACATCCATCAGTTGAGATTGTGGTCTAAATTTGCCATCTTATTTACTGTGAATAGGAGGAAGAACTCTCGAAATCATCATAAAACGGAAGAAAATTAGTTGAACTAGATAGTGCCCTTCAAGCATCACGAATTTAGATTCTAATTCAACGAATCGCAGTGAAGATCATTTCTAAGGCATCATATGAGATTGCATAATAAATTTTCCAATTTCCTGATAATATTCGAGGACCCTTTGTTCACAGGTTGTCAAGGAGTGGCCGGGATTGCCCAGAGGAGTGAAGTTTGATCCGTCCGATCAGGAGCTTCTCTGGCATTTGCTTGCTAAAGTTGGGAAGGGGGATCCAAAGCCCCACCCCTTCATTGATGAATTTATTCCAACCCTCGAAGAAGATGATGGGATCTGCTACGCTCATCCGCAGAAGCTACCAGGTCATTGCGAAGACGAAGAACCCATCCTTTCCCCTTTGATCTTCTATCTCCTGTACTCTGGATGAACCAGTGAGGTGCCCCTTTCAGGAGTGAAGCAAGACGGAACTGTCTCCCACTTCTTCCACAGAACATTCAAGGCATATAACACCGGGACTAGGAAGCGTCGGAAGATCCAGGGTGACGACCTTGGGGACGTCCGCTGGCATAAGACCGGCAAAACAAAGCCCGTCATGGTGGATGGAACCCACCAGGGATGTAAGAAGATCATGGTCTTGTACATGAGTCCAGTGAAGGGTGAAAAGCCAGAGAAGACCGGCTGGGTCATGCACCAGTATCATCTTGGGATCGACGAGGACGAGAAGGACGGAGAGCTTGTCGTCTCAAAGCTATTCTATCAGCAGCAGTGCAAGCCAAATGAGAGGAATGACGCAGAGCTGCCTGCTGCCCTTTTAGAAGGACCCAGAAAGGAAGCTGAACCCATCCCCTGCCCCAAATCTGCGACCCCCGATCCCCCTGCTGAGAAGCGATGCCGTGATCCAGGCTTCATGCATTCGCCAGCCCAAGTAACTCTCCGACATCAGCTTCTAGCTCTCTCCTACAAATTATTTTGTTCCATTAATGTGAAAACTATGTCGAACACCTAGACCAGAAAGGCTGGGCCATGACCCACCTACCCTTTGTATTATCATTTTAGATTCCTGCTTAATTGAATTCTGGGTTCTTCGATGCAGGTAACAGCAGATGATGAGGTGCAATTGAAGACTGTGAAAGATTGTGTCCAGCCTGACTGTGAGGAGATTGATGATCATGGTAGCCTAGCCATGGTTGAAGAGAAGAATGGGACTGAGAACGGAGACGTGGAAAATGCAGATCGATCTGATGGTGGGAAGATCAATCATCAGGCGGATGACGCCACAGTGGAGGATCCAAAATGGTGGGATGGCGAGTCTCAGTTTCTCTTGGACTCTCAGCAGCTGGCTGAAGGCATGGCATTGTGCGAGGAGTTCCTTCAGAGTCAGTCCTCATGTGAAGATGGTGCAGCGAAACCGAGCAAACCCTGTCTAGCTGACTATGCCAAGATGGGTGTCGAGAATCTTAAGAAGGATCTTGAGGAGTGCCAGAATATCAGTGGCTTGGATCTGGCCAACATTGACCTCGACACACCTCCTGACATGAGATTGAGTCAACTTGTAAGCTCCGATAGGTTTCCATCGGTTCTACCAGCCCGCCTTTCCTGATCTCTGGAGGAATAAAATTTCTTTTGTTGGTTTTTGCAGGAGTTCGGATCTCAGGACAGCTTCCTGGCTTGGGGGTACGCCAAGGTTGCGGACTAAGCAGATGAGGTGATCGAGCTCCCTGTCCGAGGAAAGCCCTTTGTAACCTTTGCTTTGCTGTGTACGAGTCATCAGGGGTTCAGGATTTCCGCAGTCTCTGTGCTCTCTCTCTCTCTCTCTCTCTCGCTCTCTCTCTCGCTCCCCCCTGTCTTACAGAGAACAGACCATGCATGTCCTATGCATGCTTCATGTATTTGCCCCCCTGGTGATCGTAGATAGATCCCATCTGAAGCACGCTCTGTGTATAGAGCCTTTTGATGCCTCAGCAGTTCACGACAGCTGTTTTGATGATCCCAAATCTCTTCTGTTGACGGGTTCTGTCTCTGGAGAGGAGGCCCAGTTAAGGGCTCAGTCGACTGCTTTTCGTCGGAAACTTTAGATATCCACGGAGAGAGAGAGAGAGAGAGAGAGAGAGAGAGAGAGAGAGAGAGAGAGAGAGAGAGAGAGAGAGAGAGAGAGAGAGAGAGAGAGAGAGAGAGAGAGAGAGAGAGAGGGGGGAGGGGGGAGGGAGGGAGGGACAGGTAGTAGAGGACGTGCCAACATCGTCGGCGGCTCCATCAAACCCCATATTATTCTGCTCTATCGGCTGCAGCATCAGAGAAATTCATTTAACTGGGGGAGAGGTAAAGAGGTGTAATCATTACAAAGTTGATCATATTTTATAGTAATCGTTTCCCACGTCTTATTTAGGCTGACAAAATAAAAAATAAAAAATGATATTTTAATGGGGACTACAAGATACAAGTAGAAACTAACAAAACTTCCCTTTGGAAAACTGAATAGCCCAGGAGTAAAATAGAAAGAACATAATTATATTTATAAATTATGAGTATAATTAAGTTAATGTAGATAATATGGACGATATCTGCAGCCACACCAGTATATACAATTTTAAATCTTTTTAATTGTTCATCATACGTCTTGATAACTAAAATTAGACCTAAACTAACATTTTGGAATATGGAGAAGTCGGACCACGTCCCATTTTTAAATCATTCTCGTAAGCCAAAGAAGAGGATTTTTTTTTTAATTTCCTCGTCCGCATAAACTTATGCGATTATTGGAACACTACACGCAAGAGTGGCAGATGACTACGGAGAGACAACCACCGGGACGGAGAGGGACGCCGGCAGGGCCGCCTTGGAGGAGCCGGCGGCAAGGGGGAAGAAGAAAGGATAGATCTCGTAGCGGACGTAGCAGCTGCTGTAGAGAGCTCGGCATCCGTTCCTGTGGGGGCAAAAGACGGGGAAGTTGGCCACCGCGGTGGAGACGCACTGGGAGCAGGCCAGCGGAGGCAGGTCCCTCGTGCACTGCGCCAGCGCGTAGATGGTGACGAAGGGTGTGAACTTGGTCTGCAGTTTCGCCAGCCCCAGGCTGCCCCGCGCCGCTGCCCGCCCGCGCACCTTGTTCATCAGCGACCCCAGCTCCCGGTCGAATCTGCGCTGCTCCGCCGCGTTCTCCGAAATGTTGGTCATGCTGATGTAGAAGACGCCGTAGCCGGTGTCGAGCTGGCCCGTGAAGGTTCTGGTGTCATAGCGCAGGAAGCAATAGTCGAACCACACCCTGGCGTCGGCCTGGCCAGGGCAGAGCTTCGGCAGCTGCGCCGCCGCGTCCTTGAGACACGCTCTGCAGTCGGCTGCGCTCACGTCCTGTCTACACTGGGCGAGGCCGTATGCCTTGTCGGTGTTTCCGCTGCCGGAAGAGGTGGCGTAGAAACCATTGGAGGGGGTCCTCGACAGGAGAGTGGTCAACACTCGGGCTATGTTCGAGGAGGCGAGCCGGGTGGTGTTCCTATCGGTGCTGCAGTAGTGTGCGAGGGAGTCTGCTGCCTCGCATTGTGGCTGAGGAACGAGGAATAAGAGGAAGAGAAAGGGGATGAGGGAAGACGCCGGCGAAGGCATAGCTTGATTGTATACTCCGCGCTGCTGTTGGGTGCGTTGTTGAGTCTCGACGATGGCCACGGGTGTATATGTAGTGTTGGTGCGTCCACCTTTTTTGACTTCTGTGGAGAGGGGGAATTAAGTTAGCTTACAATGTCACCGCTCACGCACGCCAAAACACCGCCGGTACTACGCGTCGAGCTAAACGTGATCACACCGGCAAATGTCTGTGGGTGCTGCGCAGAATAAGGAATAGCCATTAGTTCCAGAAGTGGTCGAGGAGCGATCATTTGACTTTCACATTCAAGCTGACCTTCCGTATTCTGCCAGTTGTCTCCAGCGTACCAGTTGACCGGCGAGTTTTGGTGCCTTCCGTGTGCGGAGAGGTCTCAATTGGATCTGGAGCTTCAAAATATCCTGCGCCGACATGACCTTTATTCTTTTCTCAAATCTGTTGGGAACAAAATACACGGCGGTCTCCGAACTTGTTCTCGAAAATGGTCAGAAATCAGGTTAGAAATATACATGGGAATGAGGAGAATGGCGGACTCTTAAGCTGGTGTTCTTCGGATTTTCGCGTCTAAGGCATCAGAAGAGTCCATAGCTGACCTCGACACTCGTCCGGCTGCACGCCGCTCTTTATACGATTTAAAATTTGGAAAAATAAAGAGAATGTTGATGGGGGCCCCGAAAACTCGAAGCCGCTGAACCAGGTGCGACCTCCGCCGATGATAAGCCACCAGATGGTAATCCGCCCAAGCCGGACACCGCAATCAACTTGCACACTCCAACTCCCCCGCTCACAGACACCTTCGTTCTTAATCAGTTTTTGTGGAATGTTGCCGCCGATTCTCTAGATAGGGGTAGATGACATAACGGCGGCGGCGGCTGGAAAACATTCTCATCTCCCTCCCTCCATAGGAGTCAACAGAAACGGCCAATCCACCCGAATGTATAAGTCGTCGGTCGTGGTCGAGGGTCATCATCTTGTGTACCCTAGTGTAGGTTTTAAAAGAGTAGGAGCGACCGAAGACCTTTTCATGTCTTTATCCACAAGACACTTTTACACCAATTGATGCGATTTACGGACATTCTGAGGTTATTTCTTCTACTTTTGAGTCTTAACTAGATGACTAATTGATATTTCGAACCGAGTAATGGAAAAATAAATATAGTGCTAAAATTAATTAACTTTAATGTTCATGTCAAAAAAACTGACAATAGGAACTTCGAAATTGTTTTCAAGAAAATTTTGGCATTCGAGGAATTAAATAAAACAGTAACAAGATAGAGGGGTCAAATCTTGAGGAAACCCTGGGCCAAGATGGAGATAACAATATTAAGACGGTTCTAAAAGAATGTTAGAAGATTATTAGCTTGGATATCGCCAATAGAGACCTAGAAAGACCTCAAGAAGTGAGATTCAGTAAACTTGTGAGACATTTCGATGGTTTTTCCTATGCTAATTCTGTTTATAACCATGCTCGTTTTATTTCTTCCTAACGGCAATATGGAATCTTAGGACAGAATGTAACTTTAAGCGTACTTAAAATGGGTGGTCGGGCTCTTGGTCCACCAAGGTCTGCTCGTTCACCCCTTCCTCCCTGTTGATACCAGTCCAATAGTGGCACTTACTTTGTCTGGATAAGTGACTAAAACAACATTGCGGACTTAAATACTCCTACAGGGGTTTTTTTTTTCTTGAGCTTGCGTTGTCGCGATGAAGGATTATTATCAAGATAAGTCTCCTCTATATCAATCATATTCTTCTTTAGAATAACTATTGATGATTGCTGAATTATAACCGGAGTGAAAATCAGTCCATCTTGAAGTCACCAATAAGAGCTTCATATACAAAATTTATGATGTAAGACCTTATATTTTGGGAGAAAATTAGCAATCTTGTGTAAGACAATTACAAGATGGTGAAGGGAAACTGGGGAAACCTTGTCTTGTCAATTATTTATGGATGGGAATCAAAGATGTGTGCTGAAGTTCTGCAAGAGGAGGGTGAATTGTATCGATTAAAAACTGTTGGAGCTGAACACAAATCTGTGAATGAACGGCTAGAGAACAATGACAATGAACATCATGTTTTATGGTAATTTTTGCAGACCACTAATCTGCTTCACTCTCTAACCCTCTCCTAGAATATTCCGCTAAATTACTCACATATTACTAATTTATTTCACAAGCAATTAATTCATTACATGGCTTGTCTAATCCATGAGTTAAAATAAACGGAAACACTTAGGCTATGTTGAATCTGTTGCATGGTGGGGTCGTGATTCTAAGCTTGGTGTTATTTCTTAGGACAAAGGAAGATCCCTCGACATCTCGTGTGCTTGAAATTAATGCTTGAAAGAGTTCTCTTTGATCTCATGAAAGTTTTTCGTCCTCCAAGGCATTCCGTTATGAGAAGCCTAAGCATCCGATGCAAAAAGCTTGGGTTAGAAAACAGTTTATTTCTCACATTTTTCACTTTCCAATTTGGTCAAAGTGAAGGTGCCAACATTTTGCAACTTTACTCTTCCATGAGAGTCTCATTGTATGCATCAAGACTCCTAGAGTACGTCTCAACAATGAGAATAGTATCTATTCTAGTGCATGTCAATACTTATAGTCTGTAATGTTTTGTGAGTTTACATCTGGTTCACAGGATGATAATATTTAAAATATTCAAAAAATTCAAATATCTAGAATTAGTATATTTGTATAATTGGTTGAGCTCATCATAATAGATGAAATTATATTTTAATGTAACTTCTTAAAAGTCGAAAAATTTGATTATGCATTTAGTCAACTGATATGATCTAGCATGTTTCTACATAACAACTCCTAATCGATGGTTGAGTAAAATTTATCTACCATCTCACTTCCAAGTGTCAATGTTTAACAGTTTTTTGGGTTGGCAAAATGACAACGTTTAATATATTAGGATGGGCCTACAAAAACAATCTAGTGCATGGTTTTAATACTGATCATCTCTCTCTCGCTCCCCTTCCCACCCTCCCTCCTTGACTCTCGAGGTTGCTTCTCATCCACTCCCTTGATTACATTTCATTTCTATGTGTTAAGTGATGCATAATTATCATGTTTTTTTGTATTAATTCACACTTAATGATATTGATTTAGTATGAAATATAGTAAAACATATCTTGTATTCATTGCATAAAGTAATGCTTAGTATATGATTTTTACATATTTTTATATCGTGTTTATATTTTGAATATTCCTTGATTATATGTTAATTTTCTTTACTTGACATTTTTAGTTTTAAATCTTTCGTAATTAGGGCTAAAATCAGTATTTAATAGTTGGAATTCATTTTTTAAGACAACTGAATTTTACTTATTTTTGATTTTTTTTGAAAATATATTGATTTCTAAAAGCCCATTAAAGAGCCCCATTGGGTCGATTTATTTACTTAAATTACAATGATTCAGGACCATTGGAAATGGGCAAAAAATAGCTGGAGAAATGAACAGAGAAGTGAAGACTGATTCTCCCTAAATTGAGACAATCCTTAGGTGAATTGGTTCCTGACTATCTGTAATATATTATAGATATGATTCGAGTCATACAAAGTTCAAATTTACAGTAAAAAGGGGATCTCTTTTCTTCCTCTTTCCACTGAGTGATAGACGATGATGTTCTTATGGTTTTTCATCAATTCTCATGTTATTTTTGACAAAAATATGATCTTTATGTCACTATGAATTCTTTTCTTCAATTTGTCAAGTGAAAAGTGAATGAATCTAGGAAAAAAATCAATTTATAAGGATTTTATTGAGGATTTTGCTCGATGGTCCTATTAATATTTTAATACAAAAAACATTTTTATCTTATTAGGTGGTTTTGTCATCTAGTGCCTAACTACCTTTTTGGCTTATAGTCAGTTGGTATAGGTCGATTAATGAAGTTTGTTAAATACCCTATAAATAACTCTCCTCTCCCCTCATAATGTAAGATTTTTCATTCATATAAGTTTAAGGGTTTAACTCTACCTCTCTTTCTCCTCTCTCTCTTCCACCTATTCTCCCATAGATTTGTGTATTATTTCCAACAAGTGGTATCAGAGTGCTAGGTCATTTATTGGGCATTTGTCTTTTGTCGAGAGTGTAGAAACATCAAAGAATACTCCAAATGAGGTTAGTGAAGTTTTTTGAATGTTTCTGAAGATTTCTTGTTGTAATAAGAAATAGAAAGTTTATATTAAAGTTTTTGAGAAGAGGTATTTCCATTAAACTTACAAATGGCTAGTGATAATCATCTAAACCTCTCACGACCTCTAGTTCTATTTTTTAATAGAGAAAAATATGATTTTTGGAGTATTAAGATGGAGAAAAATTTTATTTCATAAGATTTATAAGAGCTGGTTGAGTAGTAATAAAGAAGGATAAATTTCAAACAAGAAAATAAAAATTTTCAAAAAAAGGATGCTAAAGCCTTATTAGTTTTACAACAATCTATTTTAGAGACAATTTTTCCACATATTGCTAATGCCACCAATTCTTTTGAAGCAAGGAAAATTTTGAATGATGAATTTCTTGGAGATAATCGAATTACGAATGTGAAACTTCAAACACTTGGTCAAGAATTTGAAAATATTTTTATGAAATATGATGAATTAGACATGATTTATTTTCTAGATTTTTTTTTATTATAAATCAGATGAGAATTTTTTGAGAAGATATTTTAGAAAGAAGAATTGTTGAAAAACTTTTAAAAATTTGCCTTCTAAATTTGATCATATTGTTATTGCCATTAAACAATCTAAGGATTTATCTATTTATACTCAAAATGAATTGATTGAAGCACTACTAACAAATGAAGAATGAATGAATAGATCAATAGAAAAATAATTTGAATATATATTTCAAGCCAATATTAAAATTTCAAAGAAAGATGAGAATAGTGAAAGTACATTTAATCAATGTGGTCATGGTAGAAGATACTACCAAAATAGAGATCATGGATGTGGATATGGTTGATCACATTATGTGCAACAAAAAAATGATAGAAGAAATCAATAAAACTAGAATTAAAATTATAAAATTATGTAATGTCATTTTTGTAAGAAATATAATCATATTGAAACATATTACTAGAATAAGACAAAGTATGAAAATATGAAAGAAAGTAGTTCTAAACTAGTATATAGCTTTTGTAAGAAGTATGGTCATACAAAGGTAAATTGTTAGGTCAAGAAAAAAGAGTAAGCAAATATTATTGACAAAAATGATGAGAATAAGTTATTCATCACTTATGCATCCTTAAGCTCAAGTAGATCAAATGTATGATTTGTTGATAGTGGTTGCATTAATCATATGACACGTGAAAAAAGTTTATCTAAGCATATTGATACTTCAATAGTTTGCGAAGTTATTATTGGTAATTGAAGGAGTGTGAAAATTGAAGACATTAATACTATTATTATTCATACAAATTCAAGAGCATATAATTTGATTCATGATGTTTATTTTATTCTAAAGTTGGCATATAATTTACTTAGTGTTGGCCAATTATTTGAATGTGGTTTTATTATACATTTTGAAGATGATAGATGTGTTATTAAACATAATAAGAGCAGTGTGTCTTCTATGATAATTTCAAAAGTTAGAAAAAGAATATTCCCACTTGATATTTCAAGAATTGTTGAGTTTGATATTTTAAGAATATTCCCACTTGATTATGAAGGATAGTGATTCATCTCCACTTTGACATTTATGCTATGGTCCTTTTCATTTTAATGCATTGAGATTATTATGTTACAAATATATGAGTTATGATTTACACTCTATTTCAGTAAATGACAAAATATGTGAAGGATATGTTTATAGTAAATAAAACCAATTATCATTTATAATAGGAAAATTTTGGAGAGTAAGATTTCCTCTTGAGTTGTTGTATATTGATTTATATGCTCTAATGAATACACTATCTTTGAATGGAAGTTGATATTTTTTATTGACTATTGATGATTTTACATGCATGAGTTGGGTATACTTTATTGCTTGCAAGTGTGAAGCATTTGAAAAATTTATTCATTTCAAAGCTTTTGCTGAAAAATTGAGTGGATATGTTATTAAAACCCTTAAAATTTATCGAGAGGGAGAGTTTATCTTACAAAAATTTGAGTCATTTTGTAAGAAGTATGAAATGAAAAGGCAGCCTACTATTAGAAAAACTCTAGAGCAAAAATGATATTGCTGAGTAAAAGAATATAAAAATTGTGAATATGAATAGAAGTATACTTAGTGAGAAGTATTTACCTAGTAAGTTTTAGACTGAAACAGTTGCAACTTTTATTTATCTTTTGAATATTTTTCTTACAAAAGGTGTTTTTAATATAATTACTTATGAAGTAAGATATCATCGTGAGCCTAATGTTAGTTATTTAAAGGTTTTGGGATATATTTGTTATGTTTTAATTGATAGAGATGATTGTGGTAAGATGGATAAGAAGAGTGAGAAATGTATTTTTTTTAGTTATAATGAAAATAGTAAAGGTTATTGTTTATATAATCTTGAAATAAAAAATTTATTAATTTGATGCGATGATATCTTTGATGAAGTTACTTGTTAGAATCAAAGCACAAATACAATTAATCAAATATCCTCTTATAATGATGGGTAGGAAAATTTTCAATTAGGTCAAAATTCAATTGATGAAGTACCTACATCATTTGTTTCACCTAAAAGATTTTTTTGAAGTGATTCTGGTGGTCTTAGTGGCCACATTGATTCAAGCCTAGAGTCATCAAGTCCTCCAAGAAAAATGAGATCTTTAAGTGATATTTGTGAATCATATATTTTTGCTCTTATGATTGTAGGTCAATAAGATATGAGAAAGTCTAAGGTAAAAATGAATGGGAAAAAGTAATGCAAGAAAAAATTACAATAATTGAGAAAAATGACACATGAGATTTATTAGATTTACAATCACAAACAAAGGCAATTTGAGTCAAGTGGGTTTATAAAGTGAAGTATAAACTTGATGATATTGTTTAAAAATATAAAACAAAATTAGTGGTGGAAGGATACACAACAACAAGGTATTAATTATTTTGAAACATTGCCTCCAATTACAAGGTTTGGGACAATTCATACTATTTTGGCCTTAGTAACATAAATAAAATAGAAAGTATTTCAATTTGATGTTAAATCAGCTTTCTTAAATGGTTATTTGAATGAAAATGTATATATTGAGAATCCACAAGATTCTATCATTGCAAAAAGAGAGAACAAAGTTTATAAATTAAAGAAGGTACTTTATGGTCGTAAGTAGGCATTGAGAGCATGGTATAATAGACTTGACTCTTATCTTCATAAGCATCATTTTCACATAAGGGATAATGAGCCAACACTTTATATCAAGATTCAAGAAAAAATTGTTTTGATTGTATGTGTTTATGTTGATTATATTATCTATATTGGATCTTCTTTGTCACTAGTATCAGATTTCATGAAGTGTATGATGATTGAGTTCGATATGATAGATTTGGGATTGCTTTATTATTTTTTTGGACTTCAAATCATTCAAAATGAGTATATCATATTTATTTGACAATAAAAGTATTCATGTGACCTATTCAAAAAGTTCAATATATTTCACTACAAGTTTTATTCTACTTCTATGAACATAAATGGCAAATTATGTCTTGAAGATGGGACTACAAAAATAAATGAATATTTTTATAGAAGCATGATAAGTGGTTTGATGTATTTGACTCATACTCAACCAGATATCTTATTCTCAATCAATATGATTTCGAGATTTATACACTCACTATTAGTTTATCATCTTAGAACAACGAAGATAATGTATTCTTAGAATTATCAATTATGAAATCTTATCAGCGTGGTTCTGAATTTAATTTTTCTAATAATTTAGATTGTGATTGGGTAGATTCTATTGATGATAGTAAAAATACAAATAATTTTATTTTGAGTTTTGGATTAGGTGCAATCTCATGGGTTTTGAAGAAATAAGAATCTACTACTTTATCATCTTTTCAAGCAGAATATATTACAACATCAATAATTGCATAGCAGGAAATATGGATGCAAAGAATCTTGCAAGATATCAAGTTTCCACAATCAACACCTATAGTGATTTGTTGCAATAATATGTCAACTATTTCTATGACCAAGAATTTAATGTTAGTCAATGAAGCATATTGAGATATGACATCATTTTATTCAAGAACTAGTTGTTGAAAATTATATTGAGATGAAATTTTGCTCAACAATTGATCAAGTCGTAAGTGGTTTTACTAAGTCATTAGGTTACATAAAGTTTATCAAGTTCAGATGAGCTCTTGGTTTGAGATGTTTTTGCATTAAGGGGGAATGTTAATATTTTAATACAAAAAATAGTTGTCTTATTAGATGGTTTTGTCATCTGGTGACTATTCACCTTTGTGGCTTATAGTCAGTTGATATGTTTCAATTAATGAAGTCAGTTAATTACCCTATAAATAACTATCCTCCCCCCTCATAATATAAGGTTTTTCATTAATCTTAGTTTAAGGGTTTACCTCTATGCCTCTTTCTCCTCTCTCTCTTCCACCTATTCTCCAACATATTTTGTCTATTATTTCCTACACATCCACCAATTCCCCATATCAAAGGTGGAAAATCCTGATTTCAATCTGTTTTCTATTATATTTAATGATTTTTTGGAGTTCTTATTAGCCTTAATTAAGAAATATATTCTTCAGAAAAAATAAATTCATTTATTTTAGATTTAGAATTCATTCGTCCACCTCATTCCCAGTGTTAAAGTGGGAGATTCGATTTTAACCCATTTTATTTTTGTTTTCTTTTATAATTTATTGTGCTGAATCGATCCTAAAACCATTTTCGATCCATAATATTTCTATTTTAGGATTTGATTTCATCTAGTGTTCATAAGTCTATCATTCGTTTCTCCACTAGGGGGCTCATTTGTCTGTCTCGTTGGTGCAGTTAAATTCATTTCGATTAGATTTAGAATTCATTCGTCAGCCTCATTCTCGATGTCAAAGGGGATTTTCAATTTTAACCCAGTTTATTTTTAGTCTCTCTCTTCATGATTGCTTCTTTCTCTCCTCTCTTCTTTAGCTTCGTGATCCATTCTCTCTCCTCTCTCTCTATCTCTCGATGCATTCTTTCTCCTCTATATGCTCTCTCTTATTTATTTATTTATTATTTTTAGATTAACTTAATTAATTTTAAAAATTATTTTACTGTAGTTTAATAAATCCACCACTACACAGGGGAAAGGAGCTGGTCAGAGCTGATTGAGCACATAATATCTACTTTACTCTCCCTCTCCATTGCTTCCCTCGTTATTTTTATTTTTCACATAGATTCATAACTATCTATAGAACATAAAAATTATCATTTAACTTGATATCTTACTTGTGGATTTACTTGAACTCACTGCATTTACTTACTCTATATTAATGTGAATTATTCTTTATAAGTTTAAATTTTCATCTCTTAATATAAGGACTAAGAGGTGATCAAAAGTAATATTTATTCTTTTGAGTGTGATCATACCAGCACTAATACATTGTAAGTCCTTGTGTTGCACCCTTTTTAAGAAAAAAAAAAATCTTTAGTTATTCCATAACAAGCCATATACATCATCTATTTAGCTTTAATCACATATTGTATGACGAAATAATTTAAATACTCTAATAAATTTTTTATGTATCCCCTTTAAAGTTTATTCCCATGCACTCAAGAGTGTTAACAGGTTGTAAAGTTTCAATGCTAAATTTGCTTGTCTTTTTCATGCTACATGATCTGCTAAAGTCTAGTATTTAACTCAATGAATAGGTTTTCAAGCTTTTCTTTGATTCATCTGCTGAAAGGTTTGGTATAATGAATTAAAAACTATTAGATCAATTTTAATTAACTCAAAGTAAAACTGTGAGCTATGAACTAGTGAACTTTCTCATAATTGTAAGAAATTTAAATGGTAACAATTGTACACGTATCTATTAGATGCAAAGTATGCGGTAACCCATACTAATCAGAGGTTCAATGGCCCGAAATGCCGTCAGGCCTCACTAAGCCGACAATGAAGCATGTGAGTTCTTGCAAGGTCCGCATCCAGTGTTGACTTTTGATAGAAGTCTTGGATTTGGTCGTCGGGCTCCACACATAAAGCCCAGACGCAACTAGATGGAGCGCCCCAGCCCACCGTATACAACTCTATATATAGTCAAATACATGGGGATAATGATAGATCTTCCGCATGAAACTTGTGCAATATCCTGCCGCTTGAGTTTATAAAGTATTGGGGGGGAATGCGGTGCGGAAGTATGGAAACTATGAACCAAATGCTCCGGCGAGATGGGTCCGACTGCCGCCACAGGAAAGCAAGTTAGAGCCTATCTCGCCGCCCCTCGCCCACAAACCTAGTTAGCCCATGCCCTTTCCTTACGTGAAGATTCAATGGCTGATCGTACCCAGTATTACCCATGGTCCCTGCAATTATCCACATCCTGGGCTAATAATCAGCGATTGTGCTCATCGCCGAAGGGAACCCATCTTTGAAAGTCTTATAGGTATCCAAGATGGATATACATATATGGAGAGAGGGAGAGAGAGAGAGTTAGCTAGCCTCTGACACTGGGTAGTCTCTTCCGGCGCCTACGGTCAGTCCGCGGCGCACACAGATATCCTTAGTGCAAGCTTTTTTCTACGCGTGGTATTGCTATGGGAAGGCATTATGGCGGCGGCTTGGGAGCCTTCCGAACTCCCCTTGCCACTGAAGTCAATAAAGGCGGCGACACACCCGCTATATATGCATACTCGGCGCCGGTCAGGAGTCCACAGCAAGTTGGGCAGAAGCAATAGAGAGCAAATAACAAGAGAGAAAAGCCATGCATTCGCCGTCGGCTCCCATCCTCTCCCTCTTCCTTCTACTCTCGCTCGTCGCTTACCCATTGTGCCACGCCGCAGCGCCCCTCACAGATTACTGCACCGTCGACAAGAAGGCCACGCCGGCGGCCAGGGCGAACATCGCTCGCGTGCTGGCCGCCCTCCAGTCGAAGGCTCCTTCCGCCGGGTTCTCCACTGCATCCTATGGAACCAGCAGCGTGGACCGAGCATACGGCCTCGCCCAGTGTCGACAGGACGTCAGCGTCGAGGACTGTAGAATCTGCCTCCGGGATGCTCCGCCGCAGTTGCCCAACCGCTGCCGGGGCCAAGCCGAAGCCTGGATTTGGTTCGACTACTGCTTCGTGCGCTACGACACGACGCCCTTTGCGGGGAAGTTCGACTCTGGCTACGGCGTCTACGACTATAGCGAGTATAACGTGACGGAGAATGTGGCGGAGCAGCGGAGGTTCGACCGGGAGCTGAGGTCGCTGCTGGATAAAGTGAAGACGCAGGCTGCGGCACGGGGCAACCTCGGCCTGGGGAGGGGACTGACCAAATTCTCTCCCGCCGTGACGATCTACGCGCTGGCGCAATGCACGCGGGACCTACCACCGCAGGCGTGCTCCAAGTGCATCTCCACCGAAATCGGCTACTTTGCTGAGTTCTGCCCGCACAGGAAGGCATGCCGAGGGCTCACCAGTGGATGCTACCTCCGCTACGAGATCTATCCTTTCTTCTTCCCCCTCGCCGCCAGCCCTCCCAAGGCGTCGCTGGCAGCGGAGCCCTTGGTCTCCAAGGTGGTCTCCCCGTAGTTGTTCATCTAGGCCATGTTTGCACCATCACAGCAATCGCCCAAGTGTCTGCATGAATAAGTGGGTGATTGGTTTGTCAATGGATCATCTGGTTTTAATTAGGGAACTCGTATTCTGATTGTATTTCTTTTCAGCTGTCTCAAACGACGCGACGTTTACAAGTAGTCATCTCTTTGTTTGATTGAAAAATTAGCGTCATCTCGACGTGAGGCGATAGTCAAAACAAGTGCGTCGCTGCTTAGCTCAACCGCACAATCGCTTCCAATAGTATCTGGAAGAATATACATAGCAGTTTGGGTCTCACCAACGTGGATCTGGACAGGCGGCCGCGTATGATACAAAATCAATTTGCATATTATAGTTCCTTTGCAGTCCTCAAGTTGACCGTTGACTGATACTGGGTAACTGTTGACCGTTGACTTCTGAATATTGCGTGAAGGACCGATTGGAACCCAAAGACGGCGGGTGACTCGAACCTGACGACCGAATGGTTCGAACTCGATGCTTCAGTTCGTTTCGGTCGGGAGAAGGGGCCAGTGGTAATGGGCATAAGAAGTGGGCCAGAAGGTTTTGGCCCACGAATAATGGGAGATGATGGTAGACTGGGAAAGAGTAGCAGCGGCGGCAGCTGATGGCAATGGTCGGCAGTAAGCGGCAGATGGTGAGGACGGGCAACCGCAAGGTGACGGTTTGGTGGTGGTGAATGATAGCAGGCGGTTGCAGCGGTTGGGCAGAAGGTGTAATAGGCTGAAAAACGAAAATGGTAATAAATGGCGGTGATGGGTAGCTGCAAGGCGACAGTGACAGGGGGAAGGCGATAGAGGTTGAAAGCAGAGAGGGCAATGGCAACGAGGTGGAAAGTCAGACGAGTAGCAGTGATGGGCAGTGGCAAGGTGACGAAAGAAGAAGAGAAGGGAGGGGGAAGGGTGCTCTAAACTAGGAGTGGCAGGGTCCTTCAACCAACCTAGGTTGAGGCAATGTGATGTAAGACAAATATGATTGATACTAATGAAATATATTGAGAATATGATGGATGAATCACAAGCCACATAATTCACACAATTGGATTTAAACCTTTAAAGTGATGCACTTGTTTTGACTATGAGAAAATCGTTCTATTCCTCAATTAAGGGCATGAGGATTGTTTCAAATCGTCGTGTGATAAATCAAAACTCCACATTTCAAAATCTCAATTGGCCTCCAAACAAAGAAATCACAGCCCACTCGGCTGTTCACAAGCCCACACGGCTAAGACTGATGGTGGTGAAAACACGAATAAGAAAAGATAAGATGAAATCATTGCACATAATCACTAGAGAGGGTTGAGCGAAGACCTTGGGCATCTATATGCCACGATGTTGACATTGAGGATGATTAGAGAAGAGCGAGCCTATTGTAGATCTAACTGCGTGGTCAGTTTGTAGGGGGTTAAGGGGGAAGCCACCCCCTTGCAAGGTTTGGGGTAGTACCCCGAAACCAAATCTGACGAGTGACTAGAGGAGAGCACGTAGTATACGTGCGGTGGCCATCAAGGGCTGGAACTAGTCGCAATAGGTGGGTGGCTTAGGTATGTTCATTGCATAGGGGACACTTCGGTTCACAGTGACATGGGGTGAGTCGTGTGGGTGTCTGTAGAAGGGAGTTCACAACGCATGGGCGATGATTTGACGGGAGATTGTCAACACAACGTTGAGTACTAGAAGCCAATGTGAAGGGAGGGTGCCCAAGCATGTCCACTACGTGCGGAACATTCTGAGTTGCTGTGAGAAGGAATGAATCACACAGACATCCTTAGAAGGGAGTTCGCCACACGTGGCAAGTGATCTAATGGGAGACTGTCAACATGACGATGGGTGTATAGGGGTTGGCTAATGGAACGTCAAGCAATCAACATTGGATAAGGGGGGTTGACCACAAAGGAGGGTGGGACCATGCGATGGCAGCAGCTATAGGCGGCGGTGGTCACACAGATCCCTTAAGGCACGATCTTAGGAATGATAATCTTTTTAATCCAAGATTAGCCATAGTTCATAGAAATCTTATGCCTATTTATAGGCCTCGAGAAGAGAGAGAGGATTACAATGAAATCTAAATAAAATGAACGAAAATAAACCTAGTAATAAAGGAAATTTAGATCTTTCAATTAGGTCTGATGGTGACGATGTGGGATGGCTTCACTAGTTGGCACGATCATTGGAGATGACGTGGCATCCTCTAACATCGTGGTTTTCAATAGGGGGGCTTGGGTACATACTCCACCATGAAGGAATCTTGTAATTACATAAGGAAGAAACTTCACTTCTAATTCACTAAGTCAAAACTAGAGGTTTGTATGTCAATTAAGAGGCCTTAATAATAACTGAAATAATGAAATTTTATGCTAAATTAACTCAATAGAAGATCATTTCACCTTTTTCAGAGTGTTTGTTGTGGCGATGCAAGTAGTGGGTGGTTGAATCATTAGTGTGATCCACATCTTCCATGTCATGCATCTCCAGTTATTCGTTGCGACTAGTTCCTCATTCATTGGTCAATAGGTGGTTGGAGTGTGTTGTATGAAATGACCTCGATGTAGAAATCAAATTCAAAAACAAGAATTCAAAAAATTTAACTAAGAAAGAGAATATGAGAGATTCTACAACACACATGCAGAGTAGCACCTATTTATGCTACTCTATCTTAGTTGGCCCAAAGAACACAAGTAATTGCCACCACATTGGCTCACTATTTGCCATTATAACTCAGTAGATCATAGTTAGAATTACAATTTGAAGAAGAGACAGAGAAAAAAAAAATTTTCAAATATGTTAATTTGCTTTGATGAAGCACAATTGGTTGCAAGATTAATCCAACATTTCTCCCCTTTAAGCTTGTAGTTGATCCCCAACATCTTGCCCTCTGATGAGATTTCTAAACTCTACAAACTTTACTCTTCTCAATGTCTTTATAAAGATGCCAGCCCATTCTCTCATTGCTGAGATATATTCAACATCCACTTCTTCTTGAACATATGTTCAAATATAATGATATTGGATTCTAATATTTTTCAACCAATTGTGAAAGGCTAGATTTTTTGTAAGATCTATGGCTGATTTGTTATCAACATGTATCTTCACATGCTTGAGCAATTTCAATTAACTCATTAACTAGATCACTCAACCAAATTCCTTGATAGGCTACTAATGTGAGTGTAACCTACTCAGCCTCACAAGGTGATAATGCCACTATTTGTTATTTCTAAGAGATCCATGTCACTATATTTCATCCCAAATAAAAAATCACACTTGATTTATTTTTTCCTTTGACAAAATCTCCAACACAATCATTGTCACTATATCATTTAAGATACAAAAATTTGTCCTTTTTATATGTAAATCTAAAATCAATTGCACCTTTGACATACCTTAACATTCTTTTTGCACATTTCAAGTGCTCAGTTATCAAATTCTCCATAAAATGACTTAAGAATCTCACACTAAATATCAAATCAGGTGTTGTATGTGAGAGATATCTTAAAGCTCATATTAGACTTCAAAAATATGTCAAATTTACTGAACTTCTTTCAACATTCTAACTGAATCTTAATTTTATCTCAAGAAGAGTCAAGGTGGAATTACTCTCAATCATTTTAAACTCTCAATGCAAAGAGTCTCTAGGACTACACAACCTCATTCTCTATTAGCTTGACTTGGATCCCTAAGTATGAACTAAGTAGACCAAGATCTATCATTTCAACCATATTCATTATCCTCTGCTTAAACTCACCAATTTTCTCCTCATAGCTCCATGTCACTAGTAGATCATCCACATAAACTCCCACAAAAATGTGAAAATCTCTTGAGTATTTAATCTAAATAGTTGGTTTAAATATACTTTTCTTGAGTCCCATTGCCATTAAACTTTTGTCAAACTTTGTATACCAAGCTCTAGGAGCTTATCTCAATCCATATAGAGCCTTTTTAAATTTGTAAGCCATGGATTTCTGTTCAAACTTATCATAACCTTTTGATTACAAACATAAATGTCTTCTTCTAAATCATCAATTAAAAACATTGATTTTTACATCGAGTTGATGCACATTACATTTGAATTATTTAGCAATTACTATAAGAATTCAAATTGTCTTAATTTTTGCAACAAGGTCAAAGACTTTACTATAATCTATTCCTTTCCTCTGAGCATATCATTCACAACAAAACAAGCTTTGTATCTTAAAATCTTCTCATCTTGATCCTTTTTGAGCTTAAACACCTACTTAAACCCTATAGGCCTGCAATTCTTGGGAGGAGAAACCAACTCTCATATTCTATTTTTCTCAATAGAATACATCTCTTCATCCATGGCTTTCCTCCAAGATTGATCACTTTGAGCCTTAGTGATTGAAATACTTTCCTCGCCAGTGAAATTACATATTTCATCTTCATCATGGTCAACTTATTGTGTCTCATCATATGGTTGACTAAGATTTTTAAATCTTCTAGGCTGAATATCACTTGAATTTAGTGAATGGCTTGAAGATTTAGCCATAGTAGTTCTACATGCTCATTAGATGAAGTTAAAACATACTTATCCTATGTGTTAATTGAGTCAACACTAAAATCAAAAAGAAATTTTGAGTTGTAAAAGTTTGTTCGATTTTAATCTCTAGAATTTTTTAAATTCTAGCATCTTTCTTCATAAAAAATAACATTGTTGGTGAGATGTATTCTTCCATCAATAAGATCACATGCTCTATAGCCTTTAGAGCCTCTCTTATACCTAATGAACACCTTAGTTTTTTTACGGTCATCAAATTTCTTGAGACTTCCTCCTAAAATCTTCATATACATAATGCACCCAAAAATCTAAAAGTGAGATACCTAAGGCTTCTTCTCTATCCACACTTCATAAGGAGTCATCTCTTCTTGACTTTTAATGGGAACTTGATTTAGTAGATACACTACTGCATTTACTACCTCTCCCCAAAATTCTTGAGGCAAGGACTTATGCTTTAGTATAGATCTCACTATCTCTACAATTGCTCTATTTCTCTTCTCCACTAACCCCTTTTCCTAAGTGAGTAAGGGGTAGTCGGACGTTTTTTGATAACATTTGTTTCACAAAAATCCAAGAATTTTGTGGAATTGAATTCTCCTCCTTGGTCAATCTTCAGACACCCAACTTTCTATAATTTTTCTACTTCAACAATTATTTTGAATTTTTTAAATGTATTAAATGCATCAAACTTCCTCTTCAACATGGACACCCACATCAACTTGGAGAAATCATCAATGATTAGTTAGAAAATATTTACTATAACCCAAAGTTGTTGGTTCAATTAGCCCACATAGATTTGCATAGATCAATTCAAGAGCTCTAGGGCTTTGATTGTGAAAGATTGAGGAAAGACACTCTAATTTGTTTAGAGATAACACAGTCCCTACAATCTTCAATTTTCTCTAGCTTGGGCAATCCTTTCACCATGTCCTAAGTTAACAATAATTGGAGTGAGTCAAAATTTAAATGCCCATAGCTCTTGTACCATGTCTAGGTAGTGTCTTCTTTGGTGTATAAGCATCTTTCTTTTATATCTAATTTCAATAGATATAACCTTCTTCAGCTCCTTTAAACTCTAGTCAACAACTTGTTTTGAGGATCATGAATGGTCAAAACTCCTTTATAACGAATAATTTTATATCCTTTCTCTTCCAAGCTCTCAAGAGTAAGTATATTAGCCTATAGACATGGTATGCATATCACATTAGTGAGAGAGATAGAAGACCTATCTCTAAAATGAAGAAGAATGCTCTCTACCTTCAATCTGAACCTTATAGTCATCTGAAATTTTTTTTGATAGTTGTCCTTTTTTTGTCTCTCATTATTTGGATTCTTACATTCATTAGCAAAATAGGCCATATCTTGACAATTGTAACACTTTACTTGACTTATTTCTTACAAAGTTATATTTTGTTTCCTCTACATCTTGTTTCACTGGCCATTTACCACTACCTCTTTCTCTCCCCCTAGAACATTCAAGATCTTGATTTTTTGACTTCCTATACACTATGGCTAGGAGAGCCTTCTCATCTCTCTTCACTAACCTTTCTTTGAACTTGTGTTCATATAACTTTAAAGTCTCGATAACAACATCAAGACTAATTACATTTAGATCTTGAAATTTTTCTATGGAAGTGGTAATAGACTCAAATTGGCCTGAGACTGATCTTAATAATTTTGCACATACATCCACATCACTAATCTTCTCCCCAAGAATCCTCAACTCAAATCACAATTGAAGAAATTTTCTCAAAGTAATCAAAGATTACCTCATCATCTTCTATAGAGAGATTCTTGTACTCCCCCGTAAGTAATTGCATTTTCCCCTAGTGCAAATGTGACATATGTGTTAATGCCTTAGGGCATGAATTTTGATATTACAAATATTTGAGAAAATATATAATTCATAATTAATTTTATTCACAGGATTATGATAAATGATTTATTAATTTCATGCAAATAAATCTATTATTTATCTTGTGACATTATAATTAACCTTGAGGTTAAGTGAAATGATGAATAGGTGAAGTGTCACATATAGATAAATATTTATGAAAAAATAAATATTTAACAAGTAAATAATTATTATATTTTAATTTATTTATCCATAATTATTTAACCATTTAAGTACAACTATTATTTATTAGTCACATGCATCATTAAGAGACAAAAAAAATATTTAAAAAATCATATGAGCTCTTGTGAGTCTCAAATTGAAAATCTAGACGATGACATATTAGTTGTTTACATAGAGAAAATGATCAACTTAACGTTCTAACTTGAAAATAAAGTCAACAAGAAAGTTGTTAGTCTATGAGAGACGAATCTCTAGTTCAAATTTTAAATTGAATGAACTAGAGAATAACAAGATATTAAATTTGCAATGATTATAAGTTGTTGTTGCATGTTCGAAAAAATGATAAGTATTCAAACTAACCTTTCGACTTTATCTCTTGAAAAAAATATGGAAATCTATTAGAAAATGATGCCCTACAAGTAAAGAAAGTAGGGGAGATCAACAATAATAACACTACTTTGATCTACATCAAGTGATTTCTCACCTGATCAATAATTATTATGTCGAGCATCAGCTATGAGGAGACTGCATCATTCTTCTTCATTAATGATTACTGTCCAAAATAAAGCTTGAATCTTTTAAAGAGGCTCTTAATTAGGCCCTAAGATAATTAGGTGGTGATTGGAGAGTGATTTTGGGAAAAGACATAAGGTATTCTAAGCCCTGTTTGGCCTGAAAGGGGCTGGATCTCTAGGGAGGTTGAACCTGAGGTATTGGGGCAACTGATCTCGTCAAAATCAATGTATATTTTTGAGAAAAATAATATAAAAAGCTATTGTCTTATAGTGCGATCCTATCGGAAGGAGAGAAAATCATTCTATTGTAGATAATCATATAGAGCTGTGTTAATACGTGTGTTGACACATCTTGCATCTAGGAAGAAAATTCAAGATTTTCAAAATATTGATCCACCCCACCTCTTGATATTTTGTCTAACCTTCAGATCTTTCAAAGTAATCTAAGATTACCTCATCATCTTCCATGAAGAAATTTTCTCAAAGTAATCCAATATTACCTCATCATTTTCTATGGAGAGATTCTTATACTCCCTCCTAAGTGATTAAACTCTCCCCTAGTATGAATGTGACATGCCTTCACCTTTGATCTTAAGAATTGTTCATGTCTCCATAACAGTCTTCTTAACATCAAGTTCACACGTGATCGCATCTAAGATTGTGCTAAATGTCATCGACATCACTTGTCGATCCTTCTTTCTTGGAGTATTCTCAACCTCAATCATGTCCCAAAGTTCAAGACCTTTGAGATGTAAGTACATTCTCGATGCCTACACCTGATAATTTGCTTTGGTGAGGGTTAGGATGGTGCCAATGTACAACGGTTGACCCATCCCCTTTGCTTCTGTTGAAATTGTCATTTCTTGAGAAAAACTCTCTCCACACCTTAGCATTCTTTATCAAGAACACAAGATCAGAATTGGTTTGATATCAAATATAGAAATCAAATTCAACAACAAGAATCTATTGAGTTTGATTGAGAAAGAGAATGGGAGAGATTCTACAAATGCTTGTAGAGTGGCACCTATTTATGCTCCTCTATCTTAGGTTTCACAAAGAACATGAGTAATCTTCACTATGTTGGCTCACTATCTGCCATTATAACTTGATAGATGAATAGTCAGGATTATGATTTGAAGAGGAGAGAGAAAAGAAAAGAAATTCCCAAATCTAAAAATGCATTTTGATGAAGCATGATCGGCAGCGAGACTAATCCAACACTAGAGGTTAGAGTTCGCCAATGGCCGGCTGGAGTAGGGGAAATCAATGGTGCCAATGGATGGCACCAAAAAGTTGGGGAGGAGAGCCGGCATGTGGAAAAGAGAAGGCTTGTCCGGCAGCACTAAGAGAGGGCTATCTGTAGCATTGGAGGAAGAAGGCCTTCATAGTGGGAGCTGGTGGAGGAGGTGTGTTGAGCTTGGAGGGCATGGGCTCCAGGCAGGTGGAGAGGTCGGAGGGGTTGTAGTGGATGCTCTCGGACGAGGGATAGGTGAGGATGGCATCGCCATTGGGGTGCTGTTGGCAACAACGGTGTTGGTGACTATGGACATCTCCAAGAGCTCTAGTTTTGTGCCACATCTCCCATATCAGAGGATTGCACCTGATAGCCCAGCACCACCAGGAGATCATCCATGTTGTCATCTTGCTGCCTTGCCATCATTATCATCATCTCATCTTTGCCAGAGAAAACTTGTTGCTGCTGTGCCCTATCTCCACCAGCATCCCACCTGTAGTCCTTGTAGTAAGTGTATTCCCTCTTCTCCCACATTGCAATGAGATCCGACATAGCTAAAGGCTGATTGATGAGAGACCCAGGTCAAATTGTGGAGGGACTGCAGTGGGAGTTGGTGGAGGAGGCATGTTGAACTCAAAGGGCATGGTCTCCAGCTATAAGGTTTAAATTTAGATACATGTTGATATAAGATCCCATAATTGATGGTCCTTATAAATAGAAACCTTGTAGTTGTGGAATAAAGACATTATAATCATTTTGAATAATTTAAAATTTAATAAAATAATACATTAATTCTAAATGATCATATTGAACCAAATCATCATACAAGTATTAAATTTAAAAATTAATGATGAAGATGATATGATATATATATATATCATCAACATTGACATATACAATCAAAGTATCCTTTTCTTGAGTTTTGATATAATAGATTGGGTCACTATCACTTTGATGAAAATTATCTTTTTAAAAATAGAAATGAAGAAATGTATTGTATCATGTTCTAGGTGATTGCTCAAGTTCATAAAGTATCTTCTTCAATTTATAAATTGAATTATTTCTCTAAATAATTATAAAACCTTTTGTTGTTGCTAAATATATATATATTCATTCAAATATTATTTAAAAATGCTTCATTAATATATTAAATTGAAATAGATTTCATTTCATTTATACTACTAAAACTAAAATAATATGTATTATTTCAAATCTTACAGGATGAGAAAAAAATTCTAGGTAATAAATGTTTTAATACTATTAACCCTTAACCACTAACTTTGCCTTATAGTTTTGAGCACTATCATTTGGTCTATGCTTTACTTTATAAACCCATTTTAGATTGGATGTTTTAATTTTTGGCGATAAATTTACCAACTCTTATGTGTCATTTTTCTCAATTATTTTACTTTTTTCTCCAATGGCTTCTCCTGTTCATTTTTATTTTATGCTTTCTCATAACATGATACTTATATATCCCTAAGAGCAAAAACATGAATCATGATTTCACTTGAATATCTCATCTTTTTTGGGGGACTCAATGAATCTATATTTAAATAATTGTAGCCATTAACATCACGAGAACTATTTGAAGACTCACTTCAAAGTGAGCTAGATAATACTGAAGCTTCAGGTATGAGATTTTTCCTTAATTATGTAAATTCATATCCATTTTTATAAGAGGGTATTTGTAAAATTGAAATTTTACTTCAATATTACTCTTGAAAAATCAATAATTTTTTAGTTTCAAGGTTATATAAAAACTACCCCTTACAATGATCATTATAGATTATGAAATATAGTTTTTTTTCAAAGGACGAACATTTGACATTAAATGGCATCTTACTACCCTTTATACACTGCAACAAAATGATGTGCAAAAAGAAAGAATCAGACCATCATGTATATGGTTAGAAGCATACATAAGAGTAAAAATATGTCACTAAAGTTTTTCGGAGAAGCAGTCAACACCAATGTTATACCCTAAACGATTTGTCACAAAGAGTCTTGATGGCAAGACTCTTTATGAAGTGTGGATGGGAAAAATGTCAAGTGTGGGTCATCTCAAGGTATTTGGCTCCATTGTTCACGTCAAGTCAGTTGATGGTAACATGAAGAAGTTGGATGACAAAGGAAAACCTATGATTTTATAGGTTATGAAGTTGGTTCAAAGGCTTACAAATATTTTGACCCAATAGAGAAAAAAGTTTGAGTAGAGACATGATCTTTGAAGAAGAGAACCATTAGAAGTGGAGAAGTTCATAAAATAAGAAAGATGAAGGTATGCTTAAAATCCCTGGTTTTCCTAAACTGATAGAATGTGATGATGATGATAGTTAGGTGGAGCAAATCTAATCTCAAATGAATGTTCCAGAACAAGAACTAATAAAGGTACAAATGAAGAATGACAAAGAGAATCATTTCCATTATCAATGACTATCTCACCTAAGGTTCAGGGAGCTAAATGAAGAATCAGATGTGGTTCAGCTTGATCTAGGGTGTATGCTGATGTCAGATGAACCATTGAAGCACACAAAGAAGAAGTATGAAAGCAAAGCATGATAGAAGAGATGGAGGTTATTGTGAATAATCATACTTGGGAACTTATAGACCCACTAATTTGATGCAAACCTATAGGTCTTAAGTGGGTTTACAAGGTGAAGGGAAGTCTCAATAGAGATATGATGAGGCACAAGTACATCTAGTGGCCAAAGGGTATGTCCAAAAATTATGGGTTGATTTTAATGAAGCTTTTGCCTTTGTTGCAAGAATGGAGATCATCTGAGTCTTGATGGTCCTAGCAGCACAAGTAGGTTGGAGATTACATCATCTAGATGTAAAGTCTGCCTTCTTGAATGAAGAATTAGAAGAGGAAGTATATGTGAGAGAACTAGATTGCTTTGTTAAAAAGAGAAATAAACACCTAGTCTTGAGGCTGAAGAAAGCCTTGTATGGGCTAAGGCATGCACCAAGGGCTTGGAATGTCAAGTTGGACAAGAATCTTATGTCACTTGAGTTCACAAGAAGCTTACAAGACCATGTAGTCTTAAGTGAAATATTCCACTAACTCTATCCTACTTGTAGGTGTTTATGTTGATGAGTTAATCGTGAAAGGGTCAGAGGACTATCACATTAAGCAGTTCAAGGAGGAGATGATGAAAAAATTTGAGATGTGTGATCTTAGATTGCTCAGCTTGTATCTTGGTAAGAAGTATATTAGAGAAATAAGGCTTAGCCAAATGGCTTATGTTGCAAGGATCTTGGAGTAGTATGAAAGAAAGCAACCCAATTCAAACCCCTCTTGAAGCAAAAAAAAGTTTAGTAGTGCAAGTTCTCAATCTCTCATTAGCTTTATTGAGTATATGAGCTTAAGTAGAGTTTAAGGTATCTGATGCATACCTAACTTGACTCAATGCATTCAATTGGAATATTGAATAGGTATATGGAGAAGCCAATTGTTGAACACATGGCTGGAGCTAAGAGAGTTATGAGATACGTCAAAAGCACATTGGACCTTGGGCTTGTCTACAAGAAGAATGAAAAAGAACCAGAGTTGATGGGGTATAACGACTACGATCATGTTAGTGATGTGGAAGACCAAATGAGTATCTCAAGATTTACTCACTTGGTCTTCATGGAAGTAAAAAGTTGTGGCTTTGTCCTCTTTTGGGACATAGTATATAGCCATCACTAGGGCTGCCTACCAAGGGATATGACTATTGATTGATTTCTAAATCAACAAATTCAAGACCAAGGATGGTGAAGCATATGGTGGATAATTAGTTTGCTATTGCACTAAACAAGAACTTAGTGTTCCATGAACGATTGAAGCACATTGACACCAAATATCACTTCATTCGGTTTTACTTGGAGGAAGTAAATATCAATATGTATTTTGTGAGTTCTGATGATCAGATGATAGATATGGTTACCAAGGCTCTAGGAAAAATTTGTTTTGTGGAGTTATGGCTCCAACTTGGTGTTAGACTTATTACATAGCAGCATCAAGCTTATGGGGAAGAATGATGAAATAAGCTCAATGTTGGTGGCATGGCGTCATCTATGGTGATCAGGAAGACAGAATCTTCATTATTTTCAATTTTTCCTTATTTTTCTCTACCCTATGCTTTGAACTGTTCTTGAGACAGTTGGGTCCCACATCCCACTTATTTGGCAAAGTCATTACTGACCATGCTATAGATGATTTCCTTTATATGTTTCACATTTTCTTTAGTAGAAGAATAAGATTACGTTTGTTTGAAATCTCTCGTTCTCCTCTTCTTGTTCCTGAGAGTTATTTCCTTCAGCCACTACCTATATGTCTGCTAGAAGAGAAGCACCACATATTCCTCCAAACGAGGGAATCTGAAGTTTGCGTGATTTTCTACACATCTAGTGAAGCCTACCAACATCATTGCCCACGGATGTAGGAGGTTAATCTGAGAACCACATTTCATTTCTTCTGTAGGTGTCTTTGCTGTAGATTGATAATCCTTCTCTATCTTTCGTGTCATGGCGGATCAATGGGACATTTCGTTACTCCGAGTTGACATTTTTTCCAGCAAAAAATATCCCTATATACATATCTTCATTGTATTTTGATGGTAACAAGTCGAAAAACACAACTGAGGGAGACAAAGGTAGGTAGAACCTTGATAGGTAGGTAGAATCCCGAACGTGATGCCGTTGGCATCATTTGATATGACCGTGGCCCTTCATAGGTAGGTAGAACACTTCGATATAAACTAAAAGGTAGGGTACAAAGCGAGCGCTTGCTGTTTGGGACGAAATTTCCTGAGGTTCACGTCTGGCACCTAAGATCCTGGTCGCAGGCGGTAAGTAGGGACGGCGAGCAGGTTTTTGTCTCTGGTCAAGCTTAACCCGAATTTCTCCGACATGTCCAACTCGCCGGGGAGCGCCCAGTCGAAGCAGTGCACCAACTGGGCCAGCACGAACCGCACCGTCGTCAGACCCATCTGCATGCCGGGGCACCTCCGGTTTCCCGCTCCGAAGGGGAGGAAGCCAGACTCGAGGCCATCACGATCCTCAGCTCCGCCGCACCTCCCCCCGAACCTCTCTGGGTAGAAGGCCTCCGGGTTGACCCATTCACTCGGATCCCTTCCCATGGCCCATAGGTTCACAACCACCTGGTTTCCTTTCTCAAACTGGAAGCCGCCAACGACACAGTCCTCCCGGGCCTCCCTGGGGATTAGGGGGATTACGGGGTGCAGCCGCATGCTTTCCTTGATTACCATCTCCAGGTAGGGCAGCTTGGGGAGGTCTTCGTCCTCAACCATCCTGTCCATGCCGACTGCCTCCTCCAGCTCCTTCTGCACCTTCCTCATCACCCGGGGGTGCCTCAGGAGCTCCGACATCGTCCACTCCACCGTGATTGCTGACGAGTCTGATCCCGCGGTGATCGTGTCCTAGTAGAAGAGACAAACGGTGAGAGATGAAAATAACACTTAAGTTATATAATATGATCTCTTTCGTTGTCGTTGTCTCACCATGAGGATGGCCTTGAGGTTAATCCGATCATACTGTGTTCCCATAGAAGAGAGGATCGAGCTGATGACGGAGTCCTCAAGCTTCGACCCTTCGTTCAGACTCTGACTGTGCTGGTGGATGGCCTCTTCGAAGAGGCTATCGTAGGCCCTTCTGACATCCTTCATTCGTCGACGTACTCCGTTCAAATCGAGGAATCCGATGAAGGGGATGTAGTCGTTGATGTTAAATACCCCGGCCAACTGGGTAGCTTCTCTGACCGTCTTCTGTATTGTGGCTTCGTCGCCATATACCTTCCCGAACAGAATACGGCACACTATGGCCATGGACATCGAGGCTAAGGCTTCACTGAGATCGACCGGTTTGCGGTCTCCCTCGGCAGCCTGCTTCAGGGAGTGCACGAGCCGCTGAATCTTCTCGTTCCTCACGCCCCGGAAGGCTTGGATCTTGCGGGGGGAGAGCATATGAGACAGGCAGAGGTTCCGGGATTCGCGCCAGGTATCCCCATATTCGCAGGCGAGGACCCCCTTCTGCTTCCCATAGGTGAGGTAAACAGTGACGTCGCCCCCGGGTCGGTTCGTGAAGGCGGGCTCCCTGAGGAATTTCTGCGCAGCAGCGAAGGACGATACCATGACCACTTGGACGAGGCCGAGCCTGATGCCCATGACGGGCCCGTACGCCTCCGCCAGCTTCCGGAGGGCCTGGTGAGGCAAGGTTCCCAAACTGAGGAGATTCCCCAGGATAGGAAGACCGGGAGGGGCTGGCAGCGGCTTGAATCTTACTCCACCACCCATCTGGGTCGTCTTCTTCCTCAACAACGGGAGAGAGAATAAATATGCCGCCACAGCGGCTGCTGCCGTCGCTACGGCTACGAGAAGGCTATCTGGGGTCATCCACGAGTACACAGCCATGGTTTCTCCTATGAAACTATGGCTGCTTCCTTGCATACACACGCAAACGCACACAGACACACATATATATATATATCGAAATGTGCCGCCGCAGCGTGTGGTGAGAAAGAGGGACGTCACATTCTACATTGATAGATCGGCATAATGTTTCTCCAAGTTATTGATTTCTAGGTTAGAAGAACCGTGCCGCCGCCGCGGCTGCCGCCACCGCTACGGCTACGGGAACTGTGATCATCCACGAGTATACCGGCACACCTGGTCCTCTGAAAGTATGGCTGCTTACCTGAAATATGTATTGATTTAGTACGAGAGAGACGTGGCACATGTCATCGTATCGTGATAGCCCGGCTACATGTCTGTCCGAGTTAGTGCTCGTTAGGAGATAGAAGAAACGTGCGGCCGCCGCGGCTGCAGTTCCCGTGACCTTGGTGGACTGGGGTTCGTACTCGTTGAAAGTCATTTGTCGCTTGGAGAAAGACGTGGCATCGTCATCTTGCTAGGCCGGTGCCACAGGTCTTACCGAGCTCGCTAGGAGAGAGACCTGCCATGACGTAGCCGGCCGCGCTTCACTGACAAATATACCGAGTTAAACATGTAGGACAAGTTAGGAAGAATATCGTTTTCATTCCTCCATTACCAATCCACGTTCCTTAACTTGGAACAGTAGAGGTTCGCCTCGCCTTTCCATGTCATACTCGACCTCCATCTCGGCTGGTTCAGATTTCGCCACCTGAAAGGAGACACCATAGTTCATTGCAACTTGCTCAAGCATGCAAGTAAAGATTTTTCTCTCGCCCGATCCGGTTCAATAGCTCGCTAGATTTGTGATAGCTACACTTATACTCTATTCTATTGAATAGGGTTCCTGCAAGCCTGCAGGCGCATTGAAAGCAAAACACACGATGATGACAGGACGAGCGATACTTATTGATCTGAACACTGCTAAATTGGTGATTGAAGCATCTTTCTCTTAATTCGCTACCAGGAGATACAATCAACTCACCTCCCTCCTAGTTTTTTATGTTGTCAACTTGAGACTAGCATGATTATCATGGATCTATGTGTGTGCGTGCATAAGATCTTGTTTTATTCATCTCTTAACCTTTAAAATTAAAGGGTATCTGAAGCTTGATTTACATGATGCTAAAACCTCTTGAAATTAAATGTTTCAGATTAAATCACAAATTAAAAGAAAAAAAATAGTGAATTAGAAATTTAGATCCTACTTACTAGAAAAAAGTATCTCTGATGTCATATATCTATCAATCATGTGACAGAGCATCACCTAAATACAAGACGTGACAATCCACATGTGGTGTTTCAAAGGTGGCTGCTTATTACTATATGAAAGGAGAGAGACTTTTTACTAGAAAACATGGTCTAAAGCAGCTGTTCTAAGCAATTGGGATGCTATTAACTTTGTTATTTTAAAATAGAAAATATGGATCTAGGTGTTTCTCCAACAACTTTAAGAAATCTCTTTTTCATGGACATTTGCTGCAAGATGAGTAATAGCTAGGACATCAGAAATATCCATAAGAAATCTCCAAGCCGCTGGATAGCTGTAACAATGAAGCACACTATTTCAGTAAAAACTGTTGTTCATCCTGTTGACCATTCCATTTCCTTATTATCTACCTACCCATGTCAAGTCCTCATGCATCACCTGAATTCGCACCACATTTCATCATTTAGTATGTGTTCCATGGTATTTGTGAATACAAGAATCGTTCATTAGAGTTCTATTTCTCGAAAGATCAAATGTATAGTGCAATTGTATTTCTCACCTAAGCGAATTTCTTCAGATTTAATCCACCCTCTATCTCTCTCTTATGTGAGATGAAGGGATTGAGTTAAAAAATCTGATGGCTATTGTTTTCTCATTGTTATCAGGGTAACTGAGGTTTAATGGTAAGGACGTGGAGAAGCATCTACTTTTGGATTACTGTCATTGTCATGCAAAAGAGGACTAGGGAAAGAATCAGATTTCGCTCGCACTACATCTTGATAAAGCCTCTTAGATAAAAGAGATTTGTTCGAATGGAATACGTGGAAATTAAAATTTGCTATAGATTATAATGATAGTTTTACCCTTTAAGTACGTTTTCCTTGGTTTTCCGCATGTTTTCTTCCATTGCGATTTATGATTATTAGATAACGTAATTCTGATAATCTAAGATTGCAATATTACTGTTCTTCGCAGTTTGACATCATCAAAACTGATAAGCCTCCCAAAGCTAATATCTTTCTGATGCATTTGATTTTTTGGCCACATAATACACGGAACTAAGATTTTCTACAAATTCTAATCAGGCAAGTTTGTGGTATCTTCTAATTCATGTTTTTTTCATCGAGTCCTTGAGCAACACAAGATAGAGCATTCTATTATCAGTTGTGGACGTTGATACATTTTCAATTCGTCTTGTAGTTTGTTTAGAAATTGAGGGTTTTCCATATGATTTGAGACAGTCTTGTTGTGTGGTTTAAATTTGTCATAACTTTATGAAATTGGTAATTCCTTCTACCAATGGTATTATATATGATTGATGTGACACTTTGTAGAGGAAATATGTTGGGCCACTGATAGCTTACCAGATGAGAATAGGACCATGGTCGCTGAGAAGCTACTAAAAGATGGCTGTAACCGAATAATCTGATTGTGATCGTAATTTCTTTGTTAACGAAAATTCAATCGGTTTTATTAGGACAACATTTACTTTTGTTAGCTATAAGATCGATCAGGAATAATGCATAAGTATTTTTTATAAATTCTAGTGGTAGTAAACGCCAGGCCTAAATAGACAGTTCCGTCCTGAGACCACAGCCGCCTTACCAGACCGCACCGAAGCCTTGGGCCCACTGATAGGCATCGGGGGTCCGGAGTATCAACATTATCGACTGATCTAGCATGTGCCGTGACATAAACGCAGCCACAGGAGACATTCAAATGGTCGTGGAAAGTATGTGAATTACTTTTACATGACGACAACTACACAGGCATCATAATTTCCTCCTAAGACCACCGCCGTCTTAGGGATCCGACCGAAACCATGGGCCCAGTGATAGGCATCGGCGACCCGGAGTTTCGACAAATATCGAGTATCATAATATTTTCCGTGGCATAAACACAGCCACATGAGACATTCAAACGGTCGTGGAAAGTGTGCGAATTAAATCTACATGACGATACCTACGCAGGGAATGAATACAAACCGGAGACGCCGTCGTTGGACCGACTATCGCGCTATCGTAATAGATCGACTTGAAAGCGTCTTCTCGCAAAAATATTTATTGTCCCAATTCATGGTGGATTATATGCGGTAGATCCGCCGAACTGTCAGCGCCTATCGACGACTCGAACAGATAGGAGGAAGGGCAGCGGAAAAGAAACTGAATGACTCAAATGGAGGCTTGGCAGGTACCGGACAGAGCTCCTGTCTGATCTTATCGAGAGACTTTTCCGCTTCTGATGTGTCACCTGGAACGTAGTGACAGCCAAGGTGAGATGAAATGAAAATTCCGTTTACTGGAATGGCATGAGGAATGAAAGGTTCAATCTGGCGTCCTTTTTTTGTTTTTTTTGACAGCCAATTTACAGGTTGAAAAGCTGAACACTCTATGAAGGAATGGGCCTAAGTGGTAAATTTGGGGATCAAGAATGAAGGTACCTGTTGCTAATCACTCGCACCGGTCGAAACACCCGAAGAAAAGGTGAAATAAATAAGTAAATGAAACAAAGCGAACAAAAGGTACGACGAAACTGACATGATTTTGGCGTAATCGAGCGACAAACAAATATACCAGGTGAACGATGCTCTCCCGATGACTGCACAGGAGCTAAATGGGCAAAAATGCTTACATATTAAATAAAGAGTATTTAAGTACCCAATGGTATAATGTTTCATAGACTTTTATGTATCTACAATTGATTTCATATTCATTTAACTAACAATACATTATTTTGTCTACCTTTGTAGAGTTATATTGGTAGTAATGTTAAATATAAAGTTTATTTAAATGTGAGTTATTTTGTTGTAGTTGATAGAGTTCTTAGGGTAATAGTATTGAATGGCACAAACTTCTTGAAATGGAAGGAAACTCTATTATTTTAATTGGGCTTGATGGATTTAGATTTATACTTTTGAGTGTCTGCTCATATAGTACTGACAAATGAAAGCAATGTAGATGCAAAGATTCTCTATGAAAAATGAGAGAGATATAATATGTTGTCTTTATCATTTATGTTACAACATGTGCCTAGAGATATTAGAGGTCATGTGACTTCTAACACTCTAATGATTATTTAAATAGAAATTATAAAACAATAATTTGTTAAGTGCCCTGATTTAGAAGTTTACTTCCATGCATTATACAAGGAAATGAAATATATAAAAGAGTATATCATGGGCATGCATCATATAGTAAGAAAATTGAATGATATGAGATGACCATTCTTAATACTTTTTTGGTCAATTATATCTTGTAGAATGACTTTTTTAAGGTCTCTTACAACACACATGATGATGAATTGTCAATGAATATGACTTATTTACAATGACTTATAACACATAATGACAAATGGTCAATGAATGACTTTCTTATAGTGTCCTACGATGCACATAATGATGAGCAATCAATGAATGATCTTATGACCAAGTGTGTTGAGGAAGAAGGGAAGCTACTAGTCATTTCGACAAGGTGAACAATATGAATATAGTAACTCAGAGGTCAAAGAAGCATGCATTGAAGGGCAAAAATATTAGGAAACCTTTAGAGAAGAAGTGCAAATTGAGTGTGGCCAAAGGCTCCACCTCTTAGGTTAAGTGATTCTTTTGAAGAAACTTAGTCATTTGAAAAAAAATGCCGAAAGCACTAGGAATGGTTAATCAAATAGAATTCATGTAATGATATTTCCTTTAAGAACCAAGAATCAAATCTAGCTTATATTCTTATTTCGAGTTGGTGGATTTACTCAGGTTTCACTGTACACATTTTAACCACCTTGCAAGAGTTTCTAATGAAATGACCTCTAATTAAATGTAAGTTTATATTGTCTAGAGAAATTGGATATGCTTACATGTAAAGTTAGTGGGAGATTATAAAATCACCTTGAAGTCTAGAGAAACTTTCCTTCTGAAAAATTACATTATATTCCATCATTCTAATGAAATTTGATATATATTATCAAATTAATTAAAAAAATTATCATCTCAATTTTAACACATCAAGCATATCTTTAATTAGAGAAAATATTCTTGTTAGGAATATTATAATTGATAATTATTTAAATTTAATGTTCCTTCTGAAAATATTTATCTGGTTGGCTCAAATAAAAAGAATGAACTAATGGTAACTTTATAATTTTGTAGTATAGAAGGTTTGAGACATATATTCCAGAAGAGCGTGGGAAGATAAGTAAAAGAAGGTCTTTTGGGATCATTAGATTTCATATATCTCAATATATGTGTTGATTGTATCAAAGCAAAAATAATCAATACATTCAGAAAAAATATCACAAAATCTAAGGCAATGTCAATAGATGTGTGTGGACCTTTTCATCCATGTTTTATGGGTAAAGGTATTTCATAACCTTTATTGATGACTATTCAATGTTTATGTATCTTTATCTCATATATGATAAATATGAAGTATTTGACATGTTCAAAGATTTTAAGAAATAAGTAGAAAAATAATTAAGAAAACCTATCAAGATAGCTAGAGTAGATAAATGTGATGAATACTATGATAGACACATTGAGAAAGGACAAATGCTAGGACCATTTATATTGTTTCTTAAGGAAGATGACATAGTAGCTTAGTAGCAATGCTAGGCAAGCTCAACATGAATAGGGTTAAAGAAAGATGAAACATAATGATTCTAGAAATGGTCAAGATTAGATGTGTGTGAACTTTTTCGTCTTTTTTTATGGGTAAAGGTATTTCATAAGATTTATCAATGACTATTCAATGTTTATGTATATTTAGCTCATAGATGATAAATATGAAGTATTTGACATGTTCAAAGATTTTAAGAAAGAACTAGAAGAATAATTAAGAAAGCCTTTCAAGATAGTTAGAGTAGATAAATGTGATGAATACTATGATAGACACATTGACAAGGGACAAACACTAAGACGATTTACATTGTTTCTTAAGGAAGATGACATAGTAGCTTAATAGCAATGCTAGGCAAGCTCAACATAAATAGGGTTAAAGAAAGACGAAACATAATGATTACAGAAATGGTCAAGCCTAGATGTGTGTGAAATTTTTAATCTTGTTTTATGGGTAAAGGTATTTCATAAGATTTATTGATGACTATTCAATGTTTACATATATCTAGCTCATACTTGATGAATATGAAGTATTTTACATGTTCAAAGATTTTAATAAAGAATTAGAAAAATAATTAAGAAAACCTATCAAGATAGCTAGAATAGATAAATGTAATGAATACTATGATAGACACATTGAAAAAGGGACAAATGCTAGGACCATTTATATTTTTTCTGAAGAAAGATGACATAGTAGCTTAATAGCAATGCTAGGCAAGCTCAACATAAATAGGATTATAGAAAGATGAAACATAATGCTTAAAAAAATGGTCAAGACTTTGATGAGTTACTCAATTCTATCAATTTCTATGTGGAGTAAGACTTTAAAGACAACTATGTATATTTTAAATATAGTTTTAATAAATTTTGTATAGAAAATTTTTTGTGGGTTATGGACTAATAAGAAATCTTATTTAAGTTATGTGCACATATATGATTGTCCAACTAAAATTAAACTTTACAATCCATATGAGAAATCTCTATATTCAAGGATAGTCAATGGTTACATCATTGGCTTTCAGGCCTATAGTTTACAATATCATGAGCTGGATAGGTTTTAACCTAATCAATCGAAGGGCACCACAAACAGGTCATATAAACATCTGGAAGGGATAGAGGGACATGAGAGACATTGACAGTAATGATGGATGGATGTGATGGTGGTGCTAGACCAAGGCGATGTAAGTGAAAAGTGGCAATAAAGTAATAGGTCCTCATGACCAACCCTACTAGAGTGATGGGGTCATCACAGACAACTATCCAAAGCAATGGGGTTTTATTGACAAATTGTACTAAGGCAATAGGTCATCACACCAAAGCAAAATAAGGTGGAAATCTCACTCATAATATTCTACTTTTAAAGGTAAGATCTATTAATGCCCTTAGGCATAGATTTTGATATTATCATTATATGAGAAAATATATAATTGATATTTGACGTTGTTCACAAAATTAGCATAAATGCCTCATAGATTTTATATGATAAACTCTATTATTTATCTTGTGACTCTATATTTAACCCATTGATCAAAGAGATTAAATCTTGAGATTTAGTGAATTGATGAATAGGTGAAGCATCACATTTATATGGATGGTAAATGAGATAGTAAATGATAGTTATGTTTTTAGTTAATTTATCTATGATTACTTAATCATTTAAGTACAATTATTTATTTATTAGTCACCTACATCATTAAAAGAAAAAAAATGATTTGAAATATTAAATGAGCTCTTGTGAGTGTTGAATTGAAAATCTAGACGATGACATGTTGGCTACTTACATACAGAAAATGACCAACTTAATGTTCGAATTTGAAGACGATGTCAATAGAAAAATTGTTTGTCTATGAGAGACAAATGTCTAATTCAAATTGTAGGGATTAAAAAATAGCAAGATATGAAATTCAAAATGGTCAGAGCTCGTTGATGTGAATTCCAAAATATGGTAAGTATTTGAATTGACTTTTTGATTTTATCCCTCGAGCAAAATACAGAAATCTATTGGAGGATGATGCCCAACAAGTAAAGAAAGCTAAGGAGTTTAAGAACAACAATTCTACATTCATCTATTATGTGAAATCTCTCTCACAATCAAGAAACATCACTGCCAAGCTTTAACTGTGTACATTACATCATTCTTCATCAATGATTGATGATCAAGAAAAAATTTAAATTTTTTTAAGAGCCTCTCTATTAGGCCTTAAGGTAACTAGGTAGTGAGGAGATAGTAAGTTTAGACCCCTAATTGATTCAGAACGAGTTGGATCTCTACAGAGGTCGAATATGAGGTATTGAGATACTGATCCCATTAATTTTAGTATATATTTATAAAAAAAATAATAAAAATTGATAGCAAGGATCCTCTAAAATTAGAAGTAGCTAGGTGAGGGGGAACCAATATAAAAAGTCTTTATCTCATAGAGAGGGAGAGAAACTTATGAGAACCTATTGAAAGAGAGAGAAAGTAAGATTGCATATAGATAATCATGTAGAGTCATGTTAACATGTGTTAACACATCTATTATCAAGAAATAAAATCTGAGATTTTTGAAACACCAATTTACCCCACCCTTTTTATATTTTGTCGAGCCCTTAGATCTTTCAATTGGTATCACAATTAACCTTGATTCATAGATATTCACACATCTCAAAAAGTAGATCCTATAGCTAGTGAAACTACTGAATTTTCAAACCTTAGACCACTTATGTTTGATGGAATTATGTATTTTAGAAAATTAGAGTTAGGATTTATGTCACAAGTCATGGATCGAAAATTTATAAAATGATCAAATAAGGACTACAAAAATCTGATGATTATTCTATAAAATAGTAGAATTCCACATTAAATGTAAATGTCATTAATATTTTATTGATTATTATTCATATTTCTGAGTTTAACTGTGTGTAAAATTGTGAGAATCAAATAAATTTAGAACAATCTTGAAATGACATATGAGGGGACTTCACATGTAAAAGTAATAAAAATCGACATTTTGGTGAGTAGGTATGAGTTATTTCATATTGAAAAAGGTGAATCTGTTTATGACTATTTTAAAAGATTTGATGAAATTATTAATGAGATGAAAAATCTAAGAAAAACTTATTCTAATACTAAATTAAGTAGAAAATTACTAAGATATCTAACTCATGATTGGATGGCTAAGAAAATAATAATAATAGAATCTAAAGATTTAACATTACCCCTCTTGATAATACTATTAACTGATTTTTGATGCATGAAGCTAATGTACTTAGGAGTAAATTTCTTATTAAAAATATGAGAATATTTTTTCTCTTAAAAGCATTCAACTTTCAAATGATGAAAATAAAATTACCTTATTAACTAAAAGGTTAAATATATTGTGTAAAAGAAAGAAAAATTTCAAGCACACTAAAGATGTAAATATACCACCTGAAAATGCTGACTTATATTTTGAATGTAAGAAAAATAGTCACTTCAAGGCTGACTGTCTAATGTTGAAAATAAAAAAGAAAAAAAAGACAATGATGGCTATGTGAAGTGATAGTGAGTCAAGTGCTCATGAAGAGAAAGAGAAGCAAGGCAACATATATCTAATGGCAAAACCTCTAAGGTGTATAATTCTAATTTTTCTTTTTCGCAAGAAGATTTTGATGAATTGATGCATGCTATTGACAGTCTAAAAAGAAAATTAAAAATTATGTAAATTAAAAATCAAACACTTAGAAAATCAATTAAAATGTATGAAGATAAAGAAAAATATTAAGCAATAATTATTGATAGATTATTTGTCAAGAATGAATAACTTCTCAAGAAAATTAATATTTTTTATGAAGACTATGACGACACCTACTCTAACACATCTTCTAGTTGCAGATCAACACAAAACATAGAAAATACAAATGAGAAAAACACATAATTAGTTGAAATATCTAGGAGCTAAAGATTCTTACCTATCTTATCTATTTTAACATCTGACTATGTCATGCATGTTAAAATAATTTCTAATTTAAATATATAAAATCAAAAGCTTAAAGATCATAATAGCATACTACTCACAAATTAAATAGGCCAAAGAAAATAATGTTAAATTAGAGAAGAAACTCATTGACCTAGAATCTTTTTATGATAAATTATGCAGAAGTCAAGGAACTTTGAATATGCTATTTAGAAGTGAGAAAAGATCATTGAAGAAGGAAGGATTATGATTTAACTCTTATATTAAAGGATTCTCAAAATTTTCAAACATAGAAAATTTTATATACATGAGTTGCATTAATGAAAATAAACAAAATAAGCTTTCAAAACAAAAGAATATATCTCATCATCATAACCCTTTGAATTGATACATTTAGACTTGTTTAGTCCATGTAAAACTATTAGTTTGGCTTGAAAAAATATTATGATTTAATTAGTGTAGATGATTATACATGATTTACTTAATTATTATTCTTAGTTTAGAAAAATGAAATATATGATTATTTCGCCAAACTTGTAAATAAAATACAAAATGATCTAGCATGTATATTAGAAAAATTCAAAGTGATCATGGAGATGAATTTTATAAAGTTTTATTTTCTGATTTTTGTGACAAATTAAGAATAACCCGTAATTTCTCAGCACCTAGAACTTCTCAACATAATAGTGTCATTGAAAGGAAAAATAGAACATTACTTAATTTATCAAGAAATATGTTGGCTAATAATGACCTTTCAAAATATTTTTGGGCTGAAGTTGTTAGTACTATATAATATGTAATTAAAAAAGTATTAATCCGATAAAATTTAAATAAAACCACTTATAAACTGCTAAAGAATAAAAAACCGAACTTGAGTTATTTCAAAACATTTGGCTGCAAATATTTTATTTTAAATAATGCTAAAGATGATTTAGAAAAGTTTGATTAACTTAGTGATGAAAGAATTTTTCTAGGATATTTTGAAAATTCTAAAACATATAGAAGATATAATAAAAGAACATTAGTTGTTGAAAAATCTATACATGTAAAATTCATAAAATAATTAAAGGTTTAGAAAACTATACATTTAGAAACTTACTATGTTGACATAGGTTCTAACAATAGTGAACATACAAAAAATAGAAGAATTATCTCACTTAGAGCCAAATCTCGAACACAAAAGTTTATCTAAATTTTATAAATATACTAAGAGTCATTCAAAAAAAATATTTTAAGAAGTCTAAAAATCAAAATAATAGGGACAAAGTAGAGGGAAGTAATTAGAAATAAAGTAAGATTAGTTGTTAAAGGCTATGTTCAAGATGAAGGAATAGATTATAAGAAAACTAATGTTTATGTTGTTAGACTTGATGCTATTACAATTCTATTATCTTTTACATGTCCTAATAATTTTAAACTATATTAGATGAATGTTAAAAAGTACTTTGTTGAATGATCCTGTTAAAGAAGAAATTTATGTTGAACAACCTCTTGGTTTTAAAAATTTAAATTTTCTGATCATATTTTTAGACTAAAGAAAGCTTTATATGGTCTAAAACTAATTCCATGAGTTTGGTATGAAAAAATTGAGTTCATTCATTTTAAAAAATAATTTTTAAAGAAGAAAGTAAATACAACTTTATTCATTAAAAAGGTTGATATACATGTGATGATTGTTCAAATATATGTTAATGATATTATTTTTGACGCAAATAATAAATCTCTATGTAATAAATTCTTAGCTTTGATGCAAACTAAATTTGAAATGAGCATGACGGGTGAATTAAATTTATTTCTTGATTTGGAAATCAAACAATTAGAAAATAAAATTTTCATATCTCAAAAAAAGTAATGAAGGAGTTACTTAAAAAATTTAATATGAATGATCTGAAATCTAAAAGAACTCTTATGAGACCAAACATCACATTAGACACAGATGAAAAAGGAAAAAAAGTTGATAGAAAACTATTTCAGGGAATGATCAGATCTTTATTATATTTAACAGCAAGTAGACCTTGTATTTTATTTAGTGTTTGTCTTTGTGTAAAGTTTCAAGGTAATCCCAAAGAGTTACACCTCACAACTGTCAAACAAATATTTAGATACTTGATTGACATAACAACCTTAGGGATATGATATCCAAACCATCGAAATACAAACCTTATAGGATATTGTGACTACTTTTGCAAGTTATAAAATTGATTGAAAAAGCACCAATGGGTTATGTTTATTTTTAAACGGCTGCTTGATTTCTTTGAATTTTAAGAAATAAAATTCTATTATATTATCTACTATAGAGGTCAAGTTTGAGCCTATTAAAATTTATTGTGCACATATACTTTAAGTTAAATATCAATTAGAGAACTATGAACTCAAACTAGAAAACATACCCATGTATTGTGATAACACAAGTGCTACCAACCTAGCCAAAAATCTTATTATATACTCTAAAACTAAACATATAGAAATCAAGTACTATTTCATTCATGATCATATACAAAACGGGGATATAGAAGTATGATTCATTGATACATCAAAATAATTAGCTAATATCTTCACAAAACCCCTTTTCTGAAGAAAGATTTAAATAAATTAGTTGTAAACTTAGAATGTTCAAATTGACTAGTATTTATATCTAGGTTCTATTGTTGTTAATGATGTTGTTGTGATTTATTGACATTATATTTCAATCATCATTCTATGAATGATATGACACCCGTATGTGTCAATATCTATGTTGACACCCTCTTTGTCATGTGAATTTTAAGTATTAATCAAGAGATTTTTATTAAGGACATGACTAACAAATATTATGTTATCGCATATCTTAGAAGATTTTATATTTTCTTTACGTCTTGCTTCATTAAAAGACCACATTTCACTGTTCGACAACTTTACCTTCTTACTTTATTTTTACTAACTAAAGACCTTTGTTTCACCGAGCTCACAAAACTCTAAGCCACATCTCGCATCATAATAGGTTGATTCATGAGTCAACACCAGATACTTCGTCATGTGCATTACATTATATTCGCATCTCATTCTAGTTAAAATTTTTTTAAAACCTTAGTCTCATTATGGTTGATACCTAATGCTTTGCCCTTTATGTTCCTCCTTCAAGAACTCATCAATGTCCAATAATTTCTAAGAAAGATAAAGTGAAAAATATAATCATTAATTTATCTCCTAAAAAGACTCCCCTGCCTTCTCTAATGGCCTAAAAATTACCTACCCCCTTTTTGACCCCTTTATCTTCTCCTATGAAACTTGTATCAGTCATTCCTCCATCATAAATGATGACTGATGACCAAGTTACTATAGTTCTTTAAAAACTATCTATAGATGTTAGTGCTTCCATTTTAATTTCTTATGAACCTAAGCATACAAAAACCAATGTTTCACCCATTACTAATGAATCAAAATCAAAAAATATTATCTTTGATCGACTTACTCTCAACCTAGAACCTTCTAAATCATTCTAGCCCACAAAAAATACCAAATCAATATTTAGAAAATCTTCCACTATGTGAAAATTAAAACCTGGAGAGGACATAACTTTGTAGGAACTCAAAGCCAATGAAATGAGTTTCAAATGACCTAGAAAAAGTATTACACCTTAGCGTAGTTTTGATGCATCTCCTCAATACTATTCTTTGTTACTTCTTACTACACCCTATGAAGAAAAATTTCATAAAACCTTCAAAGATCGTAAAGTCCTATGTTATAAATTTCTTGATTTAAAATTCTTTGAATCATAGTAGATCAATATAAAGAAGTATTTTGATGCTCTTAGAATTTCACATTTTGTTTCTAAGCCTATTGAAAACTATCCAAATCTCATTCAGATGTTTTATAATAATGCCTATGTCACCCTTATTGGTCTAACCCATATGTAAAAGGAGTCTTTATCTTAAATCTCATTCCAGATATTCTCTTAGCCATCAACCAAACAAACTATTAATACTTTTTAACCATGTTAATTAGAATAGAAAATGCATCTATCAATACTATAAAAGCATTTAATCTCTCACTATCACATAGAGTCATACATTTTTCTTATTTGTCATCTCTTAGGGCGAAAGTGGTGCACATGATAGGTTGCTTGAAAACTCAATGTCTATCTCATATTCCATCTTTCATGATATTCCATTTGATTTCGTAGATCTATTTTTATAACATATGAAATAGCCTTGAAATATGATCTCATCCTTCCACTTGACTATGTCATCACATATGTATTCCGGTATTACAATATAAATATCTTTAAAGAAGAATCCATCAATACTATTTGACACAATATTATTAACAAATCTACCCTTCATTGAATGAATTATTCTTGTAGTGATGATCAGTGACTTCATTATCCATCTTTCTCTCATGCATCATCTTGTACTCTTATCTTTTTTGACATCCTTCTCATTGTTGAGAAATTCAACAAAAACGTCGAATAGGTGGAGTAATGCCTTGATATGATGGATGAAAGACTTGGGGACCTTAAAGATAATAGTTCACATATTTGCTCACATTTTTCATGAATTTCTCATCAACCAGAGACTTTGCTTTTGTATTTCTCTTGACTATTTATGATTTAGTTTTTTGATCTTATAGAAAGGGGGAGAAAGATTGAGAATTTGTGTGTAATATAAGATTGAGAATCTATGTACAAAAACTCAGGGGGAGTGCTTGCTCAGGGGGATAGCGATGTATTCGATGTATTTAGTTTTTTATTGCATGAACCTTTGTGGCTAAACTATGTGAACACATGAGAATGTTGAATTTTGAATGTTCTATCTATGCATTGCTTTGAGACATCTATTGACATGATGTTAATTGTTATTTTTGTCAAAGCTTTATTTATTATGCGTTGGAAACTATTGTTACATTATTTGTGCACATAATTATGATGATATATATATTCTTTCTCAAGATAATTTTTTAAGTATCAGAAAGGGAGAGGTTGTTGATGTCATTTGGCATGGATTTTGATATTAAAATTATATGAAAAAATATATAATTAAATATTCAAAAAATTATTATAAATGTCTCATAGATTTTATATAATAAACTTTGTTATTTATCTTGTGACATTATATTTAACCTATTGATCTAGGGGATTAAACCCATGATATTAAGTAAATTGATGAATAGGTGAAGGGTCACATTTATAATGATAAATATTTGTTGAAAAAAAATTTTAATAGGTAAATGAGATGGTAAATGATAGTTATGTTTTTAGTTCATTTATCCATGATTATTTAACTATTTAAGTGCAACCATTTATTTATTATTCACGTGCATCATTAAAAGAAAAAAGAGTAGTTCAAAATTTTAAATGAGCTCTTGTGAGTCTCAAATCGTAAATCTAGATGATGACATGTTGGCTACTTATGTGGAGAAAATGATCAACTTAATGTTTGAATCTAAAGACGGTGTCAATAGAAAAGTTGTTTGTTAATGAGAGACAAATCTTCAATTCAAATTTCAAGGATTAAGGAATAGAAAAATACTAAATTCCAAATGGTCATAAGTCGTTACTACTAGTTCCAAAAAATATTATGTATTTGAACTAACTTTTTGATTTTATCTTTTGAGAAAAATATAAAAATCCATTGGAGGATGACTCCCTACAAGTAAAGGAAGCTAGAGAGATCAACAACAATGATTTTATTTAATCTACTACATGAAATCTCTCTCATAATCAAAAAATATCACCATTGAACTTTAATTATGTGAAGACTATATCCTCCATCAATGATTAATGATTAAGAAAAAGTTTAAAGCTTTCAAAGATGCTCTCCATCAAGTCCTAAGGTAACTAGGTAGTGAGAGGAGATTGGTTTTGATCTAAGGCATGAGGTGTTCTAAGCCTTATTTGGCCTGAATAAACTAAATATATATGAAGGTTGAACTTGAGGTATTGGGTTGCTAATCTCATTAATTTTAGTATGTATTTTTAAGGAAAATAGTAAAAAACTAGTAGAAAGTATCTTTTGATATTAGAAATAAGTAGATAAGTAGTGAACTAATATAAAAAGTTTGTCTTATAAAAAGGGAGAGAAACTCATGAGAGAACCCATCGAAAGAGAGAGACAATAAACATGCACATAGATAATCACGTAGAACTATATTAGTACGTGTGTTGACACATCTATTATCTAGAAAGAAAATTTAAGATTATTGAAATATTAATTTACCCCCTCTTCTTGGTATTTCACTTAACTCTTAAATCTTTCAAGATCTTCAACCCTTTATAGGCCTTATGATTTTTAATTGTCACCCATTTTATAATAAAGAACTTTGTCAGAATCTAGACGTTACAATGGAGTTAAGAGTGGGGTTTGGTTCTAGATTTGCCTCTCACAGAAGATGTTGCACTATTTTGATCTTCTAGTTTGAGAGATGGTTGTTATATGTCCAATGAGCCTCCAGCAATTTGAGGATGAGGCATTTCAGATCTTGACTAAATGACGTCCAGGAGTTCCTACAAAAAAAGAGGGATCCAAAATGGCTCTTGTGCTGCGTCAGGTACTTTTATTGGCTTATGAAAGTAGGCCTTCTCCCCTCGTAGGTAAGTCACACTGAACAAAAAATAACAAAGAGGGAGGGAGGGGGGAGAGAGAGAGAGAGAGAGAGGAAACACAGGATCCGTCTTGCTGGTGGAGGGAGCCACCGTCTGTCTGTCAGATCGAGGAGAGGGACCGCCTATTCCTATGAACGAGGAGAGGGACCTACCAACGACCTTTTCTGTGGATCTAGGAGGCAAACCTCTGAACCATGTTTCATATCTTGTGTCGGTGTTTATGTCAGTAGATTGATTATCATTCTCTATCTTGACGTCATGTCATGGCAGATCGAGGGGGCAACATATCTTACCCGGAATTGACATTTAATCCAACAGAATATATCCCTAGATACATATCGCAATTGTATTTTTGATGGTAGCTAGTAGAGAAATACAGCTGAGAGAGTCAAAAGTTGACCCGGATCGTGATGCCGGTTCCGTGATTCGATCGTGGGTTGATCATTGGTAATTTGGACAGCTTGATATATAAGTGACCTATAAGGTAGGGTTGCAAGTGCGCGCTTGCTGTTCTGGCATCTAAGCTCCTGGTGACAGGCGGTAAGTAGGGACGGCGAGCAGGTTTTCAGCTCGGGCCAAGCTTAACCCGAATTTCTCCGACATGTCCAACTCGCCGGGGAGCGCCCAGTCGAAGCAGTGCACCAGCTGGGCCACGATAAATCGCACAGTCGTCAGACCCAACTGCATGCCGGGGCACCTCCGGTTTCCCGCTCCGAAGGGGAGTAAGCTAGACTCGAGGCGATCAGGATCCTCAGACCCGCCGCCGGCTCCCTCGAACCTCTCCGGGTGGAAGGCCTCCGGATCGATCCATTCACTCGGATCCCTTCCCATGGCCCAGAGGTTCGCAAGCACCTGGGTCCCTTTCTTAAACTGGAAGCCGCCGACGACACAGTCCTCCCGGACCTCCCTTGGGATGAGGGGGACAACTGGGTGTACTCGCATGCTTTCCTTGATCACCATTTCCAGATAGGCCAGCTTGGGGAGGTCTCCCTCCTCAACCATCCTGTCCATGCCGACGGCCTCCTCCAGCTCCTGCCGCAGCTTCCTCATCACCCGGGGATGCCTCAAGAGTTCCGACATCGTCCACTCCACCGCAGTTGCCGTTGAATCAGTTCCCGCAGTGATCATGTCCTAAAAGGAAAGACAAACGAGGTCAGATAAAAAATAATACTTACAGTAATATAATCTGATCTCTTTTGTTGTTGTTGCTGATGTCTCACCATGAGGATAGCCTTGAGGTTAACCCGATCATACTGCGTTCCCATCGAAGAGAGGATCGAGCCGATGACGGACTCCTCAACCTTTGTCCCTTTGTTCAGACTCCGACAGTGCTTGTCGATGGCCTCCTCGAAGAGGCTATCGTAGGCCCTTTTGATGGCCTTCATTCGTCGCCGAAGTCCGTTCAAGTCGAGGAATCCGATGAAGGGGAAATAGTCGTTGATGTTGAATACCCCGGCCACCTGGGTTGCTTCTTTCACAGTCTTCTGTATACTGTCTCCCTCGATGGATACCTTCCCGAACAGAATACGGCATACAATGGACGTGGTCGTCGCGGCTACGGCTTCGCTGAGATCGACCGGTTTGCGGTCCCCTTCGCCAGCCTTCTTCAGGGAATGCAAGAGCCGGCTAATCTCCTCCTCCCTCACTCCCCGGAAGGATTGAATCTTGCGGTTGGATAGCATATGAGAAAGGCAGAGGTTACGGGATTCGCGCCAGTTAGCCCCGTATTGGCAGCCGAGAACCCCCTTCTGCTTCCCATAGGTGAGGTAAACGATGACATCGCTCTCGGGCCGGTCCATGAAGGCGGGCTCCCTGAAGAACTTCTGTGCAGCAGTGAAGGACGATAACACCACCACTTGGACGGACCCGAGTTTGATGGCCATAACGGGCCCGTACGCCTCCGCCAGCTTCCAGAGGGCCTGGTGAGGGAATGCTCCCAGACTTAGGAGATTCCCCAGGATAGGAAGACCGGGAGGGGCTGGCGGCGGCCTGAAGCTTACTACACCCCCGGTCTGGGTCGTCTTCTTCCTCAACAACGGGAGAGTGAAGAAACGTGCGGCCGCAGCGGCGGCTGCCAGCGATATGGCTACGAGAAGGGTATCTGGGGCCATCCACGAATAACCCTGCATACTTGCTCCTATGATTCTATGGCTGCTTACTTGCATATATGTATATATCTGGGGCCATCCACCTGTATGTATATATAGTGTGTGCGTGTGGTGTGTGTGTGTGTGTGAGAGAGAGAGAGAGAGAGAGGATGTGTCATCCTACCTTGATAGGCCGGCAAAAATTACTTCCGAGTTATTGCTCGCTAGGAGAGAAGAAACATGCCGCCGCCGCCGCTGCTGCCTATGAGATCTGGGATCATCCACGAGTATACCGGCATAATTGGGCGTCCGAAATTATGGCTGCTTACCTACGGGGACATTTAGGGGAGTCTCATCGTACGGGTTAGCGATCGTTAGGAGACGGAAGAAGCGGGCCGCTGCCGCGGCTGCTTCCACGAGAACACCGGCGTCCATGCTACTTTGAATATTTGTGTATTTATTACGAGAGAAATAAAGAAAGGGAGAGAGAACTCGCCGTGACCCTGCAGAACTGGTTCCGTGTTCAAAGTCGTCACCCGCTCCGAGCCAGACGTGTCATCGTCACCTTGCCACGCCTGCGCACGTCCATTCTTCAAGCTGATTAAGAGAGGACTTTTTTAATTAGCAAGTAACTATTTCTTTTATTAAGCATTCGAGAGGTGATAAATAACCTCTTGTAACCCAAGAAACTTAGAGAAGAGAAGATCACTTTCAGGTTTTACCTTTCATCACCCAGTCCACCATCCCACCATTTGATGGAAGCGGCTATGCCAGCTCGCCATCCGCCAGCCTCCAATCGCTGTCCTCCGTCCATCATCCGCCGTTCATCATCCTTCTGCCACCGTCCATCGCACTCCGTCCACCGTCCGCTACCGTTGTCGTCTCATCCCCCCGCTTCCACCACCACCATCGACGGCGGCCGTCGTCGACCGTCTGCCAACGATACTTGGGGCTCGATTCGTGCCTTCGCCGCTGTCTCGAGCCATCGCCACCGTCAACAGCCTTGCCGTCACCGTGCCACCTCCTGTGCCACTGTCGGTGTGCCACCGCCTGAACCCCCGCTCTTCCCCGCCGTTCAGCCATTCCACCCGTAGCGCCGCCGCTCGCTCCGCCCGTTTTATTCGATTTCCCTGTCCCCATTCCCACCGGTTCGGATTAAATCCCACCGGTTCATGACTCCGAACCGCCGGACCGGACCGGGCCGATTCTGCTAGACGCGAACCTGGCCTCAAATCTCCCGAATAAATCTAAATCTGCCAGATTCGTCCCACCAGCCCTGGACCAGCGATTCGTCAGGCCAAATCGCAGACCCGAAGTTTACCGGTCAGCGGCCAGCCAGTCAACAATCAGATGCTGGTCAACTATCATCACCTAGTCAACGGTCAACGATCAACAATAGGTTTGTTTATTGATATAACTGGTGGAAAGCGTGAGAAAATCTCTTGATATTCATTTAGTCTATTTACATTAACTGAGCACTCTAGTTCATGACAATTTAATTGGCCACACAACTTTATCCATTATCAAATATTGTGGGAAATCACTTAATCTTATTTAGTCAATGGCCTTAGATTTCCACATCAACTATTGGGAGTCAATTAGGTTACTTATTTAGGGTTTGCCTAGTCATTCTTCAACTTTTTTTGCATAATGATATGCATTGGACAAAGATTATATCTGATCTAATTGGGAAACTTTTTTCCATTTCTGATCTGTCACTCATACTGCAATGGCCGTGAGGGCAAGATGAAATGAAATGGCATACGTAGCATACTAGATTGCTTGTCTCAGCTCATGCCATGAGGTCCCGGCAAACATTCAAAGGTTACTGTATTGCCCTTCTAACCAATTTGTCATCGTAAAAACCATCAAGCCTACCAATGCTAATATCTTCTTCACAAATCTTACTTTTTCCTAGGTAATACACAACAACTAAGATTTTTCTACATATTCTAAGGCAAGATTGCGCTATCTTCTAATGCATGTCATATTTCACCTAGTTCTTGAGCAACATCAGAGACCATTCTATTATCACTTGCTGGCATTGATCGACTTTCATTAGGTCTTGTGGATTATCAGAAATTAAAGGTTTTCCTTGTGAATCGAGATAGTCCCATTGTGTGGTTCAGATTTGTCATCACTTTATAAAAATGGCTCATTCCTTCCGCACATCTTATTTTATACTCTTGATGTTACATTTTATCCAGGAAGCATATTGTGTCACTGATAGAGGACCAGGTGCAAATTAGGGCCATGGTTACTGAGAAGCTACTAAAAGAGTGATGCAACTAAATAACTTGATTGTGATGGTAATTTCTTCTTTAAATAAATTTTAGTTTATTTCAGTCAGACAACACTTGTTCTTCTAAGCTGTTAGGTCTTAGGAATAATGCATTGAGAATAAGTAATTTGTGCTAATACTAGAGGCATTAAATGCTAGCCCTAAATCGTCAACTGCCATAATTTACCCATGATACCACAGCCACCTTACCAGCATGCGCCGAAGCCCGGGGCACTTTGATAAGGGTGTCAGTGGAGTCGAGCCGCAACAAATATCAACCATCGTAGTGTGTTCTACAACATAAGCACGGGAGACATACAAAAGACCATGGGAAGAGTGTCTTATAAGAAGTCATATTCATGGGCGTCTTAGTTAGAGAAATATTTAAAAGATAAGTGGCTTTTTATACATCAATAAAAAATTCATTTCAAAGATATTTCCCACTAAGCATATTTCACACCATATTTACTATTGTTCTAATTTTTCTTTCAACAATATAATTTTTTTAGGTTTTTTAATTTTTAACTAATTGTGAATGTCATATTTCTCACAAAATAACTTAAACTAACAAGATATAAACTCTCCCTCTCTAGTTGTTCTAAGGGTTTTTAGGACATGCTCACTTGACGTTTCAATAAAAGCATTAAACTAAATAAATTCATTAAATGTCTAAGATTTTTTAACTAGAAAATACATCTAACTCGCACATGTAAGATCATTAATAATAAATGGAAAATATCAATTTTTTTCAATGATGGAGATCTCATCAGATGACATATACCAGCATGTAATAATACTAATATTTTTTTTATTATAAATGATAGTTGGTGTTGTTGACCATAAGTACAACTTTCACACATCATTATTAGCTCCAATGATGGTAAATTAGAAATCATATTCTCATGATGAAATAATTTACCCCATTAAAGTGTTAGTGTCCACAATACAAATGCCATAGCCAATAATTATCATTCTCTTTAGTAATCATACTAAACTCACTGTCTTAAAATATGATGATTAAACATCATTTTTTCAATCTTTATAATCAACATAAAAGGCATGTCACTGTTCTTCTGCTTAAATAAATTTATCATATTTAAGATAAATAATATAACCACATTTCATCAATTGGCCCATGGCAAGTAAATTATGTGTTAATTTTATAAAAAAAATATATAACATGTATTTGCACCTGATTTTGTATGAACATTTATAGTTCTAATATCTTGAATGCGCACACTATTTTCATTACCAAATTTAATTTCACATTCCATAGACATATCAATATTCTGAAATAAATTCCTTTCAGATATCATAAAATTATTTTTATTACTACTAGAAAATCATGTATTCAATTTACTTGTAATTGTAGTTGCATGAGTAAGGAACACATTATTTTGATAATTTTTTCTAGTCATATTTGTTTGTTCATTTTTCTTATCCTAAAAATTAGCTTCAATATGCTCATACTTCATATAAAATTCACATATTAGCTTAGAACTCCCTACTCTAATATTTTATGAATATTGTTATTCTCCTAACAATACGTTTTAGTGTCCACATTTCTTACAAAATCAACATGCGTCATTATATAATTTAATCTTTTATTTTTATTATTCCTAACATCATACATTTTCTATCTATAACCTCTTCAAAAAACTTGATTAAAATAAGTTCCTATGCCTTTCTTTTTGCTATCATATTATTGATTAGAACTATCTTTAACATTTTTTTCCTTTTTTGCAATATAATTTTTAGTATGAAATGACTGGTTAAGAAATTTTTCCATAGATCTATTCATCCTTTCTTCATGTACTAATACAGAACTCATTAATTAATTTTGAGTGCAAATAGATGTGTCTTTAGACTCTTCAATAGAGATAAAAATATGATCAAATTTGGATGGAATACTTTTAAAAAAATCAATTTTTTTCTCTGAAATATTTTATTTAAATATTTTCATCTAATTAACAATATTTAAAACATGAGAAAATTTTTTAAAATTGATTCATTATATTCGTAAAAAGAGTTTCAAATTTTCTACAGAGTTTGAAGTTTTACAACTGTAACTCTATTCTATAGATGAAATTCATCTTTTAGAATTTTTTATCCTTCTAAAGAACTTGTGACATGAATAGTTACTAAATTAAGGTGAGAGAGAGTATTTAAAGGGAACATTAAGGACCCAAGGGGGCCACCACCTTTTTGGTTCAATAACAACAAAAAATGGCATAAAATACTTCCATCCATTGTTCATTAAATCCCAATAAAGATGGTCGTTGAGAATCTTAAGGACCTTGAAGAATGCATAGACATTGGATGAGTTGCAAACCTAAAATCAACTGACTTAGAAAATGGGCATAGACATTGAGAGTTGAACTACTCTAAAAAAAATTGTATTAAACAATAAATTCTCGTCCTCTTCATAGATCATATGTGAGCCACCCTTAATATAAGAAAAAGAAGAGAAACTAAAGAGGAAAAAGAACTTAATAATGAAAGAAGGTTCACTCCCTATTAGGAATTAATTCACCCCCCTATTGATTTATCGAATCATCTAATGACAAACAAGAGGTATATGGAGGACAGAATGTACCACCGACATTTGTTCCATTAGGCTCCATGTCATGATTTATTAGTTGCTACAATAGAGAAAATCATTTAATAGATAGTGAGATACAGAGGTGATCTGATTATGAAACTGATCATATTTTTATAATAATCATAGCCCACATGTTAAGCAGGCTAAAAGACTAAGGAATTTAAAAATGTTAATAGATATTGAAATGTCCAACTATACACAAACTTTTCCATGGTTTAATTTGTGTAAAGAACTCAAGAGATCAAGAATAAAAAAAATGAACAAATTCAAACATATGGAGCATATAATTAAAGAAAGTAGAGAATAGGGACGGGATTTAAAATGTCTTAACTGACAATGACACAAACAAGTAGAAAGTACGACAAATTTAGCCCAATATTTGCATTTTTAAATATCATTATTATTCATCATATTTTTCTAGAACTAAAATTAGATGAAATAAAGCATCTTGAAATAAGGAGAATTTGGACCCCTTCAACCATTTTCAAATAATTCTCATTAGCCAACGAGGAAGATTTTTTTCTCGTCCGCACAAACTTATGCGATTACTACAACATTTTACATAAAGGTGGAAGGTGACTACGGGGTGACAACCACCGGGATGGAGAAGGACGCCGTCAGCGCCGCCTTGGAGGAGCCGGCGGCAAGGGGGAAGATGAAAGGATAGACCTCGTAGCGGACGTAGCAGCTGCTGTAGAGAGCTCGGCATCCGTTCCTGTGGGGGCAAAAGACGGGGAAGTTGGCCACTGCGGTGGAGACGCACTGGGAACAGGCCAGCGGAGGCAGGTCCCTCGTGCACTGTGCCAGCGCGTAGATGGTGACGAAGGGTGTGAACTTGGTCTGCAGCTTCCCCAGCCCCAGGCTGCCCCGCGCCGCTGCCCGCCCGCGCACCTTGCCCATCAGCGACCCCAGCTCCCGGTCGAATCTGCGCTGCTCCGCCGAGATCTCCGAAATGTTCGTCATGCTGATGTAGAAGACGCCATAGCCGGTGTCGAGCTGGCCCGTGAAGGGTCTGGTGTCATAGCGCAGGAAACAATAGTCGAACCACACCCTGGCTTCGGCCTGGCCAGGGCAGAGCTTCGGCAGCTGCGCCGCCGCGTCCTTGAGGCACGCTCTACAGTCGGCTGCGCTCACGTCCTGTCGACACTGGGCGAGGCCGTATGCCATGTCGGTGTTTCCGTGCCGGAGGAGGTGGCGTAGAAACCATTGGAGGGGATCTTCGACAGGAGAGTGGACAACACTCGGGCTATGTTTGAGGAGGCGAGCCGGGTGGTGTTCCTATCGGTGCTGCAGTAGTGTGCGAGGGAGTCTGTAGCCTCGCATTGTGGGTGAGGAATTAGGAATAAGAGGAAGAGAAAGGAGATGAGGGAAGACGCCGGCGAAGGCATAGCTTGATTGTATACTCCGCACTGCTGTTGGGTGCGTTGTTGAGTCTCGACGATGGCCACGGATGTATATGTAGTGGTGGTGCGTCCACCTTTGTTCACTTCTGTGGAGAGGAGTTGAGATAGCTTACAATGCCGCCGCTCACACGCCAGAACACCGCCGGTACTACGCGTCGAGCTAAACGTGATCAGCGGCAAATGTCTGTGGGTGCTTGTTACACGGGGCCCAACTCCGAACCCAACCCCGGTAACAGCTCAGCCACGGGTAGTCCGACACGTGGCAACACCGAACGAGGCCGCACAATACGCATCCGGCAAGGATCCGGGCAGAGCCGCCCGCAGTCTTTGTAACAGTGCTGCACAGAATAAGGAATAGCCATTATTCCAGACGTGGCCGGGGGCGATCATTTGACTGTCGCATTCGAGTTGACCTGCAGCTTTTGGCCAGTTGTCTGCTGTGTACTAGTTGACCGGCGAGTTTTGGTGCCTTCCGTGAGCGGTCTCTATTGGCGTAGGAGGCTAAAAATATCCTGCGCCGACATGACCTATATTCTTTTCTCAATATTTTTGGAATTTTCACCGCATCCGACCTCGACACTCACCCCTCGGCACACAATTCTTTACGGTTTAATTTTGGGAAAATAAAGGGACTGTTGATGGGGGTGAGGGGGGGGGGGGGAGATTCGAAGCGCTGAACCAACTGCGACCTCCGCCGGCGATAAGCCACCAAACGGTAATCAGCTCAATCTTCGTGGACTATAGCCGCCGTTTCTCTGGCCGGGGGTGGATAACATCGCGGCGGCGGCTGAAAACCGTTCTCATCTTCCTCCCTCACAGAAGTCAACAAAAGCGGCCAATCCACCAAACTGGATCTGTCGTCGGTCGTGGCCGAGTCACTCGTCTTGAATAACCTAGTGGAACTTTTAAAAGGGTAGGAGCGACCAATAAACTTTTACAATAAACTTAGTGTAATAAACTTAGTGTCGAAGGTTTTCTTCACAATAAACTTTTACACCAAATGATGCGAGTAATGGACATTCTGAGGTTATTTCTTCTAATGTGAGTCACAGCTAGATGACTAACTGACATCTGTTTCATGGCAAAACAAACTCACAATGGGAAGTTCAAATTTTTTTTCAAGAAAACTTCGGCATCTACGAATTAGAGGAAAACAATCACAAGACAAGGGCTAAAATTTGAGGAAACCCTTGGTCATGGTGGATACGAGAATATTATGACAGTTCTAAGAGAATGTCAGAAAGTTATTAGCTTGGATTTCGCCAATAGAGACTTGAGAACTCCTCAAGAAGTGAGATTAAGTATACTTTTATCAGTTTGATGGATTTGCCCACGTTACATCCGTTTAAAACTATGCTCATTTTTTATCTTCTTTGCAGCAATGTGGAATCTCAGGGCAGCATCCTACCATTCACCAAGGCTTCTCTCTTCCTTACCCACAGATTCACTCACTCAAGCATTTGCACATCAATGGAAGGAGAATTTCGGGGTTAGTTCCCAGTCAGGACTATTCTACAATCAGTTCAGGATGCATTTTAATCCGGAAGTTGAAAGCGTATTTTCCAAGCAAAACTTTGGTATTCTTGCCTAAAGTGCTATCGATCACAGTTTCAGAAGAACGATTATATTAATCGATTGATTTATTAGGTTCCTTCGATTGGCTAGCACAATTATGAATCCATACTTTGCTGGTACTCTTCTTGACCTACGCAAAAAGAAAACAAATGAGAACTGAAATTGGAAAAGTGATCGTACACTCACAATAAAAAAACTGCTCTCTCTCTCTCTCTCTCTCTCGCGCGCGCGCGCGCGCGCGGAGGTATATTCATGTTAGTAAATACAAAAGTTCAAGAATTCCCCCACAATCCTTTGAAGTTTCATCTCATCTTCATTGAGGAAGGGGGTGTCAATAGGCCGATTCACTCATATTGATTCAGTTTATTTTTTGTGAGCTTAATACGTCAAAGTGATATATAAATTGTTCATTGTACCTTTGTTAGGCTTCACGTTGGGTTCGTCTTCTTCATTTTGGCATCCATGCGTAGAGTGATCCTGTTGGATGTTATCAAGGAAGACTATAATACTCATTGGATTTATAGCTTATTTTATATCTTTATCAACGTCTTGATGTATGCATTCGGCCATTTGCTTCTTTAAGATTCCTAAATATGTCATATAACAAAAGTACCAACTTACTCACATTTGGTAAAGTTGGCATATTGTGAAATATGTCACTTAGATACCAGCATTTTCTTTCCTTCCTTCATGTCGTCCATGAACTATTCTAGTCTTCGAAGAAAACTAATATCTCGCATAGTTATCTCGTATATGTTCTTTAAAGCTAACATAAATACAACTAATATACCAAAGATGAAAACATGCATAATTTTTTCTGACCCAAGGGCCAAGTACAAAAGACGTGAACTCATTCGTAATTCATGTGCTTCTTGGATGATGTAAAAGTTAATACTCCCAGGTTTTTTATGATTTTCCCATAAATTTATCAAGAATTGAATGGAAATTTACCAGGAATTGGGCGATTTCCTTTAGGCACTGGTAAAATATATTTATATGAAGGGAAAATCTAGTTTGCTATTTTGAATGTACACGTATATAGACAGGCAATGACAATTTATGAGAATTAGGACAAAATTGTTAGTCTCGTGGTATTTTATCCTGACAAGAAAAAGGTAGGGTAAATTTTCTATCATAGAATATAAACCCTTACGTAACGCCCGACGCAGTCCATTATTTTTTTTCCATTTAAGATTGAAAAAAATAGAATGGCATGGGGGCGCGCCGGAAACTTTGAAGCTCCCAAACCTCATCAGATTCCTGCGTCAACTCGCCGTCCCACGCCAAAAGAATTAATTAGTTTCCTGCTCGTCACGAATGAAGCATTATCCATCTTGTATATCATTCTCCCCGCGTAAACGTATATCCGATCAGTCAAGATAGCCTCGACGCGGAGAATCGGCGATGCGCTGGCCTCTGAGAATATAGTACGGCACTTGTGTGCACTGCAAATTCCCCTCTCCACGAAAGTCAATATAGGCGGCAACTCCACCTATATATGCATCTTCTCGGCTGTGATCGGAAGTTATCAACAGCGTGGCAACAGTTGTTGCGAGCCCATAGTCAAAGAGGAACGCCATGCTTTCTCCGCCCACAACCCTCCTACCTCTCTTCCTCTTACTCCTCCTTCCTCATCCACGGTGCGACGCTGCGGAACCCCTCACAGACTACTGCAGCATCAACAGGAAGGCCTCCCCGGCTGCCAAGACGAATATAGCTCGCGTTCTCTCCTCCCTCCAGTCGAAGGCCCCTTCGAAGGGATTCGCCACCGCCTCGTACGGCGGCGGTAACGCGGACCGAGCCTACGGCCTCGCCCAGTGTCGCCCCGACGTCAGCCTCGTCGACTGTAGTGCTTGTCTCAAGGAAGCTCCAGCACGGCTAAACAAGCGTTGCCGCGGCAAGGCCGAAGCCTGGGTGTGGTTCGACCACTGCTTCTTGCGCTATGACACGAGGGCCTTCTTGGGGAAGGTCGACACCGACTACGGCGCCTATAACCTTACCGAGGATTACGTGACGACAGACCCCGCTGAGCAGCAGAGATTGGACAGGGAGCTGGGAGCCCTGATAGACAGAATTCGGGCACAGGCTGCATCACGGCCCCGCCTTGGGCTGGGGAAGGGCCAGACGAAGTTCACCCCTGACGTGACAATCTATGCGCTAGCGCAATGTACGCGTGACCTGCCGTCGCAAGCGTGCTCCGAGTGCATCTCCTTCGCGTTTAAATATTTTCCCGACATATGTCCGCACAGGAAAGGATGCCAAGCTCTCTACAGAAGCTGCTACGTCCGCTACGAAACCCGTCCTTTCTTCTCCCCATAACGGCTGCTCCCTTGTGACGCTAGCGGCGTTGTCTCCGCTTAACGGTGGTCTCTCCATAGTTGCCCACTATGCCATGTGTGGACAATAACATCAATAACACGAGCTTGTGAATGAAAACATTTGAGTTATTGCCTTTCGATGAGAATGACTTCTGAACGGATTAGTTCAGAACCTCCAATTCTGATTTGTCTCCTTTTAATCCTCGCAAACCAAACGACGCTTCTTATTTGTCCTTGCTTCGTCACAATGGAATGAACAAAAGGATAATTAATGTTGCTTAGAATCGGCAAATAAGAACGTACGTGTCAAAGGAGTGAGATCGAAAGATTGCAACCGTCGAGATAGGCGAGGGTCCGAACGTACGCGTCAGTTCAGACGTCAGCCGAACAAGCAGCTCAAATGGTATCTAGCAGAATGCCAAAAGCATGGCAGTTCGGATATCACCAATGTTGTCCTGGATCGTTCTCTGTGAGTCAGCTTCAGTCAGCTTGCATCCTCAAATAGTTTTGTGCTTGAGACCCTTCCTTGTATTGGCCGAATCAATCTCCCAATGCATATTTATGTATGAAAAATCTAATAAATTGCTCAAGCCACTGATTACCTCCGCCAGAAATGGCAGGAAGAACAGTGAGCTTATCTACAGGGAAAGATTCAACTTTTGAAGTATCTTGGCCGTTCATAGAACTAGGGACGACAATCTTGGCCGTTCATTGATTTGGCTCGTTCTTTTTTTGTCTTGGTCTTCAAATTTAAGGGCAATGAAATCCCTAGTTTTCCTAATGAGGGCTAATTTTCATGGCGTGGAAACCCAGATTTGAAAAGGTTTTCGTCTGTTGGGATGGGACATAGCACTTTATATCGCTGGTTTTAAGGTAGGAGAAAAATAACCTTAGTACATTATTATCTTCGTTCAGCCATAACTGGAATTGAAGGAGCGAACTCGACTAATATTTCTCGTATGTACACAAATATTTTTCAAGGAGGGCCCTGAGGTCCCCTTTTGACATGCCATGAGGAGCAAGTGAAGCGATCGGTAAGTCAGGGTCGTTTTTTCTTACTATTATTCGAGTTTGGAGTGCTCTCAGAAATCAATCGATCGAAAAGCACTTGAACCAGGATATCTGCAGTCATCTGATCGAGTTGATTTCTTTTTGCACCATGGGTGTATATTTCGTAGGAAACCAGCATCTGCACAGGCACCATTTATTTATGCAGTTTTGGAAATCTACCATGGATTGGAAACGTAATAAGTATGACGGAATCATGCGTATTCATTTTTTTTTTCGAGAAAAGATGAAAAAAATGGAAGGTATATGACGAGGAGAGCAGTCAACGGTTACCTCGCGTAGCTTCTAACGCGTAACAGCTGTTTAACGCGTACCACGGTCAACTGACCACCCACAAACCAAGCCGTAATTCATGGTCCACTCATGCCGGATAAGCCGTTGACCGGGATGTGCCTCATTAATGCGGGCGCACATAGACAACGGCCTGTTTCCCCAAGCTTAAATTGACGGGGAGAACCTCCGGTGGACTACCCGAGGAGGAGAACCGGCGGCGGCTTCGGCTTGCAAGTCTTAACATACCTCCCCTGCGCCGAAGTCAACAAAAGGAGGAACTCCCCCGAGATTATACCCACATATACCATCGGCCGTCGTCGGGAGTTGTTGATAACGTACCCGATGGAGATCGAGATTATAGTATCAAAGAACAAATGTATGCACTCGACGGACGCGCCATTCCTTCCCATTCTAGACCTCTTGTTCCTCCTCATCCATTCCACCGACGGCACGCTACTTGCGCACCGGCAGAAGCGTCACCCTGGCCGCCTCCACGAAAATAGGTCACGTGCGAGCCTCCCTCTATGGCATTCATCACCGGCGTATGGCTATTTTAATCTCAGGGTTACAACTCGGCTATGTGAATGTCAATTCAAACACATGTACACAAAAGAAAAAAGAGGAAGTAGAAGAAGATGATGGCTGTATGATTTGAAATAACACTCATACATCGACCCTGCACATCAAATTGACCTTTTCTTCAATCCAAGGATTGCAATTTCTTAATTTTTCCTGCCAATGATGCCACCCAAAAACTCTTCTGGATTTTAACATCTCAATCAGGATCTTCACGAGCAAAAAGTCATAATAAAGGAGTAAGTCACCCAAACACCTAGGATAAGCCTCGACTCACCCTAGACCCCATCCTACCCTTCTCTCGTTCATTTTATTGAGATACATCACTACAACTTAAAATGAAAGGAGATAGAGGAGGGAGATGACTCACGCAGTTAGGTTCTCATCGGTTGTACTTGATCAAGTTAAGTAGTACCTCGCATACTGTCGATATGACATCAGGTCCGTCGACTGTACAGCCTACCTCCGCGACGCCGCGCCACAGCTGCCAAACATCTCCCGTTGACAGGCCGACAGCCGTGCGGGCAGATCAAGTTCTACGCTTCATGATAATCTACACACTGCGCAGTGCGAACAAGCGTTGCCGTTGATGGTGTACAACAAGTGCGACTCCACCCCTGTGGCCAACAGTTGGAGAATTGCTCTTTGGAGGCTTTCTTCACAGCTGCTTGCGAAAAGTGTTCGTCACTCTCTTGTCAACTTCCGTTAAAAGAGGATAAATTGAACCGATTTAGATAGGAGAAAGAGTGAATTGCAAACCGAAAAATGCCTCAGATATCTGAACGAGAAAAGCCCATTTATAGATGCCAAACATATCAAGAGGTGAGCCTACTAAAAACTCGGACGAAGTGACATCCTGGCCATGAACGACTAACCAGGAAAAGCGGGACCATTTTACAACTGTTTTGGGCGGGAATATGACCACGAAGATACTGATGCCAAAGCACTACAACTTCACATCAGCCATCAACGCCAGCTTCCCATTCTTCTGGCTACGAAGAAATCGATGGCGAACACTCTACAAAAGCTGGTACTTCTGTCATGTTAACACCTGTCCCCTTCGCCCCGACTCCTCCAAATCGGCGCTGGTGCCGTCCTTCTCCACCCCTTCCGCCGTACACCACTGACGGTTTGCTCGTACAGTCCCTTCCGCCGTGTTGACACCAGTTCAATAGTGGCACTTAATTTGTGTGGACTTGCGGACTACTACCGGCATTTTATCTTTCTTGAGCTTTCGTTATCGCGATAAAAAATTATTGATCGAGACGAGTCTCCTCGACATGACATATGCTTCTTTGCAATAACTATTGATGTTTGATGAATTATAACTAGAACCAAAATCAGTCGATCTCAAAGACCCCAATAAGAGCTTACTTTAAAAAATTTAAGATTTAAGACCTTATATGTTGGGAAAAAATTAGAAATCGTGTAAGACAATTAGAAAATGGTGAAGCAAAATTGAGGAAACCTTGTCTTGTTGATCATTTATAGATGGAAGTCAAAGAGTGCTGCTGAAGTTATGTAAGAAGAGGGTTAATTGTATCAATTAAAAACTGTCAGAGCTGAAAAAAAACTCTTTCATTAAAATTGCAAGGGAACAATGATAATGACCCTTGTTGCTATGTGATAATTTTGGCAAACCACTAACCTGTTTTGCATCCTATGACTCTCTTAGAATATTCCACTAAGTTACTGGTGATGACCTTATGTCATCAAATTAGTTAAAAACGGAAATGAAGTAAAATAACTCTCAAATAATAAAAATCAAATATGAATGTGAATTTAAAAGATATGATCAACACAAAATAAATAAATTTCTAAATCCAGAAAGAAAGTATTCAAATTTTGAAAGAAATAAATGAAAATATATTAAAAAAATGAAAATTTACAACCCTTAGTGTTTTTGAATATTTCTTGACCTCAAGGTAGATTTCTCAACCTATGTTTAGTTTAAGTGAATGGATTTGGGTTGATTGATGTTGAGGAAAATAGAAAAATCCTCTCATACATCAAGTTCACATCCAAAAGAAAAAGAAAAATAAGAAGAAAAACTCTCTCACAATGTACACGTAGGAAAGGAACCCCCCCCTTTTCTCTCTCTTCCATCTTTTTTGTTCTCTATACTTATAAATTATGACTTTCATTTTTTTACTTGATCTTTTGTGTTATTTTTTTGGAATTTTCTTGTCTTGACGCACAATAATAATTGACATCATCTGTTTTACTAGATAATAATTTGATAGATGTAGATATATCCAATGTGTTCCCCACAATAATTGATATATTTGTTTTACTTGATGATAATCAATATTTGTGTATGTGTCCTTATCATTTGGCATACTAAAAGTTATCTGATATGCTTGTCAATCTATGATAAGGTATGTGTGATATGGTGCTTCATAGGTCATTGGATCAAGCTGCCACAATTTCTCATTTTTCCATGCACTTTCTAGGAATTTGTATTTCTGACACTATACCTGATGATGGCTGGAGATGTGATGCTTTTCCTTCATCAGGTCACTTTGCTTTTCTTTTGCAAGATTCAAGCTTCAACAATTGGATCCATGAAATAGGCGATGTGGCCCTTTTATGTTCAACAGATCTGTGGACTACAAATTATCTAATTTGTTTATTGAAGTTGGCAAGGTGATGCATTATATTTTTTCAGTTCAAGCTATCACCACCATCAGATCTGAAATGTGAAAGAAACAAGATATTAGTCTCACATCAGGGATTCCTCACAAATAAATGTTGCAACTCCCTTTGGCCATCAATAGCCATCTCTAAATGAGTTTGCAAGGTTTAACCACTGGCTCCCGAGGGATGTCCTAGAAGTGATAATTGGGCTCCAATGGACCATGGAGATGGACTATGTTTGGCCCATATGGGATTAGCGAAACCTACAATCTATGTGAATATGCACCCACTTATTGATGCCTTTGGGCATAGATTTTGATATTACAAAATGTATGAGAAAATATATACATGATTGATATAGTTCACAAGATTATGATTTATATACTTCATTTCTCATCTTGTGACATTATGACTAACCTTGAGTTTAAGAGAAATGATGAAGAGGTGAAGTGTCACATATTGATAAATATTTGTTGAAAAATAAATATTTAATAGGTAAATGATGATTATGTTTTTTATTCATATATCTATGTTTATTTAAATATTTAAGTGCAGCTATCATTTAATAATCACGTGTATCATTAAAAGACAAAGAAAAAGGTTCGAAATATCTAAAGAACTCTCATGAGTCTCGAATTAGAAATCTGGACAATGACATGTTAGCTACTTACATGGAGAAAACGACCAGCTTAACATTTGAATCTAAAAACAAAGTCAACAAGAAAGTTGTTCGTCTACAAGAGAAAAATCTTCGGTTCAAATTTTAAATTAAATAAACTAGAGAATAGAAAGATATTAAATTTGTAATAGTCAAAGGTCGTTGCCATGCATTCTGGAAAACGGTAAGTATTCAAACTAATCTTCTAACTTTGTCTCTCGAGAAAATCACAAAAATCCATTAGAGGACGACGCCCTACAAGTAAAGGAATTAAAGGACACCAAAAATAATGATTCTACTTCGATCTACAATGAACTATCTTTCTCACAATCAAGATTCGTCATCGTCAAGCATCAACTACGAGTAGACTGTATCATACTTCTTTAATCAATGATTAATAATCAAGAAAGAACTTGAATCTCTCAAAGAGGCTCTCCATTAGGCCCTAAGGTAACTAGGTAATGAGTGGAGAATGAGTTTGGGCAAAGACACGAGGTATCCTAAGCCCTATTTGGCCTAGAAGGGGTTGGATCTTTGCAGAGGTCGAACTTGAGGTGTTGGGCAGCTGATCTCGTTAAAATCAGTGTGTATTTCCGAGGGAAATATTAGAATATTAGTAAGAAAGATCCTCTAGGACTAGAAGTAGCCAGGTGAGGGGCGAACCAATATAAAAAGATCTTGCCTCGTGAAGAGTTTTTGCTGGAAGAGAGAGAAAGTCATCCCACACGAAGATAACCACGCAGAGTTGTGTTAACACGTGTGTTGAAACATCTAACATTTGGAAAGAAAATCCGAGATTTCTAAAATACCAATTCACCCCCCCCTCTTGGTATTTTGTTTACCCTCTAAATCTTTCACCACTAACTCAGCGGACTTGGTCTACATTGTCATGGGCTGTATAGTGGTGCACCAATGTGCCCACCATGTTTCAGTGGACTCGGTCCACATTATCTAGGTTAGTTCATGACCTACTAAAAATAAAATATTTTATATTTTATTTATTTATAAAATTAATGGACAATACGTTTAACTCAAAATAATTCACCAAAAATTTCTAAAATTCACCAAAAATATTAAAATGTGAAATATAGTTTTCATAAAATGATATAAAATTAATAATATTTATGTTTCATCCACATTTATTCTAAATAATTGAAATTAAATATCATTAATATTCACGTAATTATAAAACTACATCTTAAATTAAAATTTGGAGAAATTCATTCAAATCACACATCATCTAATTATCATGATAACTTGTGAAATAAATTATTAAATTCAAATTAATCTCACAAATATGATCATAACTTAATATGAAATTTTCACAAGTTATCATTTATTAACTTATTACTTGTTGCTTTTAAAATGAAGTAATTCATAATATAAGTTGTTCAAGCCAATAATTAAAATAAAGTGGAAACACTTAGGCTACTCGGAAATATATTGGATGGTGAGGATGTGATTGTAACCTTGGTGTTCTTGCTTAGGACAAAGTAGAATCTCGTAAAATCTTTATTCGTGAAACTAAGTGTTGAAAGAGTTTTCTATTTGATCACATGAAAGCCTTTTGGTCCTCTGAAGCATTATGTTATGTGAACCCTGAGAATTTGAAGCAAAAACTTCTGATTAGAAAATAGTTTATCTCACATTTTTACTTTCCATTTGGGTCAAAGTGATAGTATTAGCACTTCACAAGTTGACTCTTCCATGAGACTCCAATTTTATACAATACTTTTAGAGTAAGTCTAGACAATGAGACTAGTATCTATTCTAGTGTGTCAATGCTTACATCATAAAGTTATGTGAGCTTACAAATAAAACTTATGATAATAATATTAAAAATATTCTAAAATGTTCAAATACCTCCATAATTGCCATATCTGCATTACTAGCATATCTTACAATAATAGATAAAATTATACATTTAATTTAACTATTTTGAATTAAGTAGTTTAAATATAGCATTTAGTCAACTAATGTGATATGGCAAGTTTCTACCCCACATATTTCCTTATCAATATTTTGAGAAAAACTTATATATCATATCACTTCAGAATAAAAATATCCTCCAACAGTTTTAGCCTTGGGAAGAGAAAAAAAGTGTGATATATTACGATGGAGTTAGAAAAATTCCAAGTGCATCCTTTTAACAACTTTTCTCTCTCTCTTTCTCCCTCTCTCTCTCTCCCTCCCCTCCCTCCACCCTTCCTTGTTTTTTCCTTGTTGCCTCTCACCTCCCCTTTTCGTTCCTTCATTCACATCCCGTATGCACAAACCATTTAAATGTTCCAGTAACAAACTTACATTTTTTTCGAAGTTTATTCCCACGTACTCAGGGGTGTTGGTGGTATGCAAAGTTGAAAACCTAAATTTTCTAGTCTTTTTCATGCTACGGGATTTGCTAAGGTACAGTATTTGATTCTATAAATTGCCTTTCGAGCTTTTATATGAATTTTCTACTGAAAGATTTGATGGAACAAATTAAAAAGTAATTGATCAACTTTGATTAGCTTAAAGTAAAATCCTGATCTATGAAGCAGTGATCTTACCCAGAAATGTAAGGCATTCAAACCTTAACAATAATACAAATATCGATTGGATGCAAAGTATACCGCAGCCCAAATGAGAGGTTCAATGGCCCGAAATGCAGTCGGGCCTTGCTATGCCGAAATTGAAGCTTGTGATTTCCCACAAGGCCGACATCCGGTGTTGACTTTGATAAGAATCTAGGATTTGGGCATCGGGCTGAACGAATAAAGCCCAGGGGCAACTAGATTGGACCACCCAAGACCACCGCGTACAACTCTCTAGTCAAGTACAAGAGGATAATGATAAACACGCCCCTCGCCCGCGTCCCAAGGAAAACAAAATTTTAGATTTCCCTGTTAAACCTTTCACATGAAGATCGCACATTTTTTTGCCGCTTGAATTTATGTAGTGCGGGAGTATGCGGCGCCGGAAACTAGTAAGTTATCGATCAACTTCTCGGGCGAGATGGGTCTGACTTCCGCCACCGGAAAGCAAGCCAGATCCGATCTCGCCTGCCCTCTCATACAAAACCTACCTAACCCATGCTCTTATGTGAAAATTGAACGACCGTAACCGGTATTACCCATTGTCCCTGTAATTATCTACATCATGGGCTAACAATCAGCGATCGTTCTCATCGCGGTAGGGAATCTGTCTGTGAAAACTTATAAGTATCCACAGATGGATATATATGTAGACATATGTGGTCAGTCCGCGGCGCACACAGACTTCTTTCATACTAATGGAGCTTTTTTATACGCGTGGTATTGCCAACGGACTGCGATGGGAAGAGGCTACTGCGGCGGGGGCTTGGGGGCCTACTCAATTCACCACTACGCTGAAGTCAATAAAGGCGGCGACACATCCGCTATAAGTACATCCTCGGCCGTGGACCGGAGTTCTCATCAAGGTGGCCATCAGCAATAGAGATCAAACAACAAAAGAGGAAAGCCATGACTTCGCATCCGGCTCCTGCCCTCTCCCTCTTCCTTCTACTCTTGCTCATCGCTTACCCATTGTGCTACGCCGCAGCCCCCCTCACAGAATACTGCAGTTACGACAAAAAGGCTTCGCGGGCGGCCAAGGCGAACATCGCCCGAGTTCTGGCTACCCTCCAGTCGAATGCTCCCTCTAACGGGTTCTTCACTGCATCCTACGGGACCGGCAGTGTGGACCGAGCATACGGCCTTGCCCAGTGTCGACAGGACGTCAGCGTCGAGGACTGTAGAATCTGCCTTCGGGATGCGCCGCCGCAGCTATCCAAACGCTGCAAGGGCCAAGCCGAAGCCTGGATGTGGTTCGACTACTGCTTCGTGCGTTACGACACGGCACCTTTCGCGGGGAAGTTCGACTCTAGCTACGGCGTCTACGACTATAGCGAGTATAATGTGACAGAAAATGTGGCGGAGCAGCGGAGGTTCGACCGGGAGCTGCGGTCGCTGCTGAGCAAAGTGAAGACGCAGGCTGCGGCACGGGGCAACCTCGGCCTGGGAAAGGGTCTGACCAAATTCTCCCCCTCCGTGACGATCTACGCTCTGGCGCAATGCACGCGCGACCTACCACCGCAAGAGTGCTCCAAGTGCATATCCACCGAAATCGGCTACTTTGCCGAATTCTGCCCGCTCAGGAAGGCATGCCGAGGCCTCACCAGTGGATGTTACCTCCGCTACGAGATCTATCCTTTCTACTTCCCCCTCGCAGCCGGCTCTCCCAAAGCGTCGCTTGCAGCGGAGCCCTTGGTCTCCAAGGTGGTCTCCCCGTAGTTGTCCATCTATGCCATGTTTGCACCGTCACAACAATCGCCTAAGTGTTTGCAGGAATAAGTTGGCGATTGGTTTGTCAATAGATTATCTAGTTTGACTTTGAGAACTCGTACTCTGATTGTATTTCTTTTCAGCTGCCTCAAACGACGCGACTATTAATAGTAGTCATTACTTCGTTTGATGATTAGCGGCATTTCGGCATGAGGCGATAGTCAAAACAAGTGCGTCGCTTCTTAGCTCAACCGCACAATCGCTTCCAATAGCATCCGGAAGAATACACGTAGGAGTCTGAATCTCACGCACGTTGATCTGAACAGACTGTTAGGTATAAGACAAAGTCAATTTGCATATTTTTACTCCACTTTCAAGCTGCCACCTGTTTACTCGATTGCCCTCTGCTGACGCCTGTACAAATAAATTTAATGTTGCGGTCTCAGAATTATTCCTGGCATCGAGTCTCTCACCGGGTCTAACTTGTCGCCAAAAAGAGCTAGAGCGCTCTAACACCGCGATCGATCGGAAAAGATAGAGCGTTCCTCTTGTCATCCAAGTGGATCTCTAATTCAACGAAGATGGCTTCTTCGTTGTCGTTGACAGGCATGTAATTATCAAGAAACAGACCTATCGTAGTTATTCTTCATGTGGTTATGGTGAGTGCATGACGCACACTGACAGCTTCGAAGTTTTATCAAAGATGAATCCCACGAGGCTGTTTGTCGTAAAGTCGAGAACTTTATATCCCTCGTCGTGAATGACTTCCAAAAGTAAGCTTCGAAATCATACAAACGGTCGTAAGTGCAAAGCTGGCCGACAAAAATGAAAATGAAAATACAGTTGTACTCGTCGAAAACTATCTACAAGAGAGACAATCAAGAGGATACATCGTGTCTCCTTTGTATCTTCGAGAGTATTAAAGCTCTCTCTCTCTCTCTCTCATCCTTTTGAATGCGTATAAAACGAAACTTGCGAGGCTCGTACTATATTTTTCTGTCATGCACTTTGCATAGATCATTTACATGTTTGTGGTCCATTTTAACAATGTGTAAAATCTTTTGAAGTTTATCGGTGAGTTCTTGAAATCAGGATGTCAATAAATTTGTCAGTCTAATGTCCAACTTTGGATCGTTGATTTCGTACTTTGTTACCTAACTTGTTAAGGTCAGCCCTCAATCCAAAATTTATTTTTCAAGAATTGAAGGTTTAGATTGAGAGAGTCACCAATTTCTCTTAAATTTATTTCCATAATGAAAATACTGATCTTCCTGTTAGCATATTAAGAAAATAGAGTCATAAAGGTTCTATTGGTACCAATCGGGTGTAAAATCTGCCGTAGCCTAGCCCCGTCAACGGTTTAATAAGCCGTTTTAAAATTTGCCCTTACAAAGCAAATATTAAAGACGGGAGTCCTTAGAGATGTCCAGATCCAGCATGGGCCCCGACAAGACTCGCCCACGAAGTCTAGGTTCCCAACTAGATGGAGCGATGTAACCTGTGTAGAAGTGTACAAGCAGTCAATCAAACAATGAAGATAGCGATAGTTACCGCTTAGCCCTCGATATATAACTATCGATAGTCAAATAAACGAGGATAATGGTAGATACCGTTCGGACCTGCCGCCGCATACAACTAAAAATACAGTCAAATACATGAGGATAACGTTAAAAACAGCTGTCGCGTGCTGAGGGAACGCTGTACTTTTTTCTCGCCGCTTGAATTTATAAGGAAACAGGGGGATGCGGCGCCGGAAACAAGGGAAAATTTATGAACAAGTGCTGGGGTGAGATGGGTCTGACTTCCACCACCGGAAAGCCAACCGGAGCCTATCTTTCCTCCCCCACACATAAAACTGAACTAATCCATCCCCTTCCCATGAATCGGGATGAAGTTATCCACAGAAAGGACATGTATATCTATATATGTATATATATATAGATATATATATTGTACATGTGAAGCTTCCCTCAATGCGTAGTATGGTCAATGAACTTCCTGTGAGGTTTCTTATCCGCCCCCAACGCAATGGAAGCCAATGAAAGCAGGGACTCTAATATGCATAAATCCTAGACCGAGTTGTTAATATGTGGCCATCAGCGGTGGAGAGCAAATAGCAAAAGAGAAAAGCCATGCATTTGATGCTGACTCCCACCCTCTCCCTTCTACTCTTCTCCATTGGATTCCCATGATGCTGCACCACGGTCCCCCTTGCATAATGCTATAACAGCTAGAGTTTCTCACTACAGGCCTCTGAGACCATAATCTGCTTGTTGGGTACTCTCTACTCGTCTAAGGCTCTGTTTGTTAGTCCCTAGATGACTAGATAAATTAAAAGGGAGTGAGATTTTTTTATTTAATTAAGTATAATAAATTTTTATTTTATTTAATATATTACTATATAAACTATATATTTATATTAATAAATAAATATAAAATAAATCAAGAGGAGACTGTGCACACCATATTTTAGAGTAATTTATTTAAACTCTTTTTGGCTACATCCATTTTTCAATACTAATCCTTGATTTAAATATTCCACCATCGGAATATATTTGATCTAACAGAAATCAAGAACTTTATGTATCCTTGGGATCCAGCATACCTTAATTTTAAAATTCATATGTTCTTAGATCTCTATGTTACAAACACACTAGTTGCGCCGCAACGGTCTATGTGAGAATCTTGATGATATACAAATGTATCTAAACTAGTCAACACACTTCATATGTTCTTAGATCATCACATTATAAGCACACCAGCTGTGCCTCAACAGTCTACTTGACTGTCTTGATGATATACATGTGTCTTAACTAGACCATACACCACATATCAAAATAAACCAGCGAATAATTTAGATCAAAGTTACCATTATTTTAAATGTCAATTTTTTCACAAAGAGTTGATGAAAGAGTTGAGAGGTATCAAGCTAAAGGAAGAAAAAATTGAGACTTTAAATGATGTACAAAACTCCCTTGAAATCATCAATTCTTATCCTTGAATCTCAAAGACTTCAGAAGAATTGACAAAGATGAATATTTGTTGAAGTAGCGGCCATCACTTGGAAATTGTGTATTTTCTCCCTACCCTAATTTGGGTGAAATGCTGCTTTTATGAGCAGGATGGATTCACCCCTTTATTGAGTCAAGGATTAATTTTAAGCCAGTCTTAACGAGTCATATGCTGATTCTAAAAGATACATAAAATGACTATAAAGAATAAAAAGGGTATAACTCTTTCAATACTTCAATTTTTAATGAATAGTGTTTAGCTCTAGATTCTTTTGAAGAGGATTTCTATTGGTTGGCTGAGTTTATATATTAGTGACAGATTTTACGAGATAAAGATTATTTTATTAGGAAAGATCAAATTTTTGGATTATTTTACCCCTATGTGAAAATATTAAATTAGTAATTTTATAAAATTAATAAAAAACCAATACCTTGATCATTTTCTCTAAAATATATTTTATTTGACTCATTCCATTATATTTGTATTAGTTACTCATATGCAAATATTAGTGAAACTATTTAGTATATAAAATCTACATAATAAACTTACCCATTAGATTATAACATATTCACCACAAAGATTTTTTATTATTTGTATACTCGTGTAGTTCATTAGTTATATCACTAATGAGAATTTGAACTATAATGAGATATTGCATATTGTATAAACTTTAGTTATTTGTTGAATTTATTTCAATGTATGTGCCAATAATCTGTATTCTTTAGTTGCATCAAATACATCAATATTTTATTAAATTTACAACTCATATTATTAAATTCATACTAATACCTATCAAATTATCAAAGTCATAATGAGTTCATCCATAACTCAATATTGTTGAGGGGCTTCTACACTACCTTTCCCAGCATAGAAAACAATAGGGCATACAGCCTCCCCTAGTGTCAATATCCTTGATTGTAGAGCCTACCTCAAGGATGCTCTAGTGCAACTATTAGACCATTGGCCCACCAAGACTGAAGTCTGAATGTGGTTTGACCATTAGTTGGTGCACTACAAAATATGGCCCTTAAATGGAGAGCTTGGCATCAGCAATGACGTCATTGACTCAACTGAGGATAATATGACTGGGAATGTGATAAAGCAACAATTAGACAAGGTGTGGGTGTATGTTTAGGCTGCAGTATAATAGAATTTTAACCTAGGTAGGGGCATACTAAGTTTTCCCCCAACATGGTGATCTATGTGCCAACAAAATGTACACATGATCTATTATTGCTAATATGCTCTAAATGAACTCAAGCATCAGTGATAACTTTCCCAACTTCTGCCCACACAAGAAATTATGTCAAGCTCTCTATAGTGGTCATTATGACCACTATGTGCAAGAACAAAGGTGATAACTAAAACACTAAAAGGGTGGAGGGCTGAATTGGGTGTTTCTAGATTTTTCATCTTTTTTTTTCTACTTATCTATGGGTGTGTTGACACAAGTCGTTGAACTTAGTCATTGTTGTTTAGGATCATCAAATTTTACATTTATAAATCAACTCCAGGTATGCTTATATCATTTATATAGTGAAAATCGAGTTAAACACTAGGAGAATTTTGAATTAGATAAAATGTATTGATCTAAGCCTTACCTCTGACCTTTCTTCTATTCTGAAATCCGTGAATTAAGCTACACTCAAGGTTGAGGTTCCTAGTTTAATCTTGAAATTCAGTTGTTAAATTGTGATTTGAAGTCAATTGAACTCCAAGAAATATCAATGGGGAAATTTTCCCACCCCAAATGCTCTGGTGATTGAGAAAAATAAAAACATAATTCTGCTCTAAAATTTTTCCCAAGATCATCGGAATTGCATAGAATGATGATGAATTAATCTCATGCATATTGTATCTCAATGCAAACAAGGTTCAATCTTGATCAGGGGAGCAACCACAACCCAAAAATTGATTGTCTAATGACTAAGTTCTATGAAAACAAAAGAAAACAGTTCTCCATCTTGGTCTGGTGCTTGTGAGGAAGTGACAGCAACCACGCACAGGTGACAGCAGTGGTGGTTCCTTGCTCTGTTGCTCTAGGGAAGGATGAAGCATGAGTCAGTTGCCTAGGGCGTTCCCATCTGTTGGCTCTAGGTGATCCATGACTATGGACCAGTGTTGTCACCATTGGAGGAGGAAGAGATGAGATGGCCCACCTGTGGCAGTGAGGGGCACTCAGGGAGAAAGGGGGAGGCCAGCTCCATGGTGGGAGAGAGTTGTGTCAAACAGGGGAAGAAGGGAAGAGGTTGATCACGAATGGAGAGAGGGGCAGGCGCCAGCACTCCTTTTTGGAACACGTGCCCTTTGCTTGACATTCCTTTTGTGCCCCTCACACCCTACAAGAATTACAAGTGAGGTATTTTTACAATTTCACCTTTTTATGTTTGTTAATTTTTCAATACCCCATGATGAAATTAAAAACAAACTATATGGTCATCCTCATGCATCATGATTATCCATTAATCTTCTTCCCACCAAAAATTGTTAATCACATATTTCTCTTCTCATTTATCTTAGTAGTTCCATTCTTGTAAAAAATAGGAACTTGATACAATTCATGAACCATCATGTGAAAATACATGAATATTTAATGTGTACTTGACGTGACTTAATCGTTGTATAATAAATCACAAAAATTTAAAATTTATAAAACTAGAAAAGATCAATTCCTTGAATTTTAAATATTTATCAGAAAAAATAAATAAATTATAAATTGATAAAAGATTCCAAAAATAGTGAGAAATTTTTAGGTCGATCACAAAGATGTAATATAATATTGGGTAATATTTCAGAATTTTCCTTGAATAATAAGATTTTTTATGATTTTTTAACTAAATGATAAATATAATATATTAAATAAATGTGAAAAAGAAATAAGCCTATGACGTCAAGGTGACGTCAAAGCTTGAAGAACACGAATCGAGCAAAAACAAAGTTCTGACCTACGATTCTTTCGTAAGCGATTATCGTCAACTTATTTGGTCAAATTAAGTTTTGTAAAAGTTTGAAGAATCGTAACTCAAGGAAGAAAAATATTGAAGGTTGAAATCGAGCCAAAGATCACTACTTTAAATGAAAATAAAGTTTAAAATAAGAAAAATAGAGTTCCGACTTTGTGACGGCGATCGTCGGAATTTTGTATGTTCGGAAAGAAATTCGTACAATGTCCACATCCTCAAAAGCTCTCCTTAGACAAAGACGATGTGGGTGATCTCTAGATCTTCTTTTGAAGCCTAGAAATAAGTGAAATGTGTTGCCAAATCATTTCCAACGGTTGTCACCTAGCGAAATAAAAAAATGGCGACATGTGACCCTTCGACGATTGTCACTCGACGGAGGTATGCTAAATGGCGGTGGGGCGCATCTCAAGGGCTTCGTCCTCAAGTCAACGCAGTAAGAGGAGGCCCTTTATCGCATCTAGTATACTCTTAGGAGGTGGCAACTCGTCTCTTGGTGGATCATCCTCTTTTCGGCGACGGCTTGTTCATCGATCAATTAGAAATGATTTACTCGTTGAGTTCGCAATGTTTTGTCTAAAATCCTATACTAATTTCAGCTACGATGCTTCATGAATTGCGTTAACTAAGTTTTTGTTAATATTTTGGTGATTTTTGCAACTTAATCTCTTGTCAGAAATCGCGATTTCTTCGCCAGTTGTTCACCTGTGAGAGAGAGAAAGAGGGAGAGATAAAATAAGTATGATAATGTCCTTCAGATATGACGTCATAAGGATAATTTTCTAATCGTCATGGAGGGGCATTGTTGGCATTTATAAAATCTACGGGGAAAGGTTAAAGCACTGGGTTTAGTCCCACATTGGTTTTTTGGACAATTTTCACACGAATATAAGGTGGCAGGTTCTCCACCCTTCAATAGGTACAAATCACCTGCGTGTGGACAACCACTCATTGCCCCACACTTGACTGGCCACCAGTGATGTGGAAGGGGTGTGATGTACACGTCAACCGCTTGAGCACTTAGCTCGCGGTCCACGTCACTAGCCACTTGAGCCTCGAGCTCATGGTCTGGTCCTTAGCTGCTCGAGCCTTGGGCTCGTGGTCCTTAGTCACTCAACGGCCCCACCTGACTAGGCCTCCAACCCACTAGCGGGCCCAATTGGCCGATAGTTTTTTTACTTTTTCTTTAAATCTTTTTTTTTCATTTATCTCAACAAAATAAGATTATAAAATCATGTAATTAAGTAAAAATTTATATTAACCAACTAAAAACCACTTTTCACAATTTAGCACAAAAATAAGTCTATTTATCATGAGTTAAGGCTAAAAACATCATATCACTAAATTATTAACTCATGATAATGAAGACTTATTAGTACTTATCATATTCTTATACTCTTTAGGTTTTAATCATTAATCTTGTTGCCTCTTTAACATGATAATTTAGGGAATTATCAACAAGTTCTCTTGCAACTCTTCCCTCTTCTTTGTAGATTCTCTCTTCCTCTTTGTGGCTCTCTCACAATTTTCTCTCTCTTATGTAGAACGTTAAACTTTTTATATTAGTTCACCCCTCAAATAATTACTTTGAATCCTAGATGATCTTTCTAATTGGATTTCTATTATTTCCCTTAGGAAACATACAATAATATTTACAAGTTCAACCACATAAATACTTAAGGTTTGCCTCTTGAGATACGACTTTTTTAGGGTAAAATTAGCTACCAACACCACATACCTTTGCCCAAATATCTCTACCTTCACCACCCAATTATCTTAAGGCCTGATGGAGAACATAAAACCTTGAGATAAATCTTCTCTTGATCAAAAAAAGCACATGAGAATGAAATGTTGCATTTTATTTTCTCATTGAAGCTAGTAGTGAATAAAGCTCGAGAGATTCATCACAGATTACTAAAAAGAGTTTGTAGAGCTTTATTTCTTTCTTTTCAAGAACTTTCCTTTAATGTAGCCATTGTCTTCTAGTAGTTTCTTTCATTTACTCAGTCATTAGATATTGGTAAACTAATTTGAAAACTTACCATTTTTTGGAATACATGATGATGACCTTTGATCCTTTCATGATTCATAACTTTCTATTTTATTGTCTATTTGATTCAAAATTTGTTTCGCAACTCCATCTTTCATAGACGAACAATTTTTTTGTAAACATCAAATCTATTTAATTATATTGGATTTGTCATTTGATATACATAAATGATAGATGCATCATCATCCATATTTTTTATTTGTGATTTGTGAGAAGGATGTATACTTTACATATTTTTTAGATATGTCCTCCCATTGACTAAATTTTATATGCTCAGAAAAATAATATAATTTTCTACATTAAGAGGTTAGTTGTCATATATAAAGAATGATAAACACATCTTTCTTTTTTCATTCATCATACAAATACCCTTTCATCAAAAGATAATTCTTCAATAAATAAGATTTAATATTCTTATATTTTATCATAAAAATACCTTGTTCTCGAATATAATAATCTTGTTACTCACATGATCAAAATATATCTTATGATAAATCATTGTATAAATATATTTCATTTAACATAAGCAATTCTAGATGTAATAAATATATAATAAATAAATTTCTCATATTTTTAATATAAAAACTAAGGGCACCAACACTATGAGCTCTATCTTTTCTTCTTCCCCCTTCCCATTGGCTCCTCTAGGCCAATAGAGCCCTTCGTCTATGTTGTGATCTCCCCATAGCCTAACCTCTATTGCATGTTTGCACCACAATACTCATCACCTAGAATTGTGCATAATTAAATTGGAAAATAATTTATCTATAAATTAATTAATTCAGCCACATAGATCTTATTATGATTTTGGTAGTTTTTGGTTTTATAAAATGTTTTATGTTTATTAGTAGTCACTAGTTTATAGTGATTAAATTACTCAAAATTATCATCAATAATTCGACAATAATGGCAATGATCCAAAGGGCAATTGAGTTACATATTTCAATGGAAGAATTATTTACAATGGGATGTAAAGAATGATAGAAGCTTCGTAATTTTAATTTCAACTTAGACTTAACTATGAGAGTAAGACAAGTTGGCAATAATAGCTTTCAAATAAAATGGCATTACACTTTTTTTTGTGGGAATTTTGATCTCAAGTTGCCATCCTAATGTGGGAGAAGACAAAGTTGTAATATGAGATGATGGGCTGCCCTAGGTTGGATTTCCTACCAAGTTTTTCTTTGTTGTGTATCATTCATTGAATCTTGCAGTAATTTTATCATGTTGAAAGTAGACTAATCAGTGGCTATGAGGTTAAACATAAGGGCTCTCTCTCTCTCTCTCTCTCTCTCTCTCTCTCTCTCTCTCTATCTATCTATCTATCTATCTATCTATCTATCTATCTATCTCTCTCTCTCTCTCTCTCTCTCTCTCTCTCTCTCTCTCTCTCTCTCTCTCTCTCTCTCTCTCTCTCTCTCTCTCTCTCTCTCTCTCTCTCTCTCTCTCTCTCTCTCTCTCTCTCTCTCTCTCTCTCTCTCTCTCTCTCTCTCTCTCTCTCTCTCTCTCTCTCTCTCTCTCTCTCCCTCACTCTCTCTCTCTCTCTCTCTCCCTCACTCTCTCTTCCTTCACTTGTGATGTGCTGGGTATTGGTCTGAATGTAGTTGCCCCATTACCAAATTGTTGAATTGTCTCTCCATCAAGTTCAGCAAGCCTATGACTGTAAAAAAGGAAAAATAAAAAGGGATAAAATGTTTCTCAAGGCTACCTATTACATTAATATATGAATTAAATCATTAAAAATATTATAATAATATTTAAGTTTAATAAATAAAAATCATGAAAAATATTATAAAATAAATTTTATTTTTTTCATTTAATTTGATTATATTTACCATAGAAAAACTGATATCTCCTTACATCAGCCTTAATCATCATCTAAAATTGATGCATTACCAACATTCTAATAAAGCTTGCCATCTACTTCTTAAAAAAGGCATGGTTACAATCATGTAGTCCTTGAGCCTTATGCAATTGTGAAACATAAAAGATGGGGTGAAGTAAAAATGTTGGGGAAGACTGAGGTGTTATGCAAGGTCTTATATCTCTAAAAATTGAAGCTTTCAAAATATTTGGGAAGCAACTTTTTGTTACATTTTTTACTAGAAACCTTATATTATAGGGCTTCAAACGGAGGTAAGTCTTTTGCCTTCATTTGGTTTTGAGCTCACTAATGTGTTGTCTAAGTAGCTTGATAACTTATTATATTCCTGTTAACTAATTGCAAATTGTTGCCAATGGAGACAAGGTTGATTCATAGTTATACCATGCAATATTCTGAAAGAAGTGGTATGAGTGACATTATAGAATGATGTGTTAAACTATTATGTGTACTTCAATCAGTTGCTCCATGCCTTTAGTATGCTGGATGTGAAACATCTGAGCTAATTTTTCAAACAATAATTTATGGGTAGTACTTTTCCTAAATTATGTCTTATTGCTTAAAATATTTAGACCAAAAATAAATTAGGAAGATAGGATTTCACTATAAGATAATTCTTAAAATTGCACATAGTTTTGAAGAACATTTGAAGTTTAAGCAAATATTTAAGAAGTAAGAAGTATCTATACTTACTCAAATAGTCTATGAAAACTAATATAAATTTGTAGCCTTCAAATCAAGGTAAGATTTCTACAAAATTCATAGAAACATTATCACACACTCGTACTAGTGTTGTGAATGGTTGAAGTAGCCTAATAAGAGTTAGAGAGGAAGACTTGTTTTGTTATATCATCAAACATTCATCTACATATTTATTCATCTTTTGCTTCATCTCAGCTTAATATATGTGTTATCCTTTTATAAGTTTTGAGGAAATCAGGATATCTTTCCACTGAGTTATTATAGACCTATTTCACTAATTTTCTTATTAGGAAATAGTGCACAGAAGAAGTACCTAGTGCTGGAAGTAGTGAGAGTTAGTACATTCCTCCTCGAGCAGCACTTCTCTAATGGGTTTCAATTTATGGTATGTCTCTACAATGGCTCTTAAGCTCAAGATATCAAATGGTATGTCTCCTAGCATATTTTCATGTTCAGCATGATATACCTTTATGTATCTACTACTTTTTTTCAGTTTCTTCTTTGTAACTATTTTCAAAATCAAAACCATAAATTTTTAAAACCATTTCTAATATTTATGGTGTACCCAATGTTCTTATATGAGAATTTTGATATTGAATTGATATGTGAGATACAAAATTTCCTACCAAACAAATAATGGCACCACTTTATAGATTCCAACGCTATTATCATAAGATTGCATTCTTGCACTAATTTTACTCAGTTCTTTTTTGAGAGTTTT